>CM026388.1:42969511-42989313 GCA_014843695.1 Archivesica marissinica
TACTGTTAGTGTAAAGATTAATATGTGACGACATTATAAATGTCTTATTTAGAGTTCTATGGCAAAAATGGCCAACAGTCTATGTTAAGCACACTGCATAGTGTCCCATTTGAAGGCATGTGCTGTGCAAAGGTGATGTGGAAGACATAAGAAAGTCATATTTATGTGCAGAAATGTTTATTGTAATGGTATATATCTTTTATATTAAATGCCAAAAAAAATTGTCTTTAAAGTGTACTGCCACCTGTTTTGTGGGATTACTGCCTCTATCCCTAAACAAGTACATTTTCTTTCTGATCAGATTTTTATTGTGGCATATACGACAACATATTCTCATAACTACGCGGATATACCACAACATATTCTCATAACTACCCAGATATACAACAACATATTCTCATATCTACGCGGATATACCACAACATATTCTCATACCTACGCGGATATACCACAACATATTCTCATAACTACGCGGATATACCACAACATATTCTCATAACTACCCATATATAGCACAACATATTCTTATAACTACGCGGATATACCACAACATATTCTCATACCTACGCGGATATACCACAACATATTCTCATAATTACGCGGATATACCACAACATATTCTTATAACTACGCGGATATACCACAACATATTCTCATAACTACGCAGATATACAACAACATATTCTCATACCTACGCGGATATACCACAACATATTCTCATAATTACGCGGATATACCACAACATATTCTCATAACTACGCGGATATACAACAACATATTCTCATATCTACGCGGATATACCACAACATATTCTCATAACTACGCGGATATACCACAACATATTCTCATAAGTACTCAGATATACCACAAATATTCTCATAACTACGCGGATATACCACAACATATTCGACCATATGAATGTGAAATATGTAATAAAGCGTTTAGCCATTCTGGATATTTGAAGCTGCACATGCGCATTCATACTGGGGAACGGCCATATGAGTGTGAAATATGTAATACGACTTTTACCCATATGCATCTTTAAAGCAACATATGCTTGTGCATACCGGAGAACGTCCACACGAGTGTGAAATATGTAATAAGACGTTTAACCAGTCTGGTACTTTAAAGCTTCATATGCTTATGCATACTGGAGAACGTCCACATGAGTGTGAAATATGTAATAAGACATTTAACCAGTCTAGTACTTTAAAGCAACATATGCTTGTGCATACCGGAGAACGTCCACACGAGTGTGAAATATGTAATAAGACGTTTAACCAGTCTGGTACTTTAAAGCTTCATATGCTTATGCATACTGGAGAACGTCCACATGAGTGTGAAATATGTAATAAGACATTTAACCAGTCTAGTACTTTAAAGCAACATATGCTTGTGCATACCGGAGAACGTCCACACGAGTGTGAAATATGTAATAAGACGTTTAACCAGTCTGGTACTTTAAAGCTTCATATGCTTATGCATACTGGAGAACGTCCACATGAGTGTGAAATATGTAATAAGACATTTAACCAGTCTGGTACTTTAAAGCAACATATGCTTGTGCATACTTGAGAACGTCCACGTGAGGGTGAAATATGTAATAAAGCATTTCGCCAATCTCAAACTTTAAAGAGGCATATGCTCATTCATACTGGGGAACGACCGTATCGGTGTGAAACATGTAATAAAGCGTTTATCCATTCCGGAAGTTTGAAGCTGCACATGCTCAATCATACTGGTTAACAACAATGTGAGTGTGGAATATGTAACACGGATATTAGCCTGTCTGACAGTTTCAAGGTGCACAGTCGCATACATACTGGAGAGCGAACAACAACTGAGTGTGGAATATGTAATACGGAGTTTAGCCTGTCTGACAGTTTGAAGGAGCACATGCTCAAATATTCTAGAGAACGATTACGTGAATGTGAATTATATAACAATTCAGATTAATGAGTGTAAAACAGCACATGGTCACATCCTCGAAGAACGCCCACACTAATGTGCATGTATGTCAGATAATTGACAAGTGTATACATTTGAAGAGGGACATGCATGATATGCCGGACAACTTCCACTAGAGTAATAAATCACTAAGAAGGCTATTAGTGGCTATGTCAGTTTGAAACAGCGCATGATCACATCAGTGGGATATTTGTGCAAACACGTATATACTGGCTAGCGATTTAAAGATGGGGGTGCTCATACAATCCTTTGCACTTGGAAATGTGTGTGAAGGAAATGTATATATATATTTAATCTTTATTTCAGGACCATAGAACATTATATCACAGCATGCAGTAAATGTAGATAACGTTTGCCATTTTGCTCCTCTGCTATTTTGTTCTTGGTTTCTGTCCATACACTGAGGCGAACATTTAGAATACTACAATATAGTTTGTACATTGAAGATGCCATGAAACCTGTCCGATCTCGCAATAACACATGCAGTTTGTACATTAAGCTAAGTACTTTGTATGTGGATTGCATTTACAGTACCTAGTATTGATGTTGTATATTATCTATTCAGTTAAAATATAAGAAACACATCAATTTACACACTGTACGAGATGGGAAACATTTAATCTTATAGTAAATATTTCTGTTATAGATTATCAATGCAGTTATGTCATTGCAAACGCGTACATCTATTGTACTTAACTGCTAGTATTTACTGTTGTCATGTGTGTTGTATTTGCTTGTATATAGATGTTGTATGATTTACATTCATTTAATTAGAATAACTTATTTGTGTAAGGACGACTATAAAGACAATAAGAACTTACATACTAGTATGTACAATTAATATTATAATGTGTGTAATAAAGCGAATTGTGTTCATTAAACCATGTTGAATTTGTTATTGAAGTCCAACACAAACTGTCTGCACCCGTTGTTAGTACATTGCTATAAGCACGTTGTTTGTACATTGCTCTAAGCATGTCGATTGTACATTGCTATAAGCACGTTGTTTGTACATTGGTCTAAGCACGTTATTTACACATTGCTCTAAGCATGTCGATTGTACATTGCTATAAGCACGTTGTTTGTACATTGGTCTAAGCACGTTATTTACACATTGCTCTAAGCATGTCGATTGTACATTGCTATAAGCACGTTGTTTGTACATTGGTCTAAGCACGTTGTTTGCACATTGCTCTAAGCATGTCGTTTGTACATTGCTCTAAGCACGTTGTTTGTACATTGCTCTAAGCATGTCGTTTGTACATTGCTCTATACACGCTGCTTGTACATTGCATTGCTCTAAGCACATTGTTTGTACATTGCTATACGGACGCTGCTTGTACATTGCTCTAAGCACGTTGTTTGTACATTGCTCTAAGCACATTGTTTGTACATTGTTCTAAGCACATTGTTTGTACATTGCTCTAAGCACATTGTTTGTACATTGCTATACGGACGCTGCTTGTACATTGCTCTAAGCACGTTGTTTGTACATTGCTCTATTCACGTTATACAGGCGGTGTAACAAAAATGATCAATTCCCTGACTGGCAAACACTTGAATATCGACGCATAGAACCATCAGTAAAATACCTATATAAAATCAAAATAAATTTTGTATGAGCCGACCAAAACCACCAACAGATACAAGGAACCTGATCTACTTAATTCCTCAGTCCCGAACACAATACCATATAAACTCTTCCCCCCAAACTAATACTTCTCTTGAATGGCCTCCCCTACTATGTACAGTTCAGCCCCAGCTTAAACTTTTTTTGCTGAGCGGTTGGTCACGGTACCACTAATGTAGCATGATGTCTGTTTTTAACCTTGGTATGTAGTTCTTTTAACACTTTCTATCTCACTAATTGAAATTTTTAGCCACTGTCCCAGACAAGCGCCTCCCTGTCATATTAGCGTCTGAGTGTTGGGAGTACTATGTAGAACTAGAATGTAGAACTTAAGCAGCCAGTTTCCATATTCCTAATATGTTGTTTTATTATGCATTTGAACTCTATGAAGCAGCCACAAATAAATTATCAACAACAAAACATGATAGTGGGTATTGCTCGTAAAATAAAACACAACTGGCGACACATATATTGTTCCACCATTTACCGTATCTGGCGTCGCATATATTGTTCTACCATCTACCGTATCTGGCGTCGCATATATTGTTCTACTATCTACCGTATCTGGCGACGTATATATTGTTCTACCAAATACCATATCGGGCGACGTATATATTGTTCTACCAAATACCATATCGGGCGACGTATATATTGTTCTACCAAATACCATATCGGGCGACGTATATATTGTTCTACCAAATACGGTATCTGGCGACGTATAATTATATTATTCTACCATCTACCTTATCTGGCGACGTATATATTGTTCTATCATCTACCGTATCTGGCGCCGTATATACCCTAAGTTATACGATATGAGGTGAATATCCCATTCGTTGAACATGGCAGCTCACGATGATGATGATGATGTGGTCAGTATGACCGAATTATGACTTTATATAATATGCGGTATTAATGGCCAATAACTATTTGAAAATTGCATTTATGGCATGTAAATATTTAATATGGTGTTTACTTCCAGGAGATGAAACACGATGTTTACAGATCTAGATGAGTTCATTTATTTAAATATTTGTGCTATGAACATATTCATGTTCGTCCATTTCGGATCGTCAATTCAATATTCACTAGAAAAACAGTCGAGGAAATATCATCGGTTCCCATATTTAATTAAGGAACTCTTCATATATGCTCATTATTCAACATTGTCAAATCATATGTATATATTGCGAATAAAGGATGTATTAACATAATCTATGGATTCTCACAATGTCTAGAAGTATAATGCAGGACATCACCATTCAAGTACGGCCACATGAGTGTGAAACATGTAGAAAGTCTTTCAGTCAGTCTAGCCATTTAAAGCAGCATATGCTCATCCATACTGGAGAACGACCGTATGTGTGTGAAATATGTAATAAAGCTTTCAGTCAGTCTGGAACTTTAAAGCCACATATGCTCATACATACTGGAGAACGACCGTATGTGTGTGAAATATGTAATAAAGCGTTCAGTCAATCTGGAACTTTAAAGCAACATATGCTCATACATACTGGAGAACGACCACATGGGTGTGAACTATGCAATAAGGCTTTCAGTCATTCTAGCCATTTAAAGCGGCATATGCTCATACATACTGGAGAACGACCACATGCGTGCGGAATGTGTAATAAAGCTTTCAGTCGGTCTGGATCATTGAAGCAACATATGCTCTTACATACCGGACAACAACCGCATGAGTGTGAAATATGTAATACGGCTTTCAGTCAGTCTAGCTACTTAAAGCAGCATATGCTCATGCATACTGGAGAACGACCACATGAGTGTGGAATGTGCAATAAGTCTTTTATCAAGTCTGGAAATTTAAAGCAATATATGCAAATACATACTGGAGAACGTCCACATGAGTGTGAAATATGTAATAAAGCTTTCAGTCGGTCTAGCCATTTAATACGGCATATGCTCATACATACTGAAGAACGACCACATGCTTGTGGAATGTGTAATACAGCTTTCAGTCTGTCTGGAAATTTAAAGCAGCATATGCTCATACATACCGGATATCGACAACATGCGTGTAGAATGTGTAATAAGGCCTTCAGTCGGCCTGGAACATTAAAGCAACATATGCTCAAACATACCGGACAACAACCGCATGAGTGTAACATATGTAATAAGGCTTTCAGTCAGCCTGGCCATTTAAAGCAGCATATGCTCATACATACCGTAGAACGACCACACGAGTGTGAAATATGTAATAAAGCGTTCAGTCAATCTGGAACTTTAAAGCAACATATGCTCATACATACTGGAGAACGGCCCCATATGTGTGAACTATGCAATAAGGCTTTCAGTCATTGTAGCATTCTAAAGCAGCATATGCTCATACATACCGGAGAACGACCACATGCATGTGGAATATGTAATAAGTCGTCCCGTCTGTCTGATAATTTAAAGAAGCATATGTTCATACATACCGGGCAACGACCGTTTGAAATATGTAATAAGGCTGTTATTCAGTCAGGCCATTTAAAGCGGCCACATGCACATACATACTTAAGAATAACCGCATTAGTGTGAAATATGCAATAAAGCGTTTACCTAGTCCTCTAATTTGAAGCAGCACCTGTACATTCATACCGGAGAACGGCGACACGAGTGTGGAATATGTAATACGGCTTTAAACGTTCACATGCGCATATATACTGGAGAAATGCCACACGAGTGTGATACATGTATGTAATACAACTTTTAGCCATTTTGGCAGTTTGAAGCTGCACTTGCTCAGCTATAACAGAGAACGGTTATATAAGTGAAATGTAATTTGATTTACAGGCAGTCTAGAATTTTAATGGAATTCATGCACTTTCATATTGGAGAACGGTCAAATGAATGAGTAATACGTATCTATGAAGATGTTCCTTCAGCCCAGCTAATTAAAGAAGCACATTCACACACTTTCCGCAGAACGTCTACATGAATGTTCATGTATGTCAGATATTTGACTAGTGTATAAATGTGAAGAGGAACATATATGGAATTCCGTTAGCTAAATATAGCGTGCATAACATTCCAACTGCTAAATATCTAAGACGGCAATGAGTTGATTTGGCAGTTTCAAACAGCACACGAGTGTGAACGGTGTACACACACGTATAGACTTTAACAGATGGATGCTCTCATGCAATCCTTTGCTTTTGAAATGAGTTTGCTGCAGTAAATGTATGTTTATTTAGTCTTTATTTCAGTCTCGTATATACATCATATATTCAACACAATGTGTCATACATATAAACAAATATAAGAACAGTATCTCAACACTTGTTTTTTGACATAATTATTTCAGTGCAAATTGTATTCTATCTTTATTTATTTGAACGAAAAATAACACTCATAACAACATGGAGCCATAACAGTTGAAATAATGTAATATATAATGTAAATTTACTATATGCCAACAAAGGATTCCAACTGAAATGACCGCTATACATTTAGGGATACATCGGGACTTTATCTGCCAATGCTGTCATTGTAAATATTTCCCAAATAGTTATGTTGTACAATATCTAATGAGAACCATCGGTCAGTTACTGCCCCATGCATACTCTTTAAACATATGTAGGTCCTCTTAAGTTGTTTCCTCTGTTTTTATCGTTGTTTCCTTTGCACTACATGCCATCAATTGTCTTCCACTTTCTCATATTATGTGTTTATTATGTTACTATATCTCGACAGATATCCTACAGTATATCCAATGGGTAAACAATCTGTAATTTATTGTCTTCATTGTAAATATTTGCAAAATAGTTCTGTTGTACACTATCTAATTATCTATACAGTTGGAAGGAACACACATGTAGCAAGCGCACCAATATGTTCCGCTTATTTGCTTGTATTTACTTACTGTTGTAACATGTGCTATATTTGCTTACAGAAGTGTAGCATGTATACGTTTTACCATAACATTCTTTAAAATAATTGTTAATATATGTTTAATAAACCAAATTGTGTTTGTTATAAAATCTGTCGATTTTCTATTGAAATCCAACATTGGCTACACTACACGTGTCATTCACCAGCCAGTAATATGACAGGAAATGTTGCAAGTGCTAACTATTTGTAAACTTGAATGGTTACGGTCATTGGCTACATATCACGTGTCACTCACCAGCCAGTAATATGACAGGAAATATGGCAAGTGCTAACTATTTGCAAACTTGAGTAGTTACGGTCATTGGCTACACATCACGTGTCACTCACCAGCCAGTAATATGACAGGAAATATGGCAAGTGCTAACTATTTGCAAACTTGAGTGGTTACGGTCATTGGCTACACATCACGTGTCACTCACCAGCCAGTAATATGACAGGAAATATGGCAAGTGCTAAATATTTGCAAACTTGAGTGGTTACGGTCATTGGCTACACATCACGTGTCACTCACCAGCCAGTAATATGACAGGAAATATGGCAAGTGCTAACTATTTGTAAACTAGAGTGGTTACGGTCATTGGCTACACATCACGTGTCACTCACCAGCCAGTAATATGACAGGAAATATGGCAAGTGCTAACTATTTGTAAACTAGAGTGGTTACGGTCATTGGCTACACATCACGTGTCACTCACCAGTCAGTAATATGACAGGAAATTGGGCAAGTGCTAACTATTTGTAAACTTGAGTTGTTGCCGTCATTGGCTACACGTCACGTGTCACTCACCAGCCAGTAATATGATAGGCAATATGGCAAGTGCTAACTATTTGCAAACTTGAGTTGTTGCCGTCATTGGCTACACGTCACTCACCAGCCAGTAATATGACAGGAAATATGGCAAGTGCTAACTATTTGCAATCTTGAATTGTTGCCGTCATTGGCTACACGTCACGTGTCACTCACCAGCCAGTAATATGACAGGAAATATGGCAAGTGCTATTTACAAACGTGAGTGTTTACGGTCATTGGCTACATACCACGTGTCACTCACCAGCCAGTAATATGACAGGAACTATGGCAAGTGCTAACTATTTGTAAACTTGAGTTGTTGCGGTCATTGGCTACACATCACGTGTCACTCACCAGCCAGTAATATGACAGGAAATATGGCATGTGCGAACTATTTGCAAACTTGAATGGTTACGGTCATTGGCTACACGTCACGTGTCACTCACCAGTCAGTAATATGAGAGGACATATGGCAAATGCTAACTATTTTCAAACTTGAGTGGTTACGGACATTGGCTATACATCACGTGTCACTCACCGCTGTTCGAATCCCAAATGGAAGCTCAACCTAATTCGTTTAATTTGAAATAAAATTAACCACCAGCTAGTTAAATAATGGTTACCGATAAACTACTAGCTGGCAAACAAGCATAGGATTCGGGAAGCACTGATGTTCATAAAAAGAGGTGTCTCATAAGTCAGAAATGGCTGGCCCATTAAATAGGGGTGTACTATAATAAACAAATACTTTACTTTTTATACACACAGATGATGTGTTCAGGTCAGGTAGTTATGTAATATATTGGGTTACATAACTATCTATTCCTTATCGTGCATTTTCTTGTTACAATATTACGTTTAGCTTCACTTCATTGTGAATATTGCTAAATAATTAGTTAATCATGCATATATATATGATACACCATACGTGAGTACAGTGAATATGCGAATAAGGCGAATGTTTTCATGAAACCAGTTATCTAAATATAGATAGGAGTAATTGTGAACATATCGGTACATCTCAGCAATAGTGTTTTAATAAATATTCAGATTCTTAATTATTAAATGTTGTTATTATTTTGCAAGAATGTTTGGAATTTCTGATTTGTGTGTTAGCAGTTGCCTATTTCAAATGTGGTGGTGGTTGTGTATGTATGTATGTTCAATTAATTTCAAAGCCCCTTGAGGGGACCTAGACATGTCTTCCTGGTCAGGCTTAGCCGACCTAAGTGGTTAACCAGTATTAAGCAATGTGTGTGAGGTGCCTTGCTCAATGACACTACATACTTGGCCTGACCGCGTACCAAACCCGGGACCTTTGGTGAGAAGCGAGCTCGTTAACCACTGCGCTAATTAATATCGTTGACAATGTCTTCATGCCCCAACTATGACTTATTATGTTATTATAATAAGTGTTTAGAACGGCCAATCATTACTGAAACAAACATTTGTGACTTATACATATTTGATATGTTGTCTGCTTACATGAGATGGAACCTAATGTTTACAGGAACAGGTCTATATTAGTTTAATTTGCAATATTTGTATCATAAACAGATTCGTTTTATTCTCCTAATATTTTCATCAGTACATCTGTTTGTAATACAGTGTTAGCCATTCCGAATGTTTGAAGCTGCACATGCGCACTCATACTTGTGATCGGCCACAATCAATAAAGAAGCACATGCTCATACATAATTGAGAACTTCCACATGAGTGTTAACTATGTAATACAGTATTTAGTCAGTCTAGCTATTTAATGCGCCACTTGATTGCTAAATAACAAAGGAAGTATTGTAGTACTGCAGCAAAAGTACACATATAATGTCGAATACATATGTTGAATCCAAGTAATCGCCTATTTTATGACGCCAGTAGAGGTAATCCTTCACGTGTAAAAGTAGAGTAAAATATTTGTTTATTATAACGTCACCCCTATTTAAAGGGCCAGCCATCCATGACTTATGAGTCACCTGTTTTTGTGAACATTAGTACTTCTCGAATCATATGCTTGTATACCAGGCGCCACACTGGTAGGCACTATTTAACTAGCTGGTGGCTCGCCGACCGGCCATATCAGAACGAACCCGTGACGAGGTTGTTGTTTTCTTAAACTTTATTTATTTTACAATGATTGCGAAGCAAGTTTTAACAACTTATATTAATCACTCTCGTTATCGCGGATGAAAGCGTAAATGTGGCCATTCATGTGGGAGGAAACCGGAGAAAACCCACCTGTCCGATCTGGCGACCACCGTACCATCTCACATACTTCCCGGTCCGAGGATCGAACCCGGGTTACATTGGTGAGAAGCCAGCGCGCTAACCACTGCGCTAATCGGACAGCCCATCGAGGTTCGAACCCGCTTCACTAGACCACGGATACTGTGTATTAGCACAATCGTTGGCGTACATTGTCGGTATAGTACTCAAAGCATCATCAGTCGCCGAGTGGTCTAATGCGATGTGGTTAGAACTCGCCTTGCTTCATGTCCGTTCCCTATCGGGGACACGTGATATATGATTATACCGGAGAAAGCGGTCAGTCGCTTACTGACGTTGGAGAGTACCTACGTATTCTTGCCCAGGAAATGCGATTGTTCCACTCCCCACCACAGCAGAATGACCTCCCAACAATAATCAGAAAATGATTGATGAGCAATAGAAGTATAAATAATACTATTTGAACGGTACGGTACGGAGAATAGACCCGAAAGAGTTGGAAATTGTCTACACTAAAATATGATCACTTATATCCCTTAGTAAAAATACGCCATTTATACTCAACAAAAATGGCCAATGGGACACATTTGGTAATTATATTACTAGTCACGCAAATGCATTAATGCGGTGGCGACAATGAAGAACATTATATGGTTAATTGGGTAATTATTTGTTTGTATATCTCCATTGCCATACCTTCTACTGGTGGTTTAACGGCTGAATCGGACCATGGCTTATTCGGACCATGGCTTATTCGGACCATGGCTTATTCGGACTAGGCTTATTCGGACCACTTACACATTTGATAGTTCTTATAAATATACATGAATGCAATCTTAAACCACTCTGGATATTTGAACTTTGATTTCTGCATAAATACCTAAAAAGAGCAACTTGTTATTAGCTAAGACAAACGATATGCATGTGTGACCCAATTAGTAATTTGCTAGTCACTGACTTGGTTACCTCAGTCTATACTAAGCATCAGGTAGATTTCAGTAAAACTTTCCACAAGGTCAATCACGAGAAAATACTACTGAAAATGCATCACTTTTGAGTCAGGGGTCAAACATTAAGGTGTGTTTACTATCTAGCCAGTCAATTGTCCTTAATGGAATTAGTTCATATGCCAATCCTGTGTTGTTTGACGCACAACATGTCTACATCTCAGCGAGGGGTTTGACATTTGAGGAAGATAGACCAGATCAGTGTCTGATCATAGGCGTCGGAGCAGGGGCCGCGATCGCTGCCCCAATAGTTTGGCTAGGCAGGCGGATGTTTTTATTTTATTCTAGGGGAAGTTATGTCCGCGGCCCCAATATTTTGGCAAGCCGTGTGTATACATATCTAATGTGGGTTCCTACGCACTTACGCCGGGTGGGTAACATGTACCAGGTACCCGTTTATAATATGTTTGTAAAGTAAGGTGTTTGCTGTTATTGCAGTTCTACACGTGGTCCTTAGACCTCTCCCAATTAGTTACGCAAGCGCACATGTTGCATGCTGTTAATTTAGAAAGGTGTTTGCTGTTATTGCAGTAGTACACGTGGTCGTTAAACCTCTCCCAATTAGTTACGCAAGCGCACCTGTTGCATAATGTTAATTTAGAAAGGTGTTTCCTGTTATTGCAGTAGTACACGTGGTCGTTAAACCTCTCGCAATTAGTTACGCAAGCACACCTGTTGCATGCTGTTAATTTAGAAAGGTGTTTGCTGTTATTGCAGTAGTACACATGGTCGTTAAACCTCTCCCAATTAATTACGCAAGCGCACCTGTTGCATGCTGTTAATTTAGAAATGTGTTTGCTGTTATTGTAGTAGTACACATGGTCGTTAAACCTCTCCCAATTAGTTACGCAAGCGCTATGTATACTATATGATTATTATGGAAACACACAATATACAGTAACTGTAAGCACACGTTGTAAATAACTGACGAACGTGGATAACTTCAGGGTTTTGTTTATGTTATCACTATAATTCTTATGATCGATAACAAATAAATATAAATAATTACATTCCCTTTTCTTACAGGAGAGTGTGTATTGGACGTAAAGGAAAACAAAATGGCGTCGCATACAAAATATTCTACCGATGAATAATGGCTGATTTATACGATATGAGCTGAATATGCCAATCATTGAACATGACTAATAATGGTGATGATGATGTTGATGATGTTAGCTCGACCGAATAATGACTTTATATAATAAGCTGTTGGAATGGCCAATAACTAATTGAAACAACGTGCATTTATGGCATGTAAATGTTTACTTACCGGAGATGATACCTGATGTTTATAGGTACAGATCTCGATGATTTATCTTGTTTAATTAAGAAATTATATGGTCGTTCTATTCAAACATTGAGCTCGATGTTAGAAGGATGTTAAGCTGTATAAGGAGGACTGACCTACTTTGTCAATTCGTATGCATAAATAGCAGAGAACACATTTATTAAGGATTCTCAAAATGTCTTGGAATATAAAGCAGGACATAACCAATCATACCGGAGAAAAATCGCACGTGCACGTGCATTCCGTAGAACCGACGCATGAATGTGAACTATGTAATAAGGTATTTAGTCAATCTAGCATTTTAAAGCAGCATATGCTCATACATACCGGGGGAACGACCACATGAGTGTGAACTATGTAATAACGTATTCAGTCAATCTAGCAATTTAAATAAGCATATGCTCATACATACCGGGGAACGACCACATGAGTGTGCACTATGTAGTAAGACGTTCAGTCGATCGTACACTTTAAAGAAGCATATGCTCATACACACCGGAGAACGACCACACGAGTGTGAAATATGTAATAAGGTATTTGGTCAATCTAGCACGTTAAAGCGGCATATGCTCATACATACCGGGGAACGGCCACACGAGTGTGAACTATGTAATAAAATATTTAGCCATTCAGGTAGTTTGAAGGTGCACATGCTCATACATACCGGGGAACGATCACATAAGTGTGCAATATGTAATAAGTCATTCGGTCAATCTAGCCATTTAAAGAAGCATATGCTCATACACACAGGAGAACGACCACATGAGTGTGAAATATGTAATAAGGTATTCAGTCAATCTAGCAATTTAAATAAGCATATGCTCATACATACCGGGGAACGACCACATGAGTGTGCAATATGTAGTAAGACGTTCAGTCGATCGTACACTTTAAAGAAGCATATGCTCATACACACCGGAGAACGACCACACGAGTGTGAAATATGTAATAAGGTATTTGGTCAATCTAGCACGTTAAAGCGGCATATGCTCATACATACCGGGGAACGACCACACGAGTGTGAACTATGTAATAACATATTTAGCCATTCAGGTTGTTTGAAGGTGCACATGCTCATACATACCAGAGAACGGCCACATAAGTGTGCAATATGTAATAAGACATTCGGTCAATCTAGCCATTTAAAGAAGCATATGCTCATACATACCGGGGAACGACCACATAAGTGTGAAATATGTAATAAGGCGTTTAATAAATCTAGCTATTTAAAGAAGCATATACTAATACATTCTGGAGAACGACAACATGAGTGTGAAATATGTAAGAAGACTTTCTGTCATTCTATGGCTTTAAAGCGACATATGCTCATACATACTGGACATCGGCCACATGAGTATGAACTGTGTAAAGGACACCCTGAATGAGGACCATGTATATAGGAAGACATTTCATCCCGCCTAGCGATAAAGTATCCAATGTTCATACAATACTTAGAACGATTACATGAGTGCGAATTATGTAATAAGTAGGTGTAAAAGAGTGCATGCTCACATATTCAGACCACTACAATATGTGTAGAAGAAGGACATGTATGACACCCGAATAGCCACCCCTAGTGTGCTAAATATGTAAGACATATATCAGTGGATCTGACAGATTGATACAGTGTGAAATGTTTTTGCGCTATTTTTTGAGATGGACATGTGTGTTCAGATATTCCTTTACATCTCGTGTGTGATATCTTCCATTGGATTAACAAGCATTAGTGGCTATTCCTTGTGTTTTTCTGTTTTGATCATCTTATCGGCATTTGGTTCCCACGTTCTCACGATATCCACTCCAGACTGGGATACATTGCAGCACGATACTTCTAGTAGTGATAATTATTGCATGCTTCTGGCTGATAGACGTAGTTTGGATCTAGATAGTGCTTCAATAGCTGATACATCGGTGATTAAGACTACATGTGGACCATATTTTTGTCGAGTCTTGAACTATGTAAGCGGTTTCGATGAATTAGCTACAGTGTATTTTGTGTAGTGTTCTCATGTAACAGCACTATATTTTTCATGTTGTAATTAACAATTGCATATGAAAACATATAATATCAATTACAGTTGTTTTACAGTAATCTATCGATACTATATATTAGTATAGTATATGTGCAAATGCGTTTATTAATTTTTATAAAGAGAGAAAGCATTATATTTGAAAGTAAGATAGCAGGAGAAGAGTTGAAAGAATTCCGATCCAGAATACAAACATCTTTTCAATATCAGTTGCTAATACGATTGCTGTTACATGCTGTGATTATACTTCTATCAGTCAATATCAATTTGTTCCACTTTCTATTGTGAGCTTCTAGTTTATTTTTCATAAAGGCTATAATTATGTTCTTCGATGTGTTGTCTTTCTTTTAAATATCTGATAAAGGTAATGCAGTTTGGAACACATTTTTCTATTTTGCTTTTAAAAATATATTATTTTGCTGAAAGAATTATGAAATCAATCATAATATGGGGATGCTCTATACTTTGATTACCAAATGAAACCGTTTTATAATCTATATTAAACTCTATCTGTTTGTCTATCAAATATATTTTTAATCGCGAACAAAAATTTTCAACATGAGAACAGTCCCAGAATAAATGTTTTAATGTCTCTGTATGCATATTGCACAGTTCACATAGAGTTGAATTTTGTTATTTTTAATTTATAGAGTAGTTCATTAGTTGGTACTATTCGTGTCACATATTTATATTGGAATGTTCGTAATTTTCTATCGATAGTACATACAAATGGCATGTTGTATATTTTCTTCCATTCCAGGTATTCAAATATAGCTTTCCATTTTGTTTCGGCTTTATTTTGTGGAGTTTTATTGTACGTTTTTAGGAATGATTTGTATAGGAATTGTGTTGGTCTTGTTTTTATTTCCTCTAGCAACGTTTTTGAATTTCTATCCATTTGATTATTCTCTTTTATTTCTTCGTTCCATTCTTTAGAACTATTTGATACTAGCATGTGGTATTTTAAAAAATCTGAACGGTCTATTCCATAGATGTTTTGTAGTTCTGTAAAAGTATGAAATTTTCTTGTTATTCGATTATATATATGTCCTACATATTTAATTCCCTTTTGAAACCAGTTCTTATAAAATAACGTATTTTCTCCGACCCGTATACACGAGTTGTTCCATAATATTTCGTTTGCATAACAATCTATTTGTGTCTTGAAATTGACTTTTGTCCAACATCTCTCAAAAAGCTATTTTCAAGTTTCGAAGAAATGTGCTTAGCAGATATATTTGATTCAAATAGAAGTTGTCCTCCAAATTTATTCAATTGTTTTAGATATGTGTCTTTTCAATGACCTTCAAAACTGTCGGGGTTTATTAATCGTTTAACCCACGCAGCTTTTATAGAATTAACATATGCGTTTATATCAACCATTTTTAGCCCCCCCCCATCTTGATAGTCACGCTTAATAATCGATCTTGCGACTTTATCTGGCTTCCCATCCCATAAGAAAGAGTACATGTTTTTAGTAATTTCAGCTAACACATTTTCATTAGGACTTTCGAGTACAGTTAATGGATAGATAATTTTGGGCAATGCAACTGTTTGTATCACTGTGATTTTACCCATTAGTGTCAGTTTGTGATTTCTCCTGTTATTTAAACACGAGTACATTTCTTGTATTTTATTATTTATGTTGATTGAGATTCTGTCTCTTTTATTATTCGTAAACAGTATGCCCAATGCTTTTACTTCGTTCGATGTCCATATAAAATATTTCATTTTACAGTGAATTTTATCAGAGTTCCTAAGGGACCCGGTTCTTAATACCACAGATTTGTTTGTATTTATTTTCAATCCTGATATATTACTGAAATCATCGATAGTTTGTACAAGTTTTTTAAAAGATCTTTCTGATCCGTCAGTTAAAAAAGTTGCTTCTGCAAATAATGAGTTTTTTATTTCTTCATTGTGCAATTTTATACTATTGATGTCTTTGTTTGGTCCGTACATTTAATGATAATATTTCAATGACAATAATAAAAAGATAAGGCGAAAGCGGACATCCTTGTCTTACTCCGCGTTCTATATTAAGGAAACCCGACATATGTCCATTGTTGCATACACAACTCTGTATGTTGTTGTAAAATACTTTAATCCATTTCATTAATGAATTCCCAAAATTAAAATAATGTAATGTTTTAAAAATAAACTCATGGTCTAAGCTATCAACAGCCTTTTCAAAATCTGCGAAAAATAACACACCAGGTGCATTGGTATCGTTTAAGAAGTCTATGGAGTCGTATATTAGTCGTATATTTTCACCAATATATCTACCTGACATAAAACCTGATTGAGAATGATGAATTATAGTTGGGAGTACATGTCTTATTCTATTTGCTATGGTTTGTGTTGCTATAAGTCAGTCAGTTCTTTATTTTTCTTGGGAATAAGGTTAACGATTCTTTGTTTCTGAGGTTGCGTGAGAGTACCATGTTCGTAAGAATAGTTAATCGATGCAAGATAATATTGTTTCAAATCTCTCCAAAATATTTTATAAAATTCTGCAGTTAAACCATCAGATCCAGGGCTTTTATTGTTCTTCATATCTAAAAGGGCCTTTGCGCATTCCGCTTCCAATAATGTACCTTCACATAACATTTTTTGGACTTCATTTAGCATATCATTGTTTGACGGAAAATATTCTATGTCACTATTCGGTAATTCAACCTTTTTATATAGCATTTCATAACATTGTTTTATTTCATATAGTAATTTCTTGGATTCAGTAATCACGTTATCTTTTACAATTAATTGTGAAAAGTGTTTTGTTCTTTTTTCTTTATTTCTAGATTTGAAAAGTATTTTGTATTTTTATCCATTCCTTCGATGTATTGTGATCTTGCTCTAATAAACTAGCCACGAGTTTTGTTGTTTACAATAATGTCAAGTTCATCCTTTTTATTTTTAATTGAAGTAAGTATGTTCTCGTTTATGGAATCATTTATTAATTTTAACTTTTTTTTCATTTTTATTATTTTCCTTCTTTTTCCATGAACAATATTTGATAGTTACATTTCTGATACAACCGTTAATCAATTCCCAAAGAGTATTTGGATTTAGATTGTGTGCTGCTATTTCAGTAACACTAGTTCTGATTTGTTTTTGATAATCTTCCTCAAGTATCACAGAATTGTTCAATTTGAAATAACCCGGGCCTCGGATTTGGTTTGTAACATCTAGCGTTAGATAAATTAAGGAGTGGTCTGATTTTATACCGGTAGTAATTTTACATGTTGTTACTTTGTTTGAAAGGTTAGATGATATTAAGAAGTAATCCAGTCTACATAATATTGGAGGTTTATGATTAGAATGCCAGGTGAATTGTTTTAATCCCGGATGCATAATACGCCATATGTCCAACATGTCATTGTTTTCTATTATATTTTGAAGTTTCGTACTACTTTTTTTATGTGCATCGATCCTTACGTGTTTCTTGGTTATATTCATATCAAGAACAATGTTAAAATCCCCCCAATTATAAATGTTGTGTCTTCATTATCTTCCACGAATCGTTCTATGGTATTAAAAGATTTAACGTCATCAGTGTTTGGCCCATATACATTCATTAGCATGATCTCATTGTCATCTATGATAAGAGACAAGCATTGCAGACGGCCTTCAATAATTTCAGTGTATTCTAATGTTTCAAAGGGTCCATTTAAAAATATGCCTTTTCTGTTGGAACTATTCCGCTTAGAAATATCTGTGCACCCCACTCGTTCTCCCATTTATCAATATTGGATTTCTTGCAATGTATTTCTTGTAAAAAACATATATTATATTCTCTATCTTTTAACCATGTAAATACGTGCTTTCTTTTCTTAAAATCGCCGAGTCCCTTTACATTAAAGGAACATATCTTACTTGTCATGATTTAAATAAGATGAAAACTATAAGCTCACATACAATGGCATACATCGGAATATTTTGTATACAATGTATGTAGCTGGAAAGAGTTGACCGATATTTAAGCACATCACAAGCACTAAACATGTCATTTAAAAGATCTAAACTATATCGTATGAAAGGTAGCATACCTATAGTTTTCCTTTCCGGGTTATATTGACCAATATATAGACCATTAGTTTGACTGCCATTTTAAATGAGAATAGAGAAATACAAACATTGTAAGTCATGGTATAACGTGACCATATAGGTATTTGCACATATTTCCTTTTATTTGGCATTATCGTCTTGTGCAAGAGTCAATGTATAATACGCTGCTCTATATTATACAATTGTGTTCAAACATAAATATACATGTATACACTCATATATACAATTATTAATAGTTACCAACATATACCTATTTACACACACATGTACTCACATGCGCACGCGCGCACGCAAACACACACGCACGCGTACATATATATACACACATATACATATACGTGTGCGTGTGCATATACATACATACATATACACAAACACACACTTATACATATATATACATATATTCACACATGATATTGTGACACATTATTATCCATCTGACATGACACCGAAGGAACATAAATCTATATCTGCGTGTAGTTCATTGTTTAGTATTTGTCGTTAGCTAACATATAAAAGAAACATGCCACTAGATTAGAGAATGCTTTCTAAAAAACGAAATGAAAGTAAACTCTGTTGACATGCTAGATTATCTCTCTAAATTAGGTCCCAAATCCGATACCTTCTAATCTTCTAATGAATTCGCCCCGTCCCGCCACCCGTGTCATGGATTAGAAGAATTCTCCCCGTCCCGCCACCCGTGTCATGGATTAGAAGAATTCGCCCCGTCCCGCCACCCGTGTCATGGATTAGAAGAATTCGCCCCGTCCCGCCACCCGTGTCATGGATTAGAAGAATTCGCCCCGTCCCGCCACCCGTGTCATGGATTAGAAGAATTCGCCCCGTCCCGCCACCCGTGTCATGGATTAGAAGAATTCGCCCCGTCCCGCCACCCGTGTCATGG
>CM026388.1:42990313-43029783 GCA_014843695.1 Archivesica marissinica
TCATACCGGAGAAAAATCACACGTGCACGTGCATTCCGTAGAACGGACGCATGAGTGTGAACTATGTAATACGTATCAATCAATCTAGAATTTAAAGCAGCATATGCTCATACACACCGGGGAACGACCACACAATTGTGCAATGTGTAATAAGGTATTCAGTCAATCTAGCCATTTAAAGCAGCATATGCTCATACATACCGGGGAACGACCACATGAGTGTGCAATGTGTAAGAAGACATTCAGTCAATCTAGCAATTTAAATAAGCATATGCTAATACATACCGGGGAACGACCACACGAGTGTGAAATATGTAATAAGGTATTTGGTCAATCTAGCAATTTAAAGCAGCATATGCTCATACATACCGGAGAACGACCACACGAGTGTGAACTATGTAATAAAATATTCAGCCAATCTAGCATTTAAAGCAGCACATGCTCATACATACCGGAGAACGGCCACATACGTGTGAAATATGTAGTAAGGTATTCAGTCAATCTAGCAGTTTAAAGCAGCATATGCTCATACATACCGGGGAACGACCACATGAGTGTGCACTATGTAATAAGGTATTCAGTCAATCTAAGCATTTAAAGCAGCATATGCTCATACATACCGGGGAACGATCACATGATTGTGCAATGTGTAATAAGGTATTCAGTCAATCTAGCCATTTAAAGCAGCATATGCTCATACATACCGGGGAACGACCACATGAGTGTGCAATGTGTAATAAGGTATTTGGTCAATCTAGCAATTTAAAGCAGCATATGCTCATACATACCGGGGAACGACCACACGAGTGTGAACTATGTAATAAAATATTTAGCCATTCAGGTAGTTTGAAGGTGCACATGCTCATACATACCGGAGAACGGCCACATAAGTGTGAAATATGTAGTAAAGTATTCAGTCAATCTAGCACTTTAAAGCAGCATATGCTCATACATACCGGGGAACGACCACATGAGTGTGCAATGTGTAATAAGATGTTCAGTCAATCTAGCAATTTAAATAAGCATATGCTAATACATACCGGGGAACGACCACATAAGTGTGAACTATGTAATAAGGCGTTTAATAAATCTAGCAATTTAAAGAAGCATATACTAATAAATTCTGGAGAACGACCACATGAATGTGAATTATGTAAGAAGACTTTCTGTCATTCTATGTCTTTAAAGCGACATATGCTCATACATACTGGACATCGGCCACATGAGTATGAACTGTGTAAAGGACACCCTGAATGAGGAACATGTATATAGGAATACATTTCGTCCCGCCTAGCGATAAAGTAGCCAATGTTCATACAATCCTAAGAACGATTACATGAGTGCGAATTATGTAATAAGTAGGTGTAAAAGAGCGCAAGCTCACATATTCAGACCACTACAATGTGTGTAGAAGAAGGACATGTATGACATCCAAATAGCTATCCCTAGTGTGCTAAATATGTAAGACATCTATCAGTGGATCTGACAGATTGATACAGTGTGCTAAATATGTAAGACATCTATCAGTGGATCTGACAGATTGATACAGTGTGAAATGTTTACAAACGCGTATACTATAAAATACTATAATTTCACGGACACTTTATTCGCTATCTTTTGCGCTATTTTTTTAGATGGCCATGTGTGTTCAGATATTCCTTTACATCTCGTGTGTGATATCTTCCATTGGATTAATATGTATTAGTGGCTATTCCTTGTGCGCTTCTGTTTTGATCATCTTATCTTGGTTCCCACGTTCTCATGATATCCACGCTAGACTGGGATACATTGCAGCACGATACTTCTAGTAGTGATAACTATTGCATCCTTCTGGCTGATAGACGTAGTTTGGATCTAGATAGTGCTTCAATAGCTGATACATCGGTGATTAAGACTACATGTGGACCATCTTATGTCGAGTCCTGAACTATGTAAGCAGTTTCGATGAATTAGCTACAGTGTATTGTGTGCAGTATTCTCATGTAACAGCACTTGATGTTTTTGGTAGGTTAGTTTAAACAATATTTTATTTAATAATGTTACATAACATAGGAATAGTTGCAACAGCACAGGTAGTATTGGGAAAAACGTTACATAATAACTTATTCGAATCGCTTTCCTTCAATACATCTTATGTCGAGTCTTGAACTAAGTAAGAGTTTGCATGAATACCCAATTATTGTGTGCAGTGTTCTCATGTAACATCACTTTATGTTTCGGTATGTTAGTTGGGATACTGGATCGGAATTGCAGCCTTAATTGCATCGGTAACTGAAGTTGAAACCTGTGTGCACTTGATAGTTGCAATGGTATTCTTGTACATTATTTTAAATAATTCTATTATACAGTATCTATACAGTTAGAAAGAAGAAATATGTAGCAAACACACCCATCTGTTCCACTTATTGCTAGTGTTTACTGTTGTAATATTGGCTGTAATTGCTTACAAAGTTGTAGCTTGTAAATATTTATAATACATTTTGTGGAACGACTATAGAATCAATATTATCTTCCATAACATTAAATGTTGCTATGTGTGAAATAAAGCAAATTGTTTGTTATAAAATATGTAGATATTTTATTGAAATCTAACATCAAAATGTCCGCACCCGCTGCTTGTATATTGTTCTAAACTAGTTGAATATATCAAATTAAACTATCCCACCTGCAATAATCTCAGACCAATTAGTATAGGTCAACCACTCGCTGTCGACAACCACTCGCTGTCAACAACCACTCGCTGTCGACAACCACTCGCTGTCGACAACCACTCGCTGTCGACAACCACTCGCTGTCGACAACCACTCGCTGTCAACAACCACTCGCTGTCGACAACCACTCGCTGTCAACAACCACTCGCTGTCGCCACCCATTCGCTGTCGACAACCACCAGCTGTCAACAACCACATGTTGGGATAATAATATACCGTCCACATTATAAGCACAGTCATACAAAACGTATCATAGCAACAATTGCACGTGCCGTTTTTTGTACATTAAACTAATCATGTTGGCGATAGTTACTGTACGTATACACTGTATATGTGTAATCACTTAAATAAATGGCTTATAACAGATTTACTCTCTTATTGGTTCATTATACACACGTGAGTCGGCGGTTGTACCCATAGTGGAACCTAGGGGTTGGTACCACCTTACAGTATCTATATACAGGGGTAGTATGTGTATTGGTACACGTAATGAGAGACGTCAGTCAGTTACTGCCCCTGAATACTCCATAATAGTAGGTAGGTCCTATTAAGTGTTTTCCTCTGTTTTTATCGTTGTTCCCTTTGCACAACATGCTAGCAATTATATTGCACTATCACTTCATATGATTATTAAATTACTATATCTCGACATATCTCCTATAGTATATACAATCGGTACTTATTTGTAAAACAATGCTATCAGTTAATTAAAACGATTTTTATAAATCACAATTTTCATAGCGCAACATCTGGTTAGGGAACAACAGTAAAAACAAAGGAGTCTAACCGAAAGGACCAATTCACATTTTGGAATAAATCGGACTTTTTCTACCAGGGGAGGTAATAGAACATTAGAGATGTTTTTCATTGTAACCCGGATAAGGCTAGATGTCACCTTCATGTATTGTTTGTAGAACAATGTACAGGTGAGCGTATGTGTAACCCGGATACGGCTTGAAGTCAACTTGTACCACATCATCATATACATACATATACCACACTGTCATATACCACATCGTCATTTACATACATATACTACGCCGTCATAAACATACATATACCACACCGTCATATACATACATATACCACACCGTCATATACATACATATACCACACAGTTATATACATACATATACCACACCGTAATATATATACATATACCACATCGTCATATACATACATATACAACACCGTCATATACATACATATACCACAACGTCATATACCACACCGTCATTTACATACATATACCACATCGTCATATACCCCACCTTCATATACCACATCGTCATATACATACATACACCACATCGTCATATACCACACCGTCATATACCACACCGTCATATACATACATATACCACACCGTCATATACATACGTATACCACACCGTCATATACATACATATACCACACCGTCATATACCACACCGTCATATACATACATAAACCACATCGTCATATACATTCATATACCACACCGTCATATGCATACATATACGACACCGTCATATGCATACATATACCACACCGTCACATACCACACCGTTATATACATACATATACCACACCGTCATATACATACATATACCACACCGTCATATGCATACATACACCAAACCGTCATATACCACACCGCCACATACATACATATACCACACCATCATATACATACATATATCACACCGTCATATACCACACCGCCATATACATACATATACCACACCGTCATATACATACATATACCACACCGTCATATACCACACCGCCATATACCTACATATACCACACCGTCATATACATACATACACCACACCGTCATATACATACATATACCACACCGTCATATACATACATATACCACACATTCATATACATACATATACCACACCGTCATATACATACATATACCACACCGTCATATACATACATATACAAAACCGTCATATACATACCTATACCACATCGTCATATACATACATATACCACATCGTCATATACATACCTATACCACACCGTCATATACATACATATACCACATCGTCATATACATACATATACCACACCGTCATATACATACATATACCACATCGTCATATACATACATATATAGGTGATCAACCCAATGAGTGTCCAATATGTAAGGAAGCTTGTTGCTGGTCTGGTATTGTGAAGAAACATATGCATAAACATTCCGGAGAAGGACCACATGACTGTCATATGTAGCTTTGAATACTTACCGTCTTCCTAGTGGTTTAAACAAGCACATGCTCATACATTCCGGAGAAGGTCTACATGAGTGTGACCTATGTAATAAGACGGTATAAAACAGCACATACTCACACATACTGAAGAACGACCATATGAATTAATGTGAGATGAAGCCTGGCACGGGACATGTATTGCTTTCCGTAGGACTACCACTACTACAATTAGTTAACGTGAGTGTGAAATGTGTACACACACGTATAGTATTGCAAGCTATTTATTTTACAAATTTATTTATTTTACGATCGCGAAATAAGCTCCGACAACTTATATTAAAAAATTTGTTGGTGTGGATGAAAGCGTATATGTGGTCATTATTGTGGGAGGTACCTGGAGAAAACCGATTTGCCCGATAAGATGACCACCGTACCATCTCACATACTTTACACATCGTATTGAGAGTGTATTAAATATAGATATCTCTCATACATCCCTGACATCGTCCACAAACATGGCAACTAATCATATATTTAAAATTGCACATACAATGTATATATCCACGCACGCCCCCGTTGAAACCAAATGTAGACATTAAGTACTCAGCTGTTGTCATCAAAATGTTCCCCATTCGAATTTAAGCAAGTACATGTATATACGCCGTGAAGGGTGCATTTCGATGTTAAGCATCGACGGGCGGGCAACCATTCGTTCCTCATTATCAGTCACTCCATGTGGGTAGACACTGCCTCGGTGTTACTCAGTATGGCTACGGGCCTGGGTAGACATATGCAAGCTGGAAACACACACGTTACATGCATACGTTTCAAAAATATATATTGAATAAATCTGAATTCCCCCTCCTATATCCCAGTGTTTTGCTTTGTCCTAGTAGTGTTGTCTTTTTATGTCTTGAGGAATAGTTACCCCACTTGAAAGCAAATAATCATATTATATGCCCCAACACCCTAAACAGTGTCTTGCCACTGCTTGTTTAATTTCACGTAGTCCTTCCCGCTATATATACTCACATATATTGTGCTTTTTTCGTCGTAATTAGGATGTATTTCTTCCGTACAGTACCGTACAAAGTATAATATACCGACAACGTACGGACTCGATCGTATACGGAGACTTTAATACAATGTTGCGTCCGTGGTCCTGTTGTAGAGCGTCGGATTTGGAATTGAACTGTCCCGGGTTCGATACTTTGTCGGGCCACGTATGTAGTGTCATTGAGCAAGGTACCTATCTATATATCGTCCTCTAATTTCAAACCCCTAGCGGGGATGTAGACATCCTGCGGGTCAAAACCACAAAGAAGTTAAAGTATGAGTAGTTAAAAGCATAAATAGGCTTAATAACAGATGGTGTATAGAGCCTGATCAGGCGGTACGTTCTGTGTCGCCTGATATCGCTCTATAAGTCATTGGCGTGGGTGATTTTAGTCGTGAATAGCAGGTTAAGGGTTAATAATAATTAACATGTATACTATTGCTATTAAAATAGATTCATATTTTGAGTATTAGAACTATTATGTGTGTGCTTTTCTTGGTTGGACGTTGCTCTAGCATTAAGATTGTGACGCCCAGCTAGGAAAAACATATACCAATATCATACATACACGAGGTGTGTATTAATAAACGATTCGTCTTGTAAGATTTAGTAACGTTATCAATTATACATTAATTGTGTGTGTTTTACGTTTATTTATCGTCGCTACCGGTTGCCCATATGAGCGACGCCTCCTGAAGAGATTAATCATTTTAGATTGTTGGAGGATAGTGCAATGGTACGACAGAGACCCATTCCAGAGTCTCCTCTGTATGTAGATTTCTCTCATACATCCCTGACAGCGTCCACAAACATGGCAACTAATCATACATTTAAAATTGCACATACAATGTATATATCCACGCAAGCCCCCGTTGAAACCAAATTTAGACATTAAGTATTCAGCTGTTTTCATCAAAATGTTCGCCATTCGAATTTAAGCAAGTACATGTATATACGCCGTGAAGGGTGCATTTCGATGATAAGCATCGACGGTCGGGCAACATTTCGTTCTTCACTATCAGTCGCTCCATGTGGGTAGACACTGCCTCGGTGTATCTCGGGTAGACCTATGCAAGCTGAAAACACACACGTTACATGCATACGTTTCAAAATATATATATTATAAATCTGAATTCCCCCTCCTATATCCCAGTGTTGGCTTGTCAGTGACGTAGCTGTCTTTACGCCACAACGCTCAGGCGTGCACACTTTGTCCTAGTAGTGTTGTCTATTTTATGTCTTGAGGAATATTTACCCCACTTGAAAGCAAATAATCATATTATATGCCCTAAACAGTGTCTTGTCACTGCTTGTTTAATTTCACGTAGTCCTTCCCGCTATATATACACACATATTGTACTTTTTTCGTCGTACTTAGGATGTATTTATTCCGTACCGTATAATATACCGACAACGTACGGACTCGATTGTATACGGAGAAATTAATACAATGTGGCGTCCGTTGTCCTGTGGTAGAGCGTCGGATATGGAATTGAACTGTCCCAGGTTCGATACTTTGTCGGGCCACGTATGTAGTATCATTGAGCAAGGTACCTATCTATATATCGTCCTCTAATTTCAATCCCCTATCGGGGATGTAGACATGCAAATCCACAAAGAAGTTAAAAGTATGAGTAGTTAAAAGCACTACCATCAATGACATCTATTGTGCTACCTACCTGCCTGCTACTAACGGCCCACTACCATCAATGACATATATTGTGCTACCTACCTGCTACTACCGGCCCACTACCACCAATGACATATATTGTGCTACCTACCTGCTACTACCGACCCACTACCATCAATGGCATATATTGTGCTACCTACCTGCTACTACCGGCCCACTACCATCAATGACATCTATTGTGCTACCTACCTGCTACTACCGGCCCACTACCATCAATGTCATCTATTGTGCTACCTACCTGCTACTACCGGCCCACTACCATCAATGGCATATATTGTGCTACATACCTGCTGCTACCGGTCCACTGCCATCAATGACATATATTGTGCTACCTACCTGCTACTACCGGCCCACTACCATCAATGACATATATTGTGCTACCTACCTGCTACTACCGGTCCACTACCATCAATGGCATATATTGTGCTACCTACCTGCTACTACAGGCCCACTACCATCAATGACATGTATTGTGCTACCTACCTGCTACTACCGGCCCACTACCATCAATGGCATATACTGTGCTACCTACATCTTCAGTGGTATACGAAGCAATGAAAGATTGGAAATATAAGTGAACACACCGTATGATTTTACTTTTTACTATGTATTAAATAAAATGTTGTTACATGTTACGGTACGGTACGGAGAATAGACAAGGAAGAGTTGGATACATTTTTACACTAAAATATGATAATTTATATCCCTTAGTAAAAATACGCCATTTGTACTCAACCAAAGCGGCCATTGTGACAATTTAGGATATTGTACTAGACCTCCAAATGCATTTATGCGGTGACGACTTTGAAGAACATTGTATAGTTAGTTAGTTAGTTGGGTAATTATTTGTTTGTATATCTCCATTGTCATACTTTCTACTTGTGGTTCAACTGTTGATTCGGACCATGGCTGAGTCGGACTAGTCTTATTCGTACTAGATCAGTTACTTATTCGGACCACTTACAACTTGTATAGTTCTTATAAATATATGAAGTTTTAAACTACTCTGGATATTTGAACATTTATTTCTGCATAAATATCTGAAAATAGCAACTTGTTATTGGATAAGATGGACGAGATTCATGTGTGACCCAATTAGTAACTTAGCCCAAACCCTACATCACTCGAAGTCCTGCATGACACTCCGGTGTCAATTTCCATTTCATTAACTCTTTCACCGCCAATGTCGCATAAAAGCGACTTTGGAAAATAAACAGAGAACCTGATCAGACAGAACAGAACGCGCTGTCTGATCAGATTGTATGCTGAGTGCTCTTCAGACAGTGGAATCTGATCTGGATCTATGTTGTTTGCACATGCTCTGAATTTATTCGGCGCTGAAAGAGTT
Source organism: Archivesica marissinica (assembly GCA_014843695.1). Classification (NCBI taxonomy): domain Eukaryota; kingdom Metazoa; phylum Mollusca; class Bivalvia; order Venerida; family Vesicomyidae; genus Archivesica; species Archivesica marissinica. Next base: position 42,999,324 of record CM026388.1, read on the forward strand.
AAATAAAATGCATGTCAGTCATCGCATAGGCAAACGTCATCAAGGAAAATGTAGCCTAATATTTATACACTGCCTCCTAACAACCAAAATGTCTGACATTGAATCAAATCCAGGTCCAATGATGCAGTATCCCCATGGAACGTGTCAATCAGAGGTTACTTGGGATGATAAAGGCACCAGCTGTGACACTTGCCAATCTTGGTGTCATGCTAATTGTCACAGTGTAGGGTATGGCACATACAATCACCTCACCGACTCTAGTTTCACCTGGCATTGTTTAAGTTGTGGTAGCTTCAACTATTCTTCCTCCCTATCACACTCCCTGAACTCCATCAGTACAAGTACTACCTTTAGTCCGCGTGCAAACATGTTATGTGAAGAAGATACCCAATTTGCAACAACCCCTACCTGACTTTAAAATCCAATTGCAACATCATTTGGTCAACAATTTCAATAACTAGACTTAAGGACATCTATGTGTCGGCATTTTACAAGCCCCATGAAAATGACCACAGTCACTACAAGAACTATGGACAGTTATTTTGAAAATACCGTGAAACAGCTATATATGGATTTTCGGAGATCTAAGCATGCCCGATATGGACTGGTCACCCTCCCCACCCTGTAAATTCAAACAAATGTACGAATCCTTCTCCGAAAATCTCACATATTTCAACCTTAAACAAATGGTCAAAATCCCCACCAGAGATAAAATTATCTTGGACCTATTCCTAACCAACACCCCAGCAGTTGTCTACAATATTTAAACCCTTCCCAGCATTGGGTCTTCCTAGCCAACACGCCAGGAGTTGTCTACAATACCTTCCCAGCCGTGGGTCTTCCTAACCAACACCCCAGCAGTTGTCTACAATATTCTAACCATTCCCAGCCTTGTGTCTTCCTAGCCAACACCCCAGCAGTTGTCTACAATATTCAAACCCGTCCCAGCCTTGGGTCTTCCTAACCAACACCCCAGCAATTGTCTACAATATTCAAACCCTTCCCAGCCTTGGGTCTTCCTAGCCAACACCCCAGCAGTTGTCCACACTATTCAAACCCTTCCTAGCCGTGGGTCTTCCTAGCCAACACCCAGCAGTTGTCTATAATATTCAAACCCTTCCCAGCCTTGGGTCTTCCTAGCCAACACGCCAGCAATTGTCTGCAATATGCAAACCCTTCCCAACCTTGGGTCTTCCTAGCCAACACGCCAGCAGTTATCTACAATATTCAAACCCTTCCCAGCCTTGGGTCTTCCTAACCAACACCCCAGCAGTTGTCTACAATATTCAAACCCTTCCCAGCCTTGGGTCTTCGGACCATGCTATTGACTTTTCATGAACTCAAACTTAACAGGGGCCGCCCTTTCGAGTCAAAAGTAAAAAATCCATTCTGACCCAATGTTCAAAAGCCAATATTCTGAATGGGCAGTTTGAATCTGTCTCGTCCTAACCCCTCATTCTCAAACAATTGTCGAAAAGTGCAGCCTCCATGTCCACTCACACATTCATGCCACCAATCAATATCACTGTACACAGAGCTCCTGTCAGATCTAAACCCCAATAAGGCCTCAGGTCCTGATGAAATCCCACCTAGGTTACTTAAACAACTGCACGAAATTGCCCCCAATGCTAACATACATCTTTCAAAGGTCACTTGACACCGTCATTGTCCCAGGTGATTGAAGACATACAGTTATATCTCCCATATACAAAAAGTTGAAAAGTCCAAACGTAGCAACTACCGCCCCATTTCTCTAACATGCATATCGTCCAAACTCTTAGAACACATCCTGGTTTCCAACATCATGCCATACTTGACTATCACCATATTCTTAGCCCACAACGGCACGGGTTAAGGTCAAACACAGTTGTGACGCCTAACTTATTGGTTTCTCACAAGAGATAGCTGATAATCTCGAGCTCGGTAACCAGACGGATGTCATCATAATGGATGTCAGTAAAGCAGTCGACAACGTAGATCACCACAAGCTCATCCATAAACTCAAACATGTTTGTATAAATGATAAAGCCACATCATGGATACACTCTTTTCTAAAAAAACAGGTTCTCGTCGAAGGTAAATGTTCCGACAGGTTACCAGTTCTCTCATGTGTCCCCCAAGGGTCGGTCCTGGGGCCCTTTCTGTTTCTATCTTATATAAATGACCTACCAAACAGCATCACAAGTCGTGCCCGCCTCTTTGCCGACGACACCATCGTCTACCTCACCATCAAATCCCAGTCCTCAGCAGAAGCTCTACAACATGACCTACACTTCTTAGAATATTGGGAAAAGGAATAGTCAATGGAAATCAACCCTGATAAATGTGAAATAGTAAGAATCCATAGGAAAAGAAAATCCACATGTTACATAGCACACAATTAAGGTCAACTGAACACTCCAAATATCTCGGAGTCACCATTAGTAAGAACATTACTTGGGCCCAACACATCAATAATATCACCTCAAAAGCTAACAACACCATCCGCTTCATCAACAGGAATATCAAAACAAATAACAAACAGGTGGAATGAAAACGCATATATCATTTATGTCCACCCACAGGTTGAATACTGCTCTACTGTCTGGAACCCCTTACAGAAACACCTCACCTACAAAATAGAAATGTTCCAAAGATCTGCAGCCACATATATTCAATGATTACAATTACACTGTCTCACAAATGGTATCCACACTCAATTGGAAAACATTAGAACATAGACGAAATCAAGCCTCACTAATCATGTTTTTCAAATTAAAGAAACAAACAAGTTGCTGTAGATCACCATCACCTCACACCCACAGGAAACCTTAACTATCTAATCCCACAGTCAAAAACCCAATACCATGCCAACTCATTTTTCCCATGTCTCTAATCCTTGTACTGTCTGCTTTGTAGATCCTTTTATCTTTTGAATTTGCACATACCATTTTAGATTAACATGTTTGTTCGGCAGTATGAAGTTGAAGTATTGCTAGTCACTGACTTGGTTACCCTAGTCTACACTAAGCATCAGGTAGATTTCAGTAAGACTTTCCACAAGGTTAATCACGAGAAAATACGAGAAAATACTACTGAAAATGCATCACTATGGAGTCAGAGGTCAAACATTAAGGTGGGTTTACTATCTAGCTAGTTTTCTAGATAATAGACTCCAGTCAATTGTCCTTAATGATATTAGTTCAGATGCCACTCCTGTGTTGTTTGGCGCACATCATGTCTACATCTCAGCGAGGGGTTTGACATTTGAGGAAGATGTCTGATCATAGGCGTCGGAGCAGGGGCCGCGATCGCTGCCCCAATAGTTTGGCTAGGCAGGCGGATGTTTTTATTTTATTCTTGGGGAAGTTATGTCCGCGGCCCCAATATTTTGGCAAGCCGACGGCTATGTAGATCTAATGTGGGTTCCTACGCACTTACTCCGGGTGAGTAACATGTACCGGGTACCCGTTTATAGAACATACATTATTATATGTGTGTAAAGTAAGGTGTCTGCTGTTATTGCAGTAGTACACGTGGTCATTAAACCTCTCCCAATTAGTTACGCACGTTCACCTGTTGCATGCTGTTAATTTAGAAAGGTGTTTGCTGTTATTGCAGTAGTACATGTGGTCGTTAAACCTCTCTCAATTAGTTACGCAAGCTCACCTGCATGCTGTTAATTTAGAAAGGTGTTTGCTGTTATTGCAGTAGTACTCATGGTCGTTAAACCTCTCCCAATTAGTTACGCAAGCTCACCTGTTGCATGCTGTTAATTTAGAAAGGTGTTTGCTGTTATTGCAGTAGTACACATGGTCGATAAACCTCTCCCAATTAGTTACGCAAGCTCACCTGTTGCATGCTGTTAATTTAGAAAGGTGTTTGCTGTTATTGCAGTAGTACACGTGGTCGTTAAACCTCTCCCAATTAGTTACGCAAGCGCACCTGTTGCATAATGTATAATATATGATTATTATGGAAACACACAATCTACAATAACTGTAAGCACACGTTGTAAATAACTGGCGATCATGGAGAATGTCGGGGTTGTGTTTATGTTATCACTATAATTCTTATGAACGATAACAAATAAATATAAATAATTACATTCCCTTTTCTTACAGGACAGTGTGTATTGGACGTAAGGGAAAACAAAATGGCGTCGCATACAAAATATTCTACCGATGAATAATGGCTGATTTATACGATATGAGCTGAATATCCCAATCGTTGAACATGACTAATAATGATGATGTTAGCTCGACCGAATAATGACTTTATATAATAAGCTGTTGTAATGGCCAATAACTAATTGAAACAACGTGCATTTATGGCATGTAAATGTTTTCTTACCGGAGATGAAACCTGGTGTTAATAGGTACAGATCTCGATGATTTCTCTTGGTTAATTAAGAAATTCCTCTTATATGCTCGTTCTATTCACATTGTGAGCTCGATGTTAGAAGGATGTTAAGCTGTGTAAGGAGGACTGACCTACTTTGTCACTTCATATGCATAAATAGCAGAGAACACATTTATTAAGGATTCTCAAAATGTCTAGGAATATAAAGCAGGACATAACCAATCATACCGGAGAAAAATCACACGTGCACGTGCATTCCGTAGAACCGACGCATGAGTGTGAACTGTGTAGTAAGACGTTCAGTCGATCGTACAATTTAAAGAAGCATATGCTAATACATACGGGAGAACTCCCATATGAGTGTGCACTATGTAATATGGCATTTGGTAAAGCTAGCACTTTAAAGCAGCATATGCTCATACATACTGGAGAACGACCACATGAGTGTGAACTATGTAATAAAACATTTACCCATTCAGGTAGTTTGAAAATGCACATGCTCAATCATACCGGAGAACGGCCACATATCTGTGCACTATGTAAAAGGGCATTCGGTCAATCTAGCCATTTAAAGCAGCATATGCTCATACATACCGGGGAACGACCACACAAGTGTCAACTATGTAGTAAGACGTTCAGTCAATATAGCCATTTAAAGCAGCATATGCTAATACATACCGGGGAACGACCCCATGAGTGTGAACTATGTAGTAAGGCATTCGGTCAATCTAGCCATTTAAAGCAGCATATGCTCATACATACCGGGGAACGACCGCATAAGTGTGAAATATGTAATAAGACATTCACTCAATATAGCCATTTGAAGCAGCATATGCTCATACATACCGGGGAACGACCACATGAGTGTGCAATATGTAATAAGGCGTTTAATAAATCTATCAATCTAAAGAAGCATATACTAATACATTCCGGGAAAACGACCACATGAATGTGAAATATGTAATAAGGTATTCTGTCATTCTATGGCTTTAAAGCGGCATATGCTCATACATACTGGACATCGGCCACATGAGTATGAACTGTGTAAAGGACACCCTGAATGAGGAACATGTATATAGGAAGACATTTTGACCCGCCTAGCGATAAAGAAGCCAAAGATCCGAAGAATGATTACATGAGTGTGAATTATATAATAAGTAGGTGTAAAAGAGCGCTGCTCACATATTCAGACCACTACAATGTGTGTAGAAGAAGGACATGTATGACATCCAAATAGCTACCCCTAGTGTGATAAATATGTAAGACATATATCAGTGGATCTGACAGATTAATACAGTGTGAAATATTTACAAACGCGTATACTGCAACATGCTATAACGTGTATACTGTAACATGCTATAACGTGTATACTGTACATGCTATGACGTGTATACTGTACCATGCTATAACGTGTATACTGTACATGCTATAACGTGTATACTGTAACATGCTATAACGTGTATACTGTAACATGCTATAACGTGTATACTGTACCATGCTATAACGTGTATGCTGTACCATGCTATAACGTGTATACTGTACCATGCTATAACGCGTATACTGTACATGCTATAACGTGTATACTGTACATGCTATAACGTGTATACTGTACATGCTATAACGTGTATACTGTAACATGCTATAACGTGTATACTGTACATGCTATAACGTGTATACTGTAACATGCTATAACGTGTATACTGTACATGCTATAACGTGTATACTGTAACATGCTATAACGTGTATACTGTAACATGCTATAACGTGTATACTGTACATGCTATAACGTGTATACTGTACCGTGTATACTGTACATGCTATAACGTGTATACTGTACATGCTATAACGTGTATACTGTACCATGCTATAACGTGTATACTGTACATGCTATAACGTGTATACTGTACATGCTATAATGTGTATACTGTACATGCTATAACGTGTATACTGTACATGCTATAACGTGTATACTGCAACATGCTATAACGTGTATACTGTAACATGCTATAACGTGTATACTGTACATGCTATAATGTGTATACTGTACATGCTATGACGTGTATACTGTACCATGCTATAACGTGTATACTGTACATGCTATAACGTGTATACTGTAACATGCTATAACGTGTATACTGTAACATGCTATAACGTGTATACTGTACCATGCTATAACGTGTATACTGTACCATGCTATAACGTGTATACTGTACCATGCTATAACGCGTATACTGTACATGCTATAACGTGTATACTGTACATGCTATAACGTGTATACTGTACATGCTATAACGTGTATACTGTAACATGCTATAACGTGTATACTGTACATGCTATAACGTGTATACTGCATGCTATAACGTGTATACTGTACATGCTATAACGTGTATACTGTACCATGCTATAACGTGTATACTGTACATGCTATCACGCGTATACTGTACCATGCTATAACGTGTATACTGTACATGCTATAACGTGTATACTGTAACATGCTATAACGTGTATACTGTAACATGCTATAACGTGTATACTGTACATGTATAACGTGTATACTGTACCGTGTATACTGTACATGCTATAACGTGTATACTGTACATGCTATAACGTGTATACTGTACATGCTATAACGTGTATACTGTACCATGCTATAACGTGTATACTGTACATGCTATAACGTGTATACTGTACATGCTATAATGTGTATACTGTACATGCTATCACGCGTATACTGTACCATGCTATAACGTGTATACTGTACCATGCTATGACGTGTATACTGCAACATGCTATAACGTGTATACTGTACATGCTATAACGCGTATACTGTACATGCTATAACGCGTATACTGTACCATGCTATAACGTGTATACTGTACCATGCTATAACGTGTATACTGTACCATGCTATAACGTGTATACTGTACATGCTATAACGTGTATACTGTACATGCTATAATGTGTATACTGTAACATGCTATAACGTGTATACTGTACATGCTATAACGTGTATACTGTAACATGCTATAACGTGTATACTGTACATGCTATAATGTGTATACTGTACATGCTATGACGTGTATACTGTACCATGCTATAACGTGTATACTGTAACATGCTATAACGTGTATACTGTAACATGCTATAACGTGTATACTGTACATGCTATGACGTGTATACTGTACCATGCTATAACGTGTATACTGTACCATGCTATAACGTGTATACTGTACCATGCTATAACGTGTATACTGTAACATGCTATAACGTGTATACTGTAACATGCTATAACGTGTATACTGTACATGCTATAACGTGTATACTGTACCGTGTATACTTTACATGCTATAACGTGTATACTGTACATGCTATAACGTGTATACTGTACATGCTATCACGCGTATACTGTACCATGCTATCACGCGTATACTGTACCATGCTATAACGTGTATACTGTACCATGCTATAACGTGTATACTGCAACATGCTATAACGTGTATACTGTACATGCTATAACGCGTATACTGTACATGCTATAACGCGTATACTGTACCATGCTATAACGTGTATACTGTACATGCTATGACGTGTATACTGTACATGCTATAACGTGTATACTGTACATGCTATAACGTGTATACTGTACATGATATAACGTGTATACTGTAACGTGTATACTGTACCATGCTATAACGTGTATACTGTACCATGCTATAATGTGTATACTGTACCATGCTATAACGTGTATACTGTACATGATATAACGTGTATACTGTAACGTGTATACTGTACCATGCTATAATGTGTATACTGTACTATACTATAACGCGTATACTGTACATGCTATAACGTGTATACTGTACATGCTATAACGTGTATACTGTACCATGCTATAACGTGTATACTGTACCATGCTATAACGTGTATACTGTACATGCTATAACGTGTATACTGTACATGCTATAACGTGTATACTGTACCATGCTATAACGTGTATACTGTACCATGCTATAACGTGTATACTGTACATGCTATAACGCGTATACTGTAACATGCTATAACGCGTATACTGTAACATGCTATAGTTTCATGAACACTTTAGTTCTCTATTTTGAGATGGACATCCGTGCTCAGACATTCCTTTACATCTCGTGTGTGATATCTTCCATTAGATTAACATGTATTAGTGGCTATTCCTGAATCCTGATGGACATCCGTGCTCAGACATTCCTTTACATCTCGTGTGTGATATCTTCCATTGGATTAACAAGCATTAGTGGCTATTCCTTGTGCGCTTCTGTTTTGATCATCTTATCGGCATTTGGTTCCCACGTTCTCATGATATCCACGCTAGACTGGGAAACAGCAGCACGATACTTCTAGTAGTGGTTAACTATTGCATCCTCCTGGCTGATAGACGTAGTTTGGATCTAGATAGTGCTTCAATAGCTGATACATCGGTGATTAAGACTACATGTGGACCATCTTATGTCGGGTCTTGAACTATGTAAGCGGTTTCGATGAATTAGCTACAGTGTATTGTGTGCAGTGTTCTCATGTAACAGCACTTGATGTTTTGGTAGATTAGTTTAAACAATATTTTATTTAAGAATGTTACATAACATAGGACTAGTTGCAACAGCACAGGTAGTATTGGGAAAAACGTTACATAATAATTTATTCGAATCGCTTTCCTTCAATACATCTTATGTCGAGTCTTGAACTAAGTAAGAGGTTTGCATGAATACCCAATTATTGTGTGCAGTGTTCTCATGTAACATCACTTTATGTTTCGGTATGTTAGTTGGGATACTGGATCGGAATTGCAGCCTTAATTGCATCGGTAGCTGAACCGTGTGTGCACGTGATAGTTGCAATGATGTTCTTGTACATTGTTTTAAATAATTCTATTATACAGTATATATAGAGTTAGAAAGAACACATATACAGTTGTAGTTTGTATATGTTTTAATAACTGGCTTAGCAAAGACTTACCCTAAGAATAGAAGTGAGACGGTGTACCCAGAGTGGAACTTAGGGATTGGTTCCACCGTTCAATCTCAGTATTCAGGGTATTACGTATATAAGATATCACTGTATGTGTGGACGTACGTGTAATCCAGATCAGGTTTGAGGTCACCTTCGTTTATTGTTGGGAGAACACTGTATTGGTGGACGTACGTGTAATCCGGATAAGGTTTCATGTCACCTTCATGTATTGTTGGGAGAACACTGTATTGGTGGACTTAAGTGTAATCCGGATCGGGTTTAAGGTCACCTTCATGTATTGTTGGGAGAACACTGTATTGGTGGACGTACGTGTAATCCGGATAAGGTTTCATGTCACCTTCGTTTATTGTTAAGAGAACACTGTATTGGTGGACTTAAGTGTAATCCGGATAAGGTTTCATGTCACCTTCGTTTATTGTTAAGAGAACACTGTATTTGTGGACGTACGTGTAATCCGGATAAGGTTTCATGTCACCTTCGTTTATTGTTAAGAGAACACTGTATTGGTGGACTTAAGTGTAATCCGGATAAGGTTTCATGTCACCTTCGTTTATTGTTAAGAGAACACTGTATTGGTGGACTTAAGTGTAATCCGGATAAGGTTTCATGTCACCTTCGTTTATTGTTAAGAGAACACTGTATTTGTGGACGTACGTGTAATCCGGATAAGGTTTCATGTCACCTTCGTTTATTGTTAAGAGAACACTGTATTGGTGGACTTAAGTGTAATCCGGATAAGGTTTCATGTCACCTTCGTTTATTGTTAAGAGAACACTGTATTGGTGGACGTAAGTGTAATGCAGTTAAGATTTGATGTCACCTTCGTTTATTGTTAGGAGAACACTGTATTGGTGGACTTAAGTGTAATCCGGATAAGGTTTCATGTCACCTTCGTTTATTGTTAAGAGAACACTGTATTTGTGGACGTACGTGTAATCCGGATAAGGTTTCATGTCACCTTCGTTTATTGTTAAGAGAACACTGTATTGGTGGACTTAAGTGTAATCCGGATAAGGTTTCATGTCACCTTCGTTTATTGTTAAGAGAACACTGTATTGGTGGACGTAAGTGTAATGCAGTTAAGATTTGATGTCACCTTCGTTTATTGTTAGGAGAACACTGTATTGGTGGACCCAGTTTCACTCAACTCGCAATAGTCTGCGGTCTGTTTAATTCGTCAGAGTCTGTCTGTTTAATTTGCCAGTGTCGGTCTGTTTAATTCGCCAGAGTCGGTCTGTTTAAATCGCCAGAGTGTACAGCGTGTCATGCCCGGGTCAATGCTTATTCCACACACCGGTTGTACGGTATGTTCCGCATTGGATTACTTGTGCTGGTTCACTCGCTCGTGTCTACAGCCTGGTTCATACATCCAAGTCAACACCCGAGATGTCACAGTCGTGGCTACAACTTGCGTGTTACAAAGCTCTCTCTCAAAGATCTCCGATGCAATCAGTATGATTGGTCTGCTGTTAAGGCCATGTGATACTTTTCCATGGCAAACTTCGGGCCTTCTTCCATATGGCAACGTCCCTAAGTCGGACATTTGACCTCGGGCATAATCTGTGAGTATGTACTGTCAATCCTGTCTGCTGCCAGTACTATGCAAGAATCGTCACAATCGGATGCGTTGTCACATTGAATGACCATTTGGCAAACCTCTCTGCTATTCAGTGCGGATTTCTATACTGTTTCCTTGTCTACCAATCAACGCGTACTGATTAAGAGTAATTTTAGCCTTAAGCTTGTTTCTAGATAACTATTGAGGCCTCCAACTTGTCCAGTGTAGAGGAATTCAAAACAAACTTGGCAGCCTAGTCTAGTTAGAGAGGAGTCTCAAACAACCTTTGCACAAGGTTGTCTGAATATCCTCACTACTGATTAAGCAAGTTTTAACAACTTATATTAATCACTCTCGTTGGCGCGGATGAAAACGTAAATGTGGTCATTCGTGTGGGAGGAAACCGGAGTACCCGAAGAAAACCCACTTGTCCGATCTGGCGACCACCTCTCTAAACTCTCCAGGAATCTTCGTTTAAGAGCAGAGGGTGTACATGTAAAATGGTCAATGAAGGAGGCCACGCATCTTGTTGTGACGATATCCTGCGTGGTACTGCCATCACACTGGATATACATTATATACAGATTTTGCATGAGGCCAATTGTCCGGTCATCGGTCATAGGACCCGAAAAGGCCAAAGGCCCGACGTTTGACATGGAAAAGTGCCGTCATGTTTTACCAGACCATTCCATACAAACCTGGCCAGCAATGCTTCTTGCAAAATACCGTCATGTTTTACCAGACCATTCCATACAAACCTGGCCAGCAATGCATCTTCTTGCAAAGTACCGTTATGTTTTACCAAATCATTCCCTACAAACTTGACCAGGAACGCTTCTTGTTGCAAAGTACCGTTATGTTTTACCAAATCATTCCCTACAAACTTGACCAGGAACGCTTCTTGTTGCAAAGTACCGTCATGTTTTACCAAATCATTCCCTACAAACCTGATCAGCAGTGCTTCTTGTTGTAAAGTAACGTCATGTTTTACTATCTAATTCCCTACAAACCTGACCAGGAACGCTTCTTGTTGTAAAAGTGCCATCATTGATCATATATTGCCCTCCAGATTATCCGGTGCTGCTAGTCTACGCACTATACCGGTGCTGCTAGTCTACGCACTATACCGGTGCTGCTAGTCTACGCACTATACCGGTGCTGCTAGTCTACGCACTATACCGGTGCTGCTAGTCTACGCACTATACCGGTGCTGCTAGTCTACGCACTATACCGGTGCTGCTAGTCTACGCACTATACCGGTGCTGCTAGTCTACGCACTATACCGGTGCTGCTAGTCTACGCACTATACCGGTGCTGCTAGTCTACGCACTATACCGGTGCTGCTAGTCTACGCACTATACCGGTGCTGCTAGTCTACGCACTATACCGGTGCTGCTAGTCTACGCACTATACCGGTGCTGCTAGTCTACGCACTATACCGGTGCTGCTAGTCTACGCACTATACCGGTGCTGCTAGTCTACGCACTATACCGGTGCTGCTAGTCTACGCACTATACCATTCTTGTGCTGCCATGAAACGTCCGACTCTGACAGATACCGGCAATACTCCACCATACTTTCCCAAATATTCCACTCTCACTATACCATTCTTGTGCTGCCATGAAACGTCCGACTCTGACAGATACCGGCAATACTCACCCCTTCATCATCTTGTGCTGCTAGTCTACGCACTATGCCATTCTTGTGCTGCCATGAAACGTCCGACTCTGACAGATACCGGCAATACTCCACCATACTTTCCCAAATATTCCACTCTCACTATGCCATTCTTGTGCTGCCATGAAACGTCCGACTCTGACAGATACCGGCAATACTCCGCCATACTTTCCCAAATATTCCACTCTCACTTCATCATCTTGTGCTGCCATGAAACGCCCGACTCTTGACAGATACCGGCAATACCCCCCCCCCCCCCTACTTTCCCAAATATTCTACTCTCACTTCATCATCTTCAACTTCAAGTACTTTTGCAAAGAAAGACAATTTTGAATTTTTTATCTCAAATGTAACATCGCCAGTGGTACTTTCAACCGGCCAATGTCTCCATCATCTTCTGTGTTTCTCTCATTACCTTATACAGTCTCCAAACCTATGACGCCCTTTGTATTGGGAGTCACAGCCGCCATTCCACTCATGTACATAATTGACATTTACATCTTTATTTCGGACATGCTCTATAGCTTCCGACTCGAATCGAGACACTGCATAATATAGCATCTTAGGATAGTGTTTATGGTTCCAATGATAAGACTGAATTTCCCATCCATACCGACTTGTATAGTTTCAGAAAATCCATTGCCAATTTACCTTTACGTCCCTTCAAGATGTTTGACATTAATGGAACATACATATACCTTCTTCGATATTGTTGACATTTTCACTGAATTGTGTAGCTTGTCAATTAGAACAAAATGATTGTTCAGGGTTTTAGTACAATTGCAGGCCATAACGCATTATGGAAGAAATTCTTAAGCATGGTTTCTCTGTCAACACAAAGTACATGCGACACTTGTCTCTTATCATCCAGCGGTACTGTACAATTATCCCACTCCTTCCACCTGATCCAGTATCGCCACGTTCGCTGAACTCCGCACTCTAATGTATGGAGATCAGTTCCGCAGTTTCTACAAATCTCTCTTTAAACATTTGTTGTCTTGGAAGGACTTCTTTTTCTGGCACAATGTAGGGTCCACTATTTCCGAGCTGGATCTAAATGATTTACCAGTAAACCAGTTTAGTGCTTGCACGTTAATACGGTCGTTCTCACAATAACTGCAACAGCACACAACTCTATTGGAACATGTACTATGTCGTACTTGTGTGGGCTTTTGTCTGCTTTACGTTTATTTATCGTCGCTACCGTTTACCCATATGAGCGACGCCTCCTAAAGAGATTAGTCATTATAGATTGTGTAGGATAGTGCAATGAGACCCGTTCCAGAATCTCCTCTGGTTCTTTTTCGTGCACGATGTAAAGCACTGATACGAGACCTCGATGTGTAGTCCCATTTGATAGACTGTTAATATTATCAGGGTCAAACGGAGGATAAGGGATTGTGTTTCCATGTCCTATAATATGAACTATTTGAATTTCAAATAAACAGCATGAATATATAGTGTCTCTAGTTTTGAATATACATGCACAGTGATTTTGAATTGCCACGTGCATGTACATGTATTTACTACTACACCTTTCAGTGTTATGTGCAGTAACACAATTTAACCAATGTATAGTTTTAAACCATCCAAACTATATTCTGCACAAATGGCCCGCATCAATATCCCGCACCAATGACCTGTACAAATGACCTGCACCAATGACCCGCACCAATGACCTGCACCAATGACCCGCACCAATGACCTGCACAAATGACCCGCACCAATGACATGCACCAATGACATGCACCAAAGACCCGCACCAATGACCTGCACAAATGACCCACACCAATGACCTGCACAAATGACCCGCACCAATGACATGCACCAAAGACCCGCACCAATGACCTGCACAAATGACCCACACCAATGACCTGTACCAATGACCCGCACCAACAACCTGCACAAATGACCCGCACCAAAGACCTGCACCAATGACCCGCACCAATGATCTGCACAAATGACCCGCACAAATGACCCGCACAAATGACATGCACCAATGAACCGCACCAATGACCCACACCAATGACCTGTACCAATGACCTGCACAAATGACCCGCACCAATGACCTGTACAAATGACCTGTACAAATGACCTGCACAAATGACCTGTACAAATGACCTGCACCAATGACCCACACCAATGACCTGCAAAAATGACCCGCACAAATGACCCGCACCAATGACCTGTACAAATGACCTGCACAAATGACCCGCACCAATGACCTGCACCAATGACCCACACCAATGACCTGCAAAATGACCCACACAAATGACCCGCACCAATGACCTGTACAAATGACCTGCACAAATGACCCGCACAAATGACCTGCACAAATGACCCGCACAAATGACTTGCACAAATGACCTGTACAAATGACCTGCACCAATGACCAGCACCAATGACCTGTACAAATGACCCGCACCAATGGCCTGCACAAATGACCCGCACCAATGACCCGCACCAATGACCTGCACCAATGACCTGCACAAATGACCCGCACCAATGACCTGCACAAATGACCTGCACAAATGACCAGCACCAATGACCCGCACCAATGACCCGCACCAATGACCTGCACAAATGACCCGCACCAATGACCTGCACAAATGACCCGCACCAATGACCTGCACCAATGACCCGCACAAATGACCTGCACAAATGACCCGCACCAATGACCTGCACCAATGATCCGCACCAATGACCCGCACCAAAGACCCACACCAATGACCATGATAATTCATAATATGTCTCCATGGCCTAATGGTTAAGGCGTCTACGTACGGAGCGGGATGTCGAAGGTTCGAACCTCATCAGGGGTTGGTTCTCATATTGCCTGTTTGTGCACCGCCAGCTACTTAAGTAATGGTTACCGATTGCCTACCAGCCTGGCGTCTGACACGCATAGGATTCGGGAAGTACTGATGTTCATAAAACAATTGTCTCATAAGTCAGTAATGGCTAGCCCTTTCAATAGGAGTGACACTATAATAAACATACACTTTACTTTTTACTGGGGTGAGATTCTTAATAACATTCAGCTGCGAGTTACATATCAATGTTCAGGGTGCGCATGCGTGAGATTTGTATGAATGTCCCGGAGGCCCAAGTGTAAAGCACCGACACGAGACCTCGGTTTAAAGTCCCATCTGAAAGACTGTTAATTTTATTAGGGTCAGACGGGGATCGAACCTGCTATCCCTGGATTACCAATCCAGCGTGTTAACCACTGGACTACAAATCCGTCTGTAAGGATCACAGTTTCAGGATCGCAGTCCAATTTATATTTCCGAGTCTTTGAATTTCTTAGCTTGTACTTTCTGGTCAAATTAGATACCGGTAGTTATGTTAGTATAAATCAATAGTGTAGCAAAGACATTGCTTATACCGTGCACTTCGAGTAAAACACGTTGAAACAAAACACACCACTGAGAAAGGTGGTAAAACATGTTGAAACAACACACCACTGACTGAGAAAGGTGGTAAAACATGTTGAAACAACACACCACTGACTGAGAAAGGTGGTAAAACATGTTGAAACAACACACCACTGACTGAGAAAGGTGGTAAAACATGTTGAAACAACACACCACTGAGAAAGGTGGTAAAACATGTTGAAACAACACACCACTGACTGAGAAAGGTGGTAAAACATGTTGAAACAACACACCACTGACTGAGAAAGGTGGTAAAACATGTTGAAACAACACACCACTGAGAAAGGTGGTAAAACATGTTGAAACAACACACCACTGACTGAGAAAGGTGGTAAAACATGTTGAAACAACACACCACTGACTGAGAAAGGTGGTAAAACATGTTGAAACAACACACCACTGACTGAGAAAGGTGGTAAAACATGTTGAAACAACACACCACTGAGAAAGGTGGTAACATGTTGAAACAACACACCACTGACTGAGAAAGGTGGTAAAACATGTTGAAACAACACACCACTGAGAAAGGTGGTAAAACATGTTGAAACAACACACCACTGACTGAGAAAGGTGGTAAAACATGTTGAAACAACACACCCTGAGAAAGGTGGTAAAACATGTTGAAACAACACACCACTGACTGAGAAAGGTGGTAAAACATGTTGAAACAACACACCACTGACTGAGAAAGGTGGTAAAACATGTTGAAACAACACACCACTGAGAAAGGTGGTAAAACATGTTGAAACAACACACCACTGACTGAGAAAGGTGGTAAAACATGTTGAAACAACACACCACTGACTGAGAAAGGTGGTAAAACATGTTGAAACAACACACCACTGACTGAGAAAGGTGGTAAAACATGTTGAAACAACACACCACTGAGAAAGGTGGTAAAACATGTTGAAACAACACACCACTGACTGAGAAAGGTGGTAAAACATGTTGAAACAACACACCACTGACTGAGAAAGGTGGTAAAACATGTTGAAACAACACACCACTGAGAAAGGTGGTAAAACATGTTGAAACAACACACCACACTGAGAAAGGTGGTAAAACATGTTGAAACAACACACCACTGACTGAGAAAGGTGGTAAAACATGTTGAAACAACACACCACTGAGAAAGGTAACGTACCAAACCGGTTGGGATGTAGCTGTTTATGACATACATGTGATCGTGTATTCCATCGACGGTCAGGTCGGATATGTACACTATGGATCTACTTCTGAATGGATTACTGTGAGTGTGTGTGTGTGTTTTATGTGTATTTATCGTTGCTACCGGTTACCCATATGAGCGACGCCTCCTGAAGATATTAGTCAGTTTAGATTTTGGAGGATAGTGCAATGATACAGACAGAGACCCATTCCAGAGTACCCTCTGGTTCTTTTACGTGCACGATGTAAAACACAGACACGAGACCTCGGTTTAACGTCCCATCTGAAACCTGCAATCCCTGGATTACCAGTTCAGCGTGTTACCACTGGACTACAGATCCGTCTGTTGATGTATTTTGCCTGGTACAGCAAGAGTGAATAATATAAACATTGACATACATTGGGAAAATTAAGCGCTTTAGCACTTCACTATTACAACACTATTTAATTGCCACGTGGCGATTCTTATACTTTGAACCAGTACTCTGATATAACCGGAAGCGGATTTCTGTGAATATCATAATGTGTTGTTATATCAGAGTGTAGCTACACAATAGTGTGTGAACACACAGCCAAACACTGACTTCATGTGCTTTTACGTTTATTTATCGTCGCTACCGGTTGCCCATATGAGCGACGCCTCCTGAAGAGATTAGTCATTTTAGATGTGTGGAGGATAGTGCAATGATACAGAGAGAGACCCATTCCTGAGTATCCTCTGGTTCTTTTACGTGCACGGTGTAAAGCACCGACACGAGACCTCGGTTTAACGTCCCATCTGAAAGACTGTTAATTTTATTAGGGTCAGATGGGGGATCGAACCTGCGATCCCTGGATTACCAGTCCAGCGTGTTACCACTGGACTACAGATCCGTCTGTTCACACTGACTTCCGACTGCACATGCAACTATATGAAGGTAATTTATGTTGGTACACACACCGTCGCCGTGGCCTAGTGGCTAAGGCATCCGTCTACGGAGCGGGAGGTCGAAGGTTCGTAGCTCATCAGGGGTCCGTTCTGATATGGCCGGTTGGTGAGCCGCCAGCTAGTTAAATAATGGTTACCGATTGCCTACCAGCCTGGCATACAAGCAAATGATTCGGGAGGTACTTATGTTCATAAAAAGACGCGTCTCATAAGTCAGAAATGGCTGGCTCTTTAAATAGGGGTGATACTATAATAAACAAACACTTTAATTTACTAAGATGAGCAGGCCTTATATTTTTACTTTTTAGGCGTCCAATGGTTTCGTGAGTTATATATACATAAGTCGTAAACAAAAATTAATAAATATTTGTTTTATATGAATTTGTAGGTGGGGAATTAGTGTTTTTTTATGTTTATTTCTGGGTTTTACGCCTGCATCACCACCATTTTGGGCTATATCGCCGGCAGGCAGTTTACCTAACAACACCTTTCCTGGGCAGACTCCAGCGGTTAACCAGTACTTGAGTACACCAACCTCCGTAAGAAACTGCCAACTTTTTCATATAAATGAGACACGACCGGGGAATTAGTACATCGTATAATGGTTGTGAGTTATGATGTTAAGAACTTATAAACAGAATAGTTACTAACTGACAAGCATATATACATGCAAGATAAACTAACTGACAAGCAAAGATACATGCACCATAAACTGACAAGCATAGATGCATGCACGGTAAACTGACAAGCATATAGATATGCACGGTAAACTGACGAGCATATATATATATGCACGATAAACTGACAAGCATACAATATTGTATACATGTACGATAAACTGACAAGCATAGATACATGCATGATAAACTGACAAGCATAGATACATGCACGATAAACTGACAAGCATATATACACGCACGATAAACTGACAAGCATATATACACGCACGATAAACTGACAAGCATAGATACATGCGCGATAAACTGACAGGCATAGATACATGCATATTCATGAGAGAAACTAACTGACAAGCATATATACATGTATGAACTATCTCACAAGCATATATACATGTACGTAAACTGACAAGCATATATACATGCACGATAAACTAACTGACAAGCATATATACAAGCACGATAAACTGACAAGTATATATACAAGCACGATAAACTCACAAGCATATATACATGCACGATAAACTCACAAGCATATATACATGCACGATAAACTAACTGACAAGCATATATACAAGCACGATAAACTCACAAGCATATATACATGTATGAAAACTCACAAGCATATATACAAGCACGATAAACTCACAAGCATATATACAAGCACGATAAACTCACAAGCATATATACATGCACGATAAACTAACTGACAAGCATATATACATGCAAGATAAACTAACTGACAAGCATATATACATGTATAAACTGACAAGCATATATACATGCAAGATAAACTAACTGACAAGCATATATACATGCACTATAAACTAACTGACAAGCATATATACAAGCACGGTAAACTGACAAGTACATATACATGCACGATAAACTAACTGACAAGCATATATACATGCTATAAACTCACAAGCATATATATATGCACGATAAACTGACAAGCATATATACATGGATAAACTGACAAGCATATATATATGCACGATAAACTCACAAGCATATATACATGCACGATAAACTGACAAGCATATATATATGCACGATAAACTCACAAGCATATATACATGTATGATAAACTGACAAGCATATATATATGCACGATAAACTGACAAGCATATATACATGCACGATAAACTGACAAGCATATATATATGCACGATAAACTGACAAGTATATATACAAGCACGGTAAACTGACAAGTATATATACAAGCACGATAAACTGACAAGTATATATACAAGCACGATAAACTGACAAGTATATATACAAGCACGATAAACTCCACAAGCATATATACATGTATGAACAACCACAAGCATATATACAAGCACGGTAAACTGACAAGTATATATACAAGCACGATAAACTGACAAGTATATATACATGCACGGTAAACTGACAAGTATATATACAAGCACGATAAACTGACAAGTATATATACAAGCACGATAAACTGACAAGTATATATACATGCACGGTAAACTGACAAGTATATATACAAGCACGATAAACTGACAAGTATATATACATGCACGGTAACTGACAAGTATATATACATGCACGATAAACTGACAAGTATATATACAAGCACGATAAACTGACAAGTATATACATGCACGGTAAACTGACAAGTATATATACAAGCACGATAAACTGACAAGTATATATACATGCACGATAAACTGACAAGTATATATACAAGCACGATAAACTGACAAGTATATATACATGCACGGTAAACTGACAAGTATATATACAAGCACGATAAACTGACAAGTATATATACATGCACGATAAACTGACAAGTATATATACAAGCACGATAAACTGACAAGTATATATACATGCACGGTAAACTGACAAGTATATATACAAGCACGATAAACTGACCAGCATATATACATGCACGATGAACATATCACTCTGTTGGGGCATATTGACTGACAAGCATATATATATATATACAATGTACATAGATAAAACATTCTTCTAGTATATAATGTTGGCCACATTGATGTATTCAATGTAGCGGAACAGTTAGCAACACATATCAATTGTAGACAAGGGCATGTATTACTACGCTTAATAAACGACTACACTTAATAATAATATGGAATGGAATACAGTGGCGTGTACCGGAAGTAGCCATCATAATTACGAGTTTCGGTAACTTGTGATTATTTGCAGATCATGGTATTCTAGGACGAGATTTCGTAACTAGGGGCGATTATTTGCAGATCATGGTATTCTAGGACGAGTTTCCGTAACTAGGGGCGATTATTTGCAGATCATGGTATTCTAGGACGAGTTTCTGTAACGTTGGGTGATTATTTGCAGATCATGGTATTCTAGGATGGGTTTCCGTAACTAGGGGCGATTATTTGCAGATCATGGTATTCTAGGACGAGTTTCCGTAACTAGGGGCGATTATTTGCAGATCATGGTATTCTACGAGTTTCATTAATTTGGTGGGAATATTTGCAGATCAAGGTATTCTAGGACGAGTATCATTAACTTTTTAACAGTGCACAAACATTAGTATAGTTGATGCTGTAGTGGCCTGTCGCATTGAGAGTTATATATATATTGAATCGGATTCTTGATGCAGATTGGCAAATCCATCGTGGGGGGGGCTCTTTTTAAGGAATGATACTGTGCATATACGGTCTGCTACACACAAGTACAGTAGATATACTTCTTGGGTTGGGTCGAGAGGACTAGTCGAGCGGTCTATAATAGAGGACTAGTCGAGCGGTCTATAATAGAGGACTAGTCGAGCGGTCTATAATAGAGGACTAGTCGAGCGGTCTATAATAGAGGAGGACTAGTCGAGCGGTCTATAATAGAGGAGGACTAGTCGAGCGGTCTATAATAGAGGAGGACTAGTCGAGCGGTCTAATAATAGAGGAGGACTAGTCGAGCGGTCTATAATAGAGGACTAGTCGAGCGGTCTATAATAGAGGACTAGTCGAGCGGTCTATAATAGAGGAGGACTAGTCGAGCGGTCTATAATAGAGGAGGACTAGTCGAGCGGTCTATAATAAGAGGACTAGTCGAGCGGTCTATAATAGAGAGGACTAGTCGAGCGGTCTATAATAGAGGACTAGTCGAGCGGTCTATAATAGAGGAGGACTAGTCGAGCGGTCTATAATAGAGGAGGACTAGTCGAGCGGTCTATAATAGAGGAGGACTAGTCGAGCGGTCTATAATAGAGGACTAGTCGAGCGGTCTATAATAGAGTAGAGGAGGACTAGTTGAGCGGTCTATTATAGAGGACTAGTCGAGCGGTCTATAATAGAGGAGGACTAGTCGAGCGGTCTATAATAGAGAGGACTAGTCGAGCGGTCTATAATAGAGGAGGACTAGTCGAGCGGTCTATAATAGAGGAGGACTAGTCGAGCGGTCTATTATAGAGGAGGACTAGTCGAGCGGTCTATAATGAGAGGACTAGTCGAGCGGTCTATAATAAGGAGGACTAGTCGAGCGGTCTATAATAGAGGACTAGTCGAGCGGTCTATAATAGAGGACTAGTCGAGCGGTCTATAATAGAGGGACTAGTCGAGCGGTCTATAATAGAGGACTAGTCAGCGGTCTAATAGAGGACTAGTCAGCGGTCTATAATAGAGGACTAGTCGAGCGGTCTATAATAGAGGACTAGTCGAGCGGTCTATAATAGAGGACTAGTCGAGCGGTCTATAATAGAGGACTAGTCGAGCGGTCTATAATAGAGGACTAGTCGAGCGGTCTATAATAGAGGAGGACTAGTCGAGCGGTCTATAATAGAGTAGAGGAGGACTAGTTGAGCGGTCTATTATAGAGGACTAGTCGAGCGGTCTATAATAGAGGACTAGTCGAGCGTCTATAATAGAGGACTAGTCGAGCGGTCTATAATAGAGGGACTAGTCGAGCGGTCTATAATAGAGGACTAGTCGAGCGGTCTATAATAGAGGACTAGTCGAGCGGTCTATAATAGAGGACTAGTCGAGCGGTCTATAATAGAGGACTAGTCGAGCGGTCTATAATAGAGGAGGACTAGTCGAGCGGTCTATAATAGAGGAGGACTAGTCGAGCGGTCTATAATAGAGTAGAGGAGGACTAGTTGAGCGGTCTATTATAGAGGACTAGTCGAGCGGTCTATAATAGAGGAGGACTAGTCGAGCGGTCTATAATAGAGAAGGACTAGTCGAGCGGTCTATAATAGAGGAGGACTAGTCGAGCGGTCTATAATAGAGTAGAGGAGGACTAGTCGAGCGGTCTATTATAGAGGAGGACTAGTCGAGCGGTCTATAATTGAGTAGGACTAGTCGAGCAGTCTATAATAGAGGAGGACTAGTCGAGCGGTCTATAATTGAGTAGGACTAGTCGAGCGGTCTATAATAGAGGAGGACTAGTCGAGCGGTCTATAATAGAGGAAGACTAGTCGAGCGGTCTATAATTGAGTAGGACTAGTCAAGCGGTCTATAATAGAGGACTAGTCGAGCAGTCTATAATAGAGGACTAGTCGAGCGGTCTATAATAGAGGAGGACTAGTCGAGCGGTCTATAATAGAGGAGGACTAGTCGAGCAGTCTATAATAGAGGAGGACTAGTCGAGCGGTCTATAATAGAGTAGAGGAGGACTAGTTGAGCGGTCTATTATAGAGGACTAGTCGAGCGGTCTATAATAAAGGACTAGTCGAGCGGTCTATAATAGAGGAGGACTAGTCGAGCGGTCTATAATAGAGGAGGACTAGTCGAGCGGTCCATAATAGAGGACTAGTCAAGCGGTCTATAGTAGTGGAGGACTAGTCGAGTGGTCTATAATAGAGAGGACTAGTCGAGTGGTCTATAATAGAGGACTAGTCGAGCAGTCTATAATAGAGGACTAGTCGAGCGGTCTATAATAGAGGACTAGTCGAGCGGTCTATAATAGAGGAGGACTAGTCGAGCAGTCTATAATAGAGGACTAGTCGAGCGGTCTATAATAGAGGACTAGTCGAGCGGTCTATAATAGAGGGCTAGTCGAGCGGTCTATAATAGAGGGCTAGTCAAGCGGTCTATAATAGAGGACTAGTCGAGCGGTCTATAATAGAGGACTAGTCGAGCGGTCTATAATAGAGGACTAGTCGAGCGGTCTATAATAGAGGGCTAGTCGAGCGGTCTATAATAGAGGACTAGTCGAGCGGTCTATAATAGAGGAGGACTAGTCGAGCGGTCTATAATAGAGGAGGACTAGTCGAGCGGTCTATAATAGAGTAGAGGAGGACTAGTTGAGCGGTCTATAATAGAGGACTAGTCGAGCGGTCTATAATAGAGGAGGACTAGTCGAGCGGTCTATAATAGAGGAGGACTAGTCGAGCGGTCTATAATAGAGGAGGACTAGTCGAGCGGTCTATAATAGAGAAGGACTAGTCGAGCGGTCTATTATAGAGGAGGACTAGTCGAGCGGTCTATAATTGAGTAGGACTAGTCGAGCAGTCTATAATAGAGGAGGACTAGTCGAGCGGTCTATAATTGAGTAGGACTAGTCGAGCGGTCTATAATAGAGGACTAGTCGAGCGGTCTATAATAGAGGAGGACTAGTCGAGCGGTCTATAATAGAGGACTAGTCGAGCGGTCTATAATAGAGGACTAGTCGAGCGGTCTATAATAGAGGACTAGTCGAGCGGTCTATAATAGAGGACTAGTCGAGCAGTCTATAATAGAGGACTAGTCGAGCGGTCTATAATAGAGGACTAGTCGAGCGGTCTATAATAGAGGACTAGTCGAGCGGTCTATAATAGAGGAGGACTAGTCGAGCGGTCTATAATAGAGAGGACTAGTCGAGCGGTCTATAATAGAGGAGGACTAGTCGAGCGGTCTATAATAGAGGAAGACTAGTCGAGCGGTCTATAATTGAGTAGGACTAGTCGAGCGGTCTATAATAGAGGACTAGTCGAGCGGTCTATAATAGAGGACTAGTCGAGCGGTCTATAATAGAGGAGGACTAGTCGAGCGGTCTATAATAGAGTAGAGGAGGACTAGTTGAGCGGTCTATTATAGAGGACTAGTCGAGCGGTCTATAATAGAGGACTAGTCGAGCGGTCTATAATAGAGGAGGACTAGTCGAGCGGTCTATAATAGAGGAGGACTAGTCGAGCGGTCCATAATAGAGGACTAGTCAAGCGGTCTATAGTAGTGGAGGACTAGTCGAGTGGTCTATAATAGAGGACTAGTCGAGTGGTCTATAATAGAGGACTAGTCGAGCAGTCTATAATAGAGGACTAGTCGAGCGGTCTATAATAGAGGACTAGTCGAGCGGTCTATAATAGAGGACTAGTCGAGCAGTCTATAATAGAGGACTAGTCGAGCGGTCTATAATAGAGGACTAGTCGAGCGGTCTATAATAGAGGGCTAGTCGAGCGGTCTATAATAGAGGGCTAGTCAAGCGGTCTATAATAGAGGACTAGTCGAGCGGTCTATAATAGAGGACTAGTCGAGCGGTCTATAATAGAGGACTAGTCGAGCGGTCTATAATAGAGGAGGACTAGTCGAGCGGTCTATAATAGAGGAGGACTAGTCGAGCGGTCTATAATAGAGGAGGACTAGTCGAGCGGTCTATAATAGAGTAGAGGAGGACTAGTTGAGCGGTCTATTATAGAGGACTAGTCGAGCGGTCTATAATAGAGGAGGACTAGTCGAGCGGTCTATAATAGAGAAGGACTAGTCGAGCGGTCTATAATAGAGGAGGACTAGTCGAGCGGTCTATAATAGAGTAGAGGAGGACTAGTCGAGCGGTCTATTATAGAGGAGGACTAGTCGAGCGGTCTATAATTGAGTAGGACTAGTCGAGCAGTCTATAATAGAGGAGGACTAGTCGAGCGGTCTATAATTGAGTAGGACTAGTCGAGCGGTCTATAATAGAGGAGGACTAGTCGAGCGGTCTATAATAGAGGAAGACTAGTCGAGCGGTCTATAATTGAGTAGGACTAGTCAAGCGGTCTATAATAGAGGACTAGTCGAGCAGTCTATAATAGAGGACTAGTCGAGCGGTCTATAATAGAGGAGGACTAGTCGAGCGGTCTATAATAGAGGAGGACTAGTCGAGCAGTCTATAATAGAGGAGGACTAGTCGAGCGGTCTATAATAGAGTAGAGGAGGACTAGTTGAGCGGTCTATTATAGAGGACTAGTCGAGCGGTCTATAATAAAGGACTAGTCGAGCGGTCTATAATAGAGGAGGACTAGTCGAGCGGTCTATAATAGAGGAGGACTAGTCGAGCGGTCCATAATAGAGGACTAGTCAAGCGGTCTATAGTAGTGGAGGACTAGTCGAGTGGTCTATAATAGAGAGGACTAGTCGAGTGGTCTATAATAGAGGACTAGTCGAGCAGTCTATAATAGAGGACTAGTCGAGCGGTCTATAATAGAGGACTAGTCGAGCGGTCTATAATAGAGGAGGACTAGTCGAGCAGTCTATAATAGAGGACTAGTCGAGCGGTCTATAATAGAGGACTAGTCGAGCGGTCTATAATAGAGGGCTAGTCGAGCGGTCTATAATAGAGGGCTAGTCAAGCGGTCTATAATAGAGGACTAGTCGAGCGGTCTATAATAGAGGACTAGTCGAGCGGTCTATAATAGAGGACTAGTCGAGCGGTCTATAATAGAGGGCTAGTCGAGCGGTCTATAATAGAGGACTAGTCGAGCGGTCTATAATAGAGGAGGACTAGTCGAGCGGTCTATAATAGAGGAGGACTAGTCGAGCGGTCTATAATAGAGTAGAGGAGGACTAGTTGAGCGGTCTATTATAGAGGACTAGTCGAGCGGTCTATAATAGAGGAGGACTAGTCGAGCGGTCTATAATAGAGAAGGACTAGTCGAGCGGTCTATAATAGAGGAGGACTAGTCGAGCGGTCTATAATAGAGTAGAGGAGGACTAGTCGAGCGGTCTATTATAGAGGAGGACTAGTCGAGCGGTCTATAATTGAGTAGGACTAGTCGAGCAGTCTATAATAGAGGAGGACTAGTCGAGCGGTCTATAATTGAGTAGGACTAGTCGAGCGGTCTATAATAGAGGACTAGTCGAGCGGTCTATAATAGAGGAAGACTAGTCGAGCGGTCTATAATTGAGTAGGACTAGTCAAGCGGTCTATAATAGAGGACTAGTCCAGCGGTCTATAATAGAGGACTAGTCGAGCGGTCTATAATAGAGGACTAGTCGAGCAGTCTATAATAGAGGACTAGTCGAGCGGTCTATAATAGAGGACTAGTCGAGCGGTCTATAATAGAGGACTAGTCGAGCGGTCTATAATAGAGGAGGACTAGTCGAGCGGTCTATAATAGAGTAGAGGAGGACTAGTTGAGCGGTCTATTATAGAGGACTAGTCGAGCGGTCTATAATAGAGGACTAGTCGAGCAGTCTATAATAGAGGACTAGTCGAGCGGTCTATAATAGAGGGCTAGTCAAGCGGTCTATAATAGAGGACTAGTCGAGCGGTCTATAATAGAGGACTAGTCGAGCGGTCTATAATAGAGGGCTAGTCGAGCGGTCTATAATAGAGGACTAGTCGAGCGGTCTATAATAGAGGAGGACTAGTCGAGCGGTCTATAATAGAGGAGGACTAGTCGAGCGGTCTATAATAGAGGACTAGTCGAGCGGTCTATAATAGAGTAGAGGAGGACTAGTTGAGCGGTCTATTATAGAGGACTAGTCGAGCGGTCTATAATAGAGGAGGACTAGTCGAGCGGTCTATAATAGAGAAGGACTAGTCGAGCGGTCTATAATAGAGGAGGACTAGTCGAGCGGTCTATAATAGAGTAGAGGAGGACTAGTCGAGCGGTCTATTATAGAGGAGGACTAGTCGAGCGGTCTATAATTGAGTAGGACTAGTCGAGCAGTCTATAATAGAGGAGGACTAGTCGAGCGGTCTATAATTGAGTAGGACTAGTCGAGCGGTCTATAATAGAGGAGGACTAGTCGAGCGGTCTATAATAGAGGAAGACTAGTCGAGCGGTCTATAATTGAGTAGGACTAGTCAAGCGGTCTATAATAGAGGACTAGTCGAGCAGTCTATAATAGAGGACTAGTCGAGCGGTCTATAATAGAGGAGGACTAGTCGAGCGGTCTATAATAGAGGAGGACTAGTCGAGCAGTCTATAATAGAGGAGGACTAGTCGAGCGGTCTATAATAGAGTAGAGGAGGACTAGTTGAGCGGTCTATTATAGAGGACTAGTCGAGCGGTCTATAATAAAGGACTAGTCGAGCGGTCTATAATAGAGGAGGACTAGTCGAGCGGTCTATAATAGAGGAGGACTAGTCGAGCGGTCCATAATAGAGGACTAGTCAAGCGGTCTATAGTAGTGGAGGACTAGTCGAGTGGTCTATAATAGAGAGGACTAGTCGAGTGGTCTATAATAGAGGACTAGTCGAGCAGTCTATAATAGAGGACTAGTCGAGCGGTCTATAATAGAGGACTAGTCGAGCGGTCTATAATAGAGGACTAGTCGAGCGGTCTATAATAGAGGCTAGTCGAGCGGTCTATAATAGAGGCTAGTCAGCGGTCTATAATAGGCTAGTCGAGCGGTCTATAATAGAGGACTAGTGAGCGGTCTATAATAGAGGACTAGTCGAGCGGTCTATAATAGAGGACTAGTCGAGCGGTCTATAATAGAGGAGGACTAGTCGAGCGGTCTATAATAGAGGAGGACTAGTCGAGCGGTCTATAATAGAGAGGACTAGTCGAGCGGTCTATTATAGAGGACTAGTCGAGCGGTCTATAATAGAGGACTAGTCGAGCAGTCTATAATAGAGGACTAGTCGAGCGGTCTATAATAGAGGACTAGTCGAGCGGTCTATAATAGAGGGCTAGTCGAGCGGTCTATAATAGAGGGCTAGTCAAGCGGTCTATAATAGAGGAGGACTAGTCGAGCGGTCTATAATAGAGTAGGACTAGTTGAGCGGTCTATTATAGAGGACTAGTCGAGCGGTCTATAATAGAGGAGGACTAGTCGAGCGGTCTATAATAGAGGAGGACTAGTCGAGCGGTCTATAATAGAGGAGGACTAGTCGAGCGGTCTATAATAGAGTAGAGGAGGACTAGTTGAGCAGTCTATAATAGAGGAGGACTAGTCGAGCGGTCTATAATAGAGGAGGACTAGTCGAGCGGTCTATAATAGAGAAGGACTAGTCGAGCGGTCTATTATAGAGGAGGACTAGTCGAGCGGTCTATAATTGAGTAGGACTAGTCGAGCAGTCTATAATAGAGGAGGACTAGTCGAGCGGTCTATAATTGAGTAGGACTAGTCGAGCGGTCTATAATAGAGGAGGACTAGTCGAGCGGTCTATAGTAGTGGAGGACTAGTCGAGTGGTCTATAATAGAGGACTAGTCGAGTGGTCTATAATAGAGGACTAGTCGAGCAGTCTATAATAGAGGTCTAGTCGAGTGGTCTATAGTAGAGGACTAGTCGAGCAGTCTATAATAGAGGACTAGTCGAGCGGTCTATAATAGAGGAGGACTAGTTGAGCGGTCTATAATAGAGGACTAGTCGAGCAGTCTATAATAGAGGACTAGTCGAGCGGTCTATAATAGAGGAGGACTAGTCGAGCGGTCTATAATAGAGGACTAGTCGAGCGGTCTATAATAGAGGAGGACTAGTCGAGCGGTCTATAATAGAGTAGAGGAGGACTAGTTGAGCGGTCTATTATAGAGGACTAGTCGAGCGGTCTATAATAGAGGACTAGTCGAGCGGTCTATAATAGAGGAGGACTAGTCGAGCGGTCTATAATAGAGGAGGACTAGTCGAGCGGTCCATAATAGAGGACTAGTCAAGCGGTCTATAGTAGTGGAGGACTAGTCGAGTGGTCTATAATAGAGGACTAGTCGAGTGGTCTATAATAGAGGACTAGTCGAGCAGTCTATAATAGAGGACTAGTCGAGCGGTCTATAATAGAGGACTAGTCGAGCGGTCTATAATAGAGGACTAGTCGAGCGGTCTATAATAGAGGAGGACTAGTCGAGCAGTCTATAATAGAGGACTAGTCGAGCGGTCTATAATAGAGGACTAGTCGAGCGGTCTATTATAATAGAGGGCTAGTCGAGCGGTCTATAATAGAGGGCTAGTCAAGCGGTCTATAATAGAGGACTAGTCGAGCGGTCTATAATAGAGGACTAGTCGAGCGGTCTATAATAGAGGGCTAGTCGAGCGGTCTATAATAGAGGACTAGTCGAGCGGTCTATAATAGAGGAGGACTAGTCGAGCGGTCTATAATAGAGGAGGACTAGTCGAGCGGTCTATAATAGAGGAGGACTAGTCGAGCGGTCTATAATAGAGTAGGGGACTAGTTGAGCGGTCTATTATAGAGGACTAGTCGAGCGGTCTATAATAGAGGAGGACTAGTCGAGCGGTCTATAATAGAGAAGGACTAGTCGAGCGGTCTATAATAGAGGAGGACTAGTCGAGCGGTCTATAATAGAGTAGAGGAGGACTAGTCGAGCGGTCTATTATAGAGGAGGACTAGTCGAGCGGTCTATAATTGAGTAGGACTAGTCGAGCAGTCTATAATAGAGGAGGACTAGTCGAGCGGTCTATAATTGAGTAGGACTAGTCGAGCGGTCTATAATAGAGGAGGACTAGTCGAGCGGTCTATAATAGAGGAAGACTAGTCGAGCGGTCTATAATTGAGTAGGACTAG
>CM026388.1:43030783-43053166 GCA_014843695.1 Archivesica marissinica
ATGTGCTGAAAGCTTGAAGTTATTGTCAGTTAACACTGACGTTTATGGATTCATATTTTCATGTTGTATTAGCATCATTAAGATATATTTTAAATGCCAAAAGTTATTGCCAGTTAACAACCATATTACCAGTGTCATATAGAATATTGACCCCCCCCCCCTCCAATTAATGACCCGTGGGCATTGCACTGACAATCAAGTGTTCGATATCAGACTGTGGCGGATATTGCCTGTCTTTGAACCAGATACAGTACAGTCATTAGTTTAGTACATACATGCTCCAGAAAGTCTAACTACCCGGTAAGCATTCCTAGCATGCAATAGTGTTTTTTATGTTTATATTATATAAAATAATGTGTAAAAATGGATTTGGTTGATTATAATATTTGAACCAGATCAAGAACAAACATGACATATGAATATATACACAAACAATGCACAATTCTTGTGAAATAAAGTATAATGTCGCGAGATAGGGGACCGGCATAGGCATTGAAATATAAAACTAAAATTGCATGAAAATGCCTTATAGCAGCCAAAGGTTACCTTATAATAAAATATAGAATTTGTACCTTTCTGTTTTCAGGCGAAGATGAAGCGAGAAAAGAGAAGAGTAGTTTATTAAATCATTTATTTTATGAATAATTGTTTATCTATTTTATTGTACTAACCAATAAGTCCCCCACATGCAAATGTTAAAACATGTATAACATTGTGGTTTGTTTCTACAACATACAATATACTTGTACAGTCAAATCACATCTATTAAGCAGCCATTTCCCAGCTTCCCAATCTGTTTTACTATACATTTGACCTCTATTAAACAGCCACCTGTGATAAGCACCCACTTTCTGTGCTTGGCTGGCTGCTTAAGACAGGTTTGACTGTATATATATTGTATTCCCTTGGCTGGCTGCTTAAGACAGGTTTGACTGTATATATATATATGTTTCTGTGCTTGGCTGGCTGCTTAAGACAGGTTTGACTGTATATATATATATGTTTCTGTGCTTGGCTGGCTGCTTAAGACAGGTTTGACTGTATATCTATATATGTTTCTGTGCTTGGCTGGCTGCTTAAGACAGGTTTGACTGTATATATATATATGTTTCTGTGCTTGGCTGGCTGCTTAAGACAGGTTTGACTGTATATATATATATGTTTCTGTGCTTGGCTGGCTGCTTAAGACAGGTTTGACTGTATATATATGTTTTTCTGTGCTTGGCTGGCTGCTTAAGACAGGTTTGACTGTATATATATGTTTCTGTGCTTGGCTGGCTGCTTAAGACAGTTTGACTGTATATATATATATGTTTCTGTGCTTGGCTGGCTGCTTAAGACAGTTTTGACTGTATATATATATGTATTCGTGCTTGGCTGGCTGCTAAGACAGGTTTGACTGTATATATATTTTTCCTTGGCTGGCTGCTTAAGACAGGTTTGACTGTATATATATATATGTTTCTGTGCTTGGCTGGCTGCTTAAGACAGGTTTGACTGTATATTATATATGTTTCTGTGCTTGGCTGGCTGCTTAAGACAGGTTTGACTGTATATATATATATGTTTCTGTGCTTGGCTGGCTGCTTAAGACAGGTTTGACTGTATATATATATATATGTTTCTGTGCTTGGCTGGCTGCTTAAGACAGGTTTGACTGTATATATATATATGTTTCTGTGCTTGGCTGGCTGCTTAAGACAGGTTTGACTGTATATATATATATGTTTCTGTGCTTGGCTGGCTGCTTAACACAGGTTTGACTGTATGTATATATTTTATACATTTACGATGTTTCATGATGTTGGTCATTAATTGTGCCGAGTTGCAAAATTAATTATATACAAGATTTTGAAGACTGTGTGTATTTGGGTGTGCTACAAAATTATTCAGTGTCTGGCCAATGTACACAGTTTACTCACTGATGTATGCCCAACAAACTGACCTTCAATCACTAAAGTATTCCACCCAAATGCCCCTCAGAGCCGTATTTCAGGTACCGGAGGGCAGCCAGGTAGAACCATTGACCATTTGTAAACCAGCGAGTTGGCTTCCTCACAAAAATAATTTGACAACCCAGTGTGATTCAAACCTACATCTGTGTGAAGTCAACGACAAAGGGGACCCGTAATTAATTATGTACGGTGTAGAGTAAACCAAGGGGACCAGTAATTAATTGTGTACGGTGTAGAGTAAACCAAGGGGACCCGTAATTAATTATGTACGGTGTAGAGTAAACCAAGGGGACCAGTAATTAATTGTGTACGGTGTAGAGTAAACCAAGGGGACCCGTAATTAATTGTGTACGGTGTAGAGTAAACCAAGGGGACCCGTAATTAATTGTGTACGGTGTAGAGTAAACCAAGGAAGTCTGTAATTAATTGTGCATGGTGTAGAGTAAACCAAGGGGACCCGTAATTAATTGTGTACGGTGTAGAGTAAACCAAGGAGGTCCGTATGTTAATTGTGTACGGTGTAGAGTAAACCAAGGAGGTCCGTAATTAATTGTGTACGGTGTAGAGTAAACCAAGGAGACCCGTAATTAATTGTGTACGGTGTAGAGTAAACCAAGGAGACCCGTAATTAATTGTGTACGGTGTAGAGTAAACCAAGGAGACCCGTAATTAATTGTGTACGGTGTAGAGTAAACCAAGGAGGTCCGTAATTAATTGTGCATGGTGTAGAGTAAATCAACGAGGTCCATAATTAATTGTGCATGGTGTAGAGTAAACCAAGGAGGTCTGTAATTAATTGTGCAAGGTGTAGAGTAAACCAAGGAGGTCCATAATTAATTGTGCAAGGTGTAGAGTAAACCAAGGAGGTCCATAATTAATTGTGCAAGGTGTAGAGTAAACCAAGGAGGTCCATAATTAATTGTGCAAGGTGTAGAGTAAACCAAGGAGGTCTGTAATTGTGTACAGTGTAAAGTAAACCAAGGAGGTCCATAATTAATTGTGCATAGTGTAGAGTAAACCAAGGAGGTATGTAATTAATTGTGCATGGTGTAGAGTTAACCAAGGAGGTCCGTAATTAATTGTGCATGGTGTAGAGTAAACCAAGGAGGTCTGTAATTAATTGCGCATGGTGTAGAGTAAACCAAGGAGGTCTGTAATTAATTGTGCATAGTGTAGAGTAAACCAAGGAGGTCTGTAATTAAGTGCATGGTGTAGAGTAAACCAAGGAGGTCCATAATTAATTGTGCATAGTGTAGAGTAAATCAAGGTCCATAATTAATTGTGCAAGGTGTAGAGTAAACCAAGGAGGTCTGTAATTAATTGTGCAAGGTGTAGAGTAAATAAAGGAGGTCCATAATTGTGTACAGTGTAGAGTAAACCAAGGAGGTCTGTAATTAATTGTGTACAGTGTATAGTAAACCAAGGAGGTCCGTAATTAATTGTGTACAGTGTAGAGTAAACCAAGGCTGTATGTAGTTAACTGTGCATGGTGTAGAGTAAACCAAGGAGGTCTGTAATTAATTGTGCCTGGTGTAGAGTAAACCAAGGAAGTCCGTAATTAATTGTGTACAGTGTAGAGTAAACCAAGGAGGTCCGTAATTAATCGTGTATGGTGTAGAGTAAACCAAGGAGGTCCGTAATTAATTGTGCATGGTGTAGAGTAAACCAAGGAGGTATGTAATTAATTGTGCATGGTGTAGAGTAAACCAAGGAGGTCCATAATTAATTGTGCATAGTGTAGAGTAAATCAAGGTCCATAATTAATTGTGCAAGGTGTAGAGTAAACCAAGGAGGTCTGTAATTAATTGTGCAAGGTGTAGAGTAAATAAAGGAGGTCCATAATTGTGTACAGTGTAGAGTAAACCAAGGAGGTCTGTAATTAATTGTGTACAGTGTAGAGTAAACCAAGGCTGTATGTAGTTAACTGTGCATGGTGTAGAGTAAACCAAGGAGGTCTGTAATTAATTGTGCCTGGTGTAGAGTAAACCAAGGAAGTCCGTAATTAATTGTGTACAGTGTAGAGTAAACCAAGGAGGTCCGTAATTAATCGTGTATGGTGTAGAGTAAACCAAGGAGGTCCGTAATTAATCGTGCATGGCATAGAGTAAACCAAGGAGGTATGTAATTAATTGTGCATGGTGTAGAGTAAACCAAGGAGGTATGTAGTTAATTGTGCATTGTGTAGAGTAAACCAAGGAGGTATGTAGTTAATTGAGCATGGTGTAAAGTAAACCAAGGAGGTATGTAATTAATTGTGCACAGTGTAGAGTAAACCATGGAGGTATGTAGTTAATTGTGCATGGTGTAGAGTAAACCATGGAGGTATGTAGTTAATTGTGCATGGTGTAGAGTAAACCAAGGAGGTATGTAATTAATTGTGCATGGTGTAGAGTAAACCAAGGAGGTATGTAGTTAATTATGCATAGTGTAGAGTAAACCAAGGAGGTCCATAATTAATTGTGCATGGTGTAGACTAAACCAAGGAGGTATGTAGTTAATTGTGCATAGTGTAGAGTAAACCAAGGAGGTATGTAATTAATTGTGCATGGCATAGAGTAAACCAAGGAGGTATGTAGTTAATTGTGCATTGTGTAGAGTAAACCAAGGAGGTATGTAATTAATTGTGCACAGTGTAGAGTAAACCAAGTAGGTATGTAATTAATTGTGCACAGTGTAGAGTAAACC
Source organism: Archivesica marissinica (assembly GCA_014843695.1). Lineage (NCBI taxonomy): Eukaryota > Metazoa > Mollusca > Bivalvia > Venerida > Vesicomyidae > Archivesica > Archivesica marissinica. Next base: position 43,035,424 of record CM026388.1, read on the forward strand.
AAGGAGGTATATAGTTAATTGTGCATAGTGTAGAGTAAACCAAGGAGGTATGTAGTTAATTGTGCATGGTGTAGAGTAAACCAAGGAGGTATGTAGTTAATTGTGCATAGTGTAGAGTAAACCAAGGAGGTATGTAGTTAATTGTGTATGGTGTAGAGTAAACCAAGGAGGTATGTAGTTAATTGCGCATAGTGTAGAGTAAACCAAGGAGGTATGTAATTAATTGTGCATAGTGTAGAGTAAACCAAGGAGGTATGTAGTTAATTGTGCATAGTGTAGAGTAAACCAAGGAGGTATGTAGTTAATTGCGCATGGTGTAGAGTAAACCAAGGAGGTATGTAGTTAATTGTGCATAGTGTAGAGTAAACCAAGGAGGTATGTAGTTAATTGTGCATGGTGTAGAGTAAACCAAGGAGGTATGTAGTTAATTGTGCATGGTGTAGAGTAAACCAAGGAGGTATGTAATTAATTATGCATGGTGTAGAGTAAACCAAGGAGGTATGTAGTTAATTGTGCATAGTGTAGAGTAAACCAAGGAGGTATGTAATTAATTGCGCATGGTGTAGAGTAAACCAAGGAGGTATGTAATTAATTGCGCATGGTGTAGAGTAAACCAAGGAGGTATGTAATTAATTGCGCATGGTGTAGAGTAAACCAAGGACGCCCATCAAGAACAATGTCTTAAGGCTGTGCAAAATGTTATGAAATTCCGCATATTACAAATGTGCAAAAATCACTACAATATAGTGGTACGTTTTTAAGGTTGGTTTGTGTCACGTATCACGTATATGTAATACTTTCTATTTATGTCACAATTCAATGAACCGAGTCCACTCATGTAAATCTGTCACATTAACTGATCTCAATCACTATAGTGTGTCCCATGAACTGATCTCAATCACTATAATGTGTCCTATGAACTGATCTCAATCACTACAGTGTGTCCCATGACCTCATCTCAATCACTACAGTGGGTCCCATGAACTGATCTCAATCACTACAGTGTGTCCCATGAACTGATCTCAATCACTACAGTGTGTCCCATGAACTGATCTCAATCACTACAGTGTGTCCCATGAACTGATCTCAATCACTATAGTGTGTCCCATGAACTGATCTCAATCACTACAGTGTGTCCCATGAACTGATCTCAAGCACTATAGTGTGTCCCATGAACTGATCTCAATCACTATATGTGTCCCATGAACTTATCTCGAGCACTATAGTGTGTCCCATGAACTGATCTCAATCACTATAGTGTCCCATGAGCTGATCTCAATCACTATAGTGTGTCGTGTCCCATTAACTGATCCCAATCACTATAGTGTGTCCCATGAACAGATCTCAATCACTACAGTGTGTCCCTAGAACTGATCCCAATCACTACCGTGTGTCCCATGAACTGATCTCAATCACTACAGTGTGTCTCATGAATTGGCAGTTAGTGAGTGACTGTGAAGGGAGCCCGCCGACAGGGGTTGTGAAATATCAAACTTGATTACTTGTTGAAAAAATCACTTGCCCAGATAAATGTGTTACTTGTCCGTACATTTTGTAACTTATATATATTACACAATGTATACTATGCATGTATAAATGTGTTACTTGTCCGTACATTTACTTATATATATTACACAATGTATACTATGCATGTATAAATGTGTTACTTGTCCGTACATTTACCTATATATATTACACTATGTATACTATGCATGTATAAATGTGTTACTTGTCCGTACATTTTGTAACTTATATATATTACACAATGTATACTATGCATGTATAAATGTGTTACTTGTCCGTACATTTTGTAACTTATATATATTACACAATGTATACTATGCATGGATAAATGTCATTAAATATGACAATAATATTTAAACTATAGCTTGTTTTACTTTATTCAGCATTCATTACTTTGTGACTGACTGTCATATTGTGCCATGGCATAGACGGTCATACCAATGTACAAACCACAGTGGTGTAATCTAGGTGGAAGTCGTGGTAGCCCAGTGGTAGCGCATTCGCTTCAAGTGCAAACGGCCCAGAGTTCGAGCACCGCTGGAGTCGCTATGATTGTTCCTTATATTCCACATTGCCTCTTCCTCATTGCGATGGATTCCGAGAGTGATTAATATACGTTATAAGAACTAGTTTCGCAATCAAGCTAAATTAAATTGTTTTAAAAATGTGGGGGGGGGGGGTGTCACTTCACCCTATAGTTGAATTAGTGGGAAGTAATGGAGAAGTGAGTATTTCTTCTACAATTGTTCCTTTAAATTACGGCGAGCATGTAGATGGTATACATTGGTACCAGCTGTTCCCCTAGTATTCTAGCTTGCATTGGTACCAGCTGTTCCCCATAGTGTTCTAGCTAGCATTGGTACCAGCTGTTCCCCTAGTGTTCTAGCTAGCATTGGTACCAGCTGTTCCCCTAGTGTTCTAGCTTGCATTGGTACCAGCTGTTCCCCATAGTGTTCTAGCTAGCATTGGTACCAGCTGTTCCCCATATTATTCTAGCTAGCATTGGTACCAGCTGTTCCCCATATTGTTCTTGCTAGCATTGGTACCAGCTGTTCCCCTAGTGTTCTAGCTAGCATTGGTACCAGCTGTTCCCCATATTGTTCTTGCTAGCATTGGTACCAGCTGTTCCCCTAGTGTTCTGGCTAGCATTGGTACCAGCTGTTCCCCATATTGTTCTTGCTAGCATTGGTACCAGCTGTTCCCCTAGTGTTCTAACTAGCATTGGTACCAGCTGTTCCCCATAGTGTTCTAGCTAGCATTGGTACCAGCTGTTCCCCTAGTGTTCTAGCTAGCATTGGTACCAGCTGTTCCCCTAGTGTTCTAGCTAGCATTGGTACCAGCTGTTCCCCATAGTGTTCTAGCTAGCATTGGTACAAGCTGTTCCCCATATTGTTATATCTAGCATTGGTACCAGCTGTTCCCCATAGTGTTCTAGCTAGCATTGGTACCAGCTGTTCCCCATATTATTATATCTAGCATTGGTACCAGCTGTTCCCCTAGTGGTCTAGCTAGCATTGGTACCAGCTATTCCCCTAGTGTTCTAGCGTGCATTGGTACCAGCTGTTCCCATAGTGTTCTAGCTAGCATTGGTACCAGCTGTTCCCATAGTGTTCTTGCTTGCATTGGTACCAGCTGCTCCCCATGGTGTTCTAGCTAGCATTGGTACCAGCTGTTCCCCTAGTGTTCTAACTAGCATTGGTACCAGCTGATCCCCATAGTGTTCTAGCTAGCATTGGTACCAGCTGTTCCCCTAGTGTTCTAGCTAGCATTGGTACCAGCTGTTCCCCTAGTGGTTTAGCTAGCATTGGTACCAGCTGTTCCCCATAGTGTTCTAGCTAGCATTGGTACCAGCTGTTCCCCATATTGTTATATCTAGCATTGGTACCAGCTGTTCCCCATAGTGTTCTAGCTAGCATTGGTACCAGCTGTTCCCCATATTATTATATCTAGCATTGGTACCAGCTGTTCCCCTAGTGGTCTAGCTAGCATTGGTACCAGCTATTCCCCTAGTGTTCTAGCGTGCATTGGTACCAGCTGTTCCCATAGTGTTCTAGCTAGCATTGGTACCAGCTGTTCCCATAGTGTTCTAGCTAGCATTGGTACCAGCTGTTCCCATAGTGTTCTAGCTAGCATTGGTACCAGCTATTCCCCTAGTGTTCTAGCGTGCATTGGTACCAGCTGTTCCCATAGTGTTCTAGCTAGCATTAGTACCAGCTGTTCCCATAGTGTTCTAGCTAGCATTGGTACCAGCTGTTCCCCTAGTGTTCTAGCGTGCATTGGTACCAGCTGTTCCCATAGTGTTCTAGCTAGCATTGGTACCAGCTGTTCCCATAGTGTTCTAGCTAGCATTGGTACCAGCTGTTCCCCTAGTGTTCTAGCTAGCATTGGTACCAGCTGTTCCCCATATTGTTCTTGCTAGCATTGGTACCAGCTGTTCCCCTAGTGTTCTAACTAGCATTGGTACCAGCTGTTCCCCATAGTGTTCTAGCTAGCATTGGTACCAGCTGTTCCCCTAGTGTTCTAGCTAGCATTGGTACCAGCTGTTCCCCTAGTGTTCTAGCTAGCATTGGTACCAGCTGTTCCCCATAGTGTTCTAGCTAGCATTGGTACCAGCTGTTCCCCATATTGTTATATTTAGCATTGGTACCAGCTGTTCCCCATAGTGTTCTAGCTAGCATTGGTACCAGCTGTTCCCCATATTATTATATCTAGCATTGGTACCAGCTGTTCCCCTAGTGGTCTAGCTAGCATTGGTACCAGCTATTCCCCTAGTGTTCTAGCGTGCATTGGTACCAGCTGTTCCCATAGTGTTCTAGCTAGCATTGGTACCAGCTGTTCCCATAGTGTTCTAGCTTGCATTGGTACCAGCTGTTCCCCTAGTGTTCTAACTAGCATTGGTACCAGCTGATCCCCATAGTGTTCTAGCTAGCATTGGTACCAGCTGTTCCCCTAGTGTTCTAGCTAGCATTGGTACCAGCTGTTCCCCTAGTGGTTTAGCTAGCATTGGTACCAGCTGTTCCCCATAGTGTTCTAGCTAGCATTGGTACCAGCTGTTCCCCATATTGTTATATCTAGCATTGGTACCAGCTGTTCCCCATAGTGTTCTAGCTAGCATTGGTACCAGCTGTTCCCCATATTATTATATCTAGCATTGGTACCAGCTGTTCCCCTAGTGGTCTAGCTAGCATTAGTACCAGCTATTCCCCTAGTGTTCTAGCGTGCATTGGTACCAGCTGTTCCCATAGTGTTCTAGCTAGCATTGGTACCAGCTGTTCCCATAGTGTTCTAGCTAGCATTGGTACCAGCTGTTCCCATAGTGTTCTAGCTAGCATTGGTACCAGCTATTCCCGTAGTGTTCTAGCGTGCATTGGTACCAGCTGTTCCCATAGTGTTCTAGCTAGCATTGGTACCAGCTGTTCCCATAGTGTTCTAGCTAGCATTGGTACCAGCTGTTCCCATAGTGTTCTAGCGTGCATTGGTACCAGCTGTTCCCATAGTGTTCTAGCTAGCATTGGTACCAGCTGTTCCCATAGTGTTCTAGCTAGCATTGGTACCAGCTGTTCCCCTAGTGTTCTAGCTTGCATTGGTACCAGCTGTTCCCCTAGTGTTCTAGCTTGCATTGGTACCAGCTGTTCCCCATAGTGTTCTAGCTTGCATTGGTACCAGCTGTTCCCCATAGTGTTCTAGCTAGCATTGGTACCAGCTATTCCCCTAGTGTTCTAGCGTGCATTGGTACCAGCTGTTCCCATAGTGTTCTAGCTAGCATTGGTACCAGCTGTTCCCATAGTGTTCTAGCTAGCATTGGTACCAGCTGTTCCCCTAGTGTTCTAGCTTGCATTGGTACCAGCTGTTCCCCTAGTGTTCTAGCTTGCATTGGTACCAGCTGTTCCCCATAGTGTTCTAGCTTGCATTGGTACCAGCTGTTCCCCATAGTGTTCTAGCTAGCATTGGTACCAGCTATTCCCCTAGTGTTCTAGCGTGCATTGGTACCAGCTGTTCCCATAGTGTTCTAGCTAGCATTGGTACCAGCTGTTCCCATAGTGTTCTAGCTAGCATTGGTACCAGCTGTTCCCATAGTGTTCTAGCTAGCATTGGTACCAGCTGTTCCCATAGTGTTCTAGCTAGCATTGGTACCAGCTGTTCCCATAGTGTTCTAGCTAGCATTGGTACCAGCTATTCCCCTAGTGTTCTAGCGTGCATTGGTACCAGCTGTTCCCATAGTGTTCTAGCTAGCATTGGTACCAGCTGTTCCCATAGTGTTCTAGCTAGCATTGGTACCAGCTGTTCCCCTAGTGTTCTAGCGTGCATTGGTACCAGCTGTTCCCATAGTGTTCTAGCTAGCATTGGTACCAGCTGTTCCCATAGTGTTCTAGCTAGCATTGGTACCAGCTGTTCCCCTAGTGTTCTAGCTTGCATTGGTACCAGCTGTTCCCCTAGTGTTCTAGCTTGCATTGGTACCAGCTGTTCCCCATAGTGTTCTAGCTTGCATTGGTACCAGCTGTTCCCCATAGTGTTCTAGCTAGCATTGGTACCAGCTATTCCCCTAGTGTTCTAGCGTGCATTGGTACCAGCTGTTCCCATAGTGTTCTAGCTAGCATTGGTACCAGCTGTTCCCATAGTGTTCTAGCTAGCATTGGTACCAGCTGTTCCCCTAGTGTTCTAGCTTGCATTGGTACCAGCTGTTCCCCTAGTGTTCTAGCTTGCATTGGTACCATCTGTTCCCCATAGTGTTCTAGCTAGCATTGGTACCAGCTGTTCCCCATAGTGTTCTAGCTAGCATTGGTACCAGCTGTTCCCCATAGTGTTCTAGCTTGCATTGGTACCAGCTGTTCCCCATAGTTTTCTGGGCAACAGGTTCTAGCAACATTAGTAAACTGCCCTCCCCAAGAGCGCATTCGCATTGTTTACATAAGTGTGTTGACAAACAATTCGCGTATACACCTGTGCTATTTGTATTTGAATGTTTTCCATTCTGCGAGAATGTTTGGAATACACAGTCATTGCAACTTATATTATGGGTGGGTGCGTGCGTGCGTGCGTGCGTGCCGTGCGTGCGTGCCGTGCGTGCGTGCGTGCGTGCGTGCGTGCGTGCGTGCGTGCGTGCGTGCGTGCGTGCGTGCGTGCGTGCGTGCGTGCGTGCGTGCGTGCGTGCGTGCGTGCGTGCGTGCGTGCGTGCGTGCGTGCGTGCGTGTGCGTGCGTGCGTGCGTGCGTGCGTGCGTGCGTGCGTGCGTGCGTGCGTGCGTGCGTGCGTGCGTGCGTGCGTGCGTGCGTGCGTGCGTGCGTGCGTGCGTGCGTGCGTGCGTGCGTGCGTGCGTGCGTGCGTGCGTGCGTGCGTGCGTGCGTGCGTGCGTGCGTGCGTGCGTTGCGTGCGTGCGTGCGTGCGTGCGTGCGTGCGTGCGTGCGTGCGTGCGTGCGTGCGTGCGTGCGTGCGTGCGTGCGTGCGTGCGTGCGTGCGTGCGTGCGTGCGTGCGTGCGTGCGTGCGTGCGTGCGTGCGTGCGTGCGTGCGTGCGTGCGTGCGTGCGTGCGTGCGTGCGTGCGTGCGTGCGTGCGTGCTGTAGTCCATGATTATATATACATGTATAATATATCATAATACCACATTAGTTATATCATGCTCTTATTTCGCAAATATATCAGATTTTCCATATCATTGGGAAATTACATTACGAGCTATAAATCTGGTATATGTTTACATATTTAAATGCAACCTTTGTGAGTTTCATTAATTATAATTGATATTCGATATATAGTGTAATATTTGTAATGTTTCAGTTATATAACAACTAAGTTATGCATTGAATAAACAAACACAAGATGTGTATATAAAACTTCATTTCTATGAACTACTCTACGTGATTTTAGTTCCACTGTTCCTCAGGGGGTATTATATTCGACAAATGCTGTTATGCGAGAGTTTGTGATACTCTGTTTGACAATGGGACTTTAACGTCGCGTAAACAGCCTAGGTCATACGACAACTATCCATCTTGTATCGGTGGAGGAAGTCCCGGGTAACCCTCCTGAGCAGTATTACAGGTACAGACGGGCACCCAGGTAGAACCACCGACCTGCCCAAAGCCAGCTGGATAGCTTCCTCACTTGAAATAATTGGACACCATTGTGTTACTCTAATAGTCTGTATGCATACTGGGAATTACCAAAGACAAACTGAAAGCTCATCTTCACTTTATTACAGCAAAAACAGATCGAGAATTAAATGGCTGTGTTTTACGTTAATGTATCGTCGCTACAGGTTGGCCATATGAGCAAAGCCTCCTGAAGAGATTAGTCATATTATATTTTGGAGGATAGTGCAATGATATAGACAGAGACCCATTCCAGAGTCTCCTCTGGGTCTTTTACGTGCACGGTGTACGGTGTAAAGCACCGACACGATACCTCGGTTTAACGTCCTATCTGAAAAACTGTTGATTTTATTAGGGTCAGACGGGGGATCGAATCTGCGATCCCTGGATTACCAGTACAGCGTGTTACCACTGGACTACAGATCCGTCTGTATTAAATGGCTGTGTGACAAAGGCTCTGCTAAAAAACAAAAGTATATTTAGTATATTAAGGAATCGACATATCCTACTAGTTGGAAATTTGCAAATGCCACTTTTTAAGAAGAGTGAATACCATCAAACTACAGACTTATTCCATTAATACCTGTGGCGGCATGGTAATGGAAATGGATGTGTTAAAAAAACAGGTGTACAATCAATAATAGGGTCCAATCATGACAAGAAACCGTTGATTAGTTTGTTTATTCTATTAATTGAAATGTTTATTCGACACCTGTCCGATAATCACATCCATGGAATTTTGACATGCCCGGGACTAAACTCTGGTTGACGGCCACTTGCCCGAACATGGGTTTGACTTGCCCCGGTCGTCGGGCAATAGGATTTATCGAGCCCTGCGGTAGAAAACGTAAATATGAGGTTACATCGACACAAATGCCAAACAAATGTAGGAAATATCAAAGTTATTTACAATATCAAACAGTCAAAGTAGGGTGTGTAAACAAAGTACCGTCGACACCCAGTGAAAACTCCGCCGTTGGCATACCCATCACCGAAAACACGTGTATTAAACCATCGACACCAACCACAGGCCGGATATAACTGGCTGTTTGACTCAAAGATCTCAAAAAATGGTTGTTGGTAAAATGTCTCTGATACAAGAAACATAGGTGCGGGTTCTGTACTTGGGCCTCTTTTACGATGTTCTCGGCACAACTACTGGGAACTAAAATAGAACAAGTAGTAAAGCTTTTACTTTAAATATAACACAAATGAATTTATATCATATAGTTTACTATATATGATTATAATAATAGTATAGCAAACACAGAGGTAAACACCAAATGGACAGGATGAAGAGCATTTGCTAACTAATTATTTTGCGCACAGGGATTCGCACTTAAATATATATACTAGTACCCCCAAACGTGCCGAATCCCTGTGATTTTGCGCAGATAATCTATATTTATCTTCGGCTAATGTCAAACCCCTCGCGGGGATGTTGACATTTGACGAGTTTTGTTGGTCGTTTCGACTATTTTCCGGGCAGTTTTGTACTTGGGCCGTTTTTATTGTAAAGCAAAGGAGATAACTCGGACCGTGCGAGCTAAACACAAGTCAGCTACCCTACAGTGGCAAGCATTAATGTTCAGCCGGATATGTGAAGAGTTATCGTCCGTCACGTAAAACGGTGTAATTTAACGGTGCGTATGTACTTTTCTCTCCGTTCAAAACATGCCCCCGTCATCAAGAATACCTATTATCGAAAATGGCCTTCTACGCATGAGACCGTAAGTAACAAAGTCATATTTAGTGATCTAATAATAGCTGCAAGTATGGCTCTCTGTCGTGGTCAATGTACCATGTGGATATGCACTGTTAAATAAGGTGTCTCGAATGGTCCTCGCTTTCAAGACAAAGGTCAATGTCACATGTTAACGATCAAATATTGGTATATTTCGTGTCAGGGTTTTAGCTTTATTTTTCATGTGGATTGCCGAATAACTACGCACACATGTTTGTGGCGTAAAGATGACGTATCGTGTTCAAGACACGGCACAATACACCAAATGTCAAGGTCACATTTAGCGGTTAAGTGTCAAATATTTGATTCAATTGACGTGTCTCGTCCAAGACACCATAGACCTTACCCCAAAGGGTCAATGTCACACTAATAGGTTTGTTGTCTATTATTGATAGATTGAATTTGTCAACGGCATAGCTTGACAATTCGTTGTAGGATTCCTAACTGATCCACATAATATTATATTAAGTCGTTGGTGCTATTACTGACCAATGCCCTCATTTGAATATTTGTAAACCACACACAACCTAGATCGATAGATGGTGCATATTATTGTTTAATGTCGCCGCATCAATTAACACTACGTCCTGAACGGTCAATAATGACAGTTTGCGTATCGCTAGTTTTGCTTTATCCCAGTGATTAAGCGTCTCTGACTTGAGATCCAGGATCCCTAATTAGTTCTATACCTGCTCAAGCCAGAACATATCAATTTGACCACCGTGTAAACCAGGTTTCCAAACTCGATTATAATACGGCATTGTTGGCATTTAGAGAAGTCACCCGACTCTTAAGTACCCACTGTGTCACTGCGAACACAAGCAATACACTTGGCACAGTATCACTGAACTATTGTTACAAGGCCATATGTCCCCAGTACCAACACATCAATATAAAACGTTTTATATTTATCCCGCCAGAGGAATTGCCTTGTGATGGCAATGATGAGGAATGCGAATATGGTGTTAGCGAGATAGAGATGAAACTGCAATCATCTCTATAACCCAGCGAACTCCGAAAACTGAGAATTCTGAATCATGTGCGTCCTCCGTCTAAAACATCTGTTCTGCTAAGTATGTTTATCTAATTATTTTTACGATCACATGAGGGAATAATATTCCTTTTCTGCTAGAAGTGCATGTTCACATATTGCAACATGTTGACTCTGCACTCTGTATGGTATGATGGGGTCACAGTTGATATATTACAATAAAACCATCTTAGTTATGTAACCCATGTCATATTTATCTTAAAGGGTAATAATTATTGATATTTAGTACATGTACAATGTACATTATAATATTTCCAAACCCTGCTGCAAGAGTACCACCCAATAGTTTCCCCTATATGGCCTAATAAAATCACTGGTCTGAATCATATCATAATTATATAGCCTGGTCCCATACTATGTCTTTGTATAATATATACTAGTCTTCACTACTATTGCGTATAAAGTATTATGGGTGAGTGATTGTGAGTGACGATCAGGTCAGATGTGTGAATGAGTGAACTAACTCAACTAATTAGGTGCACTTTCCAACTAACTTGTTCAAGACCCTTATCCCACACTCTTACTCTACTAGTTAACCGGATAAGTTGTGAAGCTATCCTTTTTACATACTAGTAACTATACATATATAAAGTATATGTGTCAGCTGATAGCCAGACTCTGGTAATGTACCGTAATGTTTTATCTTTAATATTTTACATTGTAAAATATTTATTTGAAATGCTTGAATTGTGTATTTTATATTTGAAATTAAGTAGAATGATTTGTACATAATAATATTATGTATGTATTGTATTTTACAGGCTCTTTATATCCATATATATAAGGAATACGAAACTAAGAAAAAACCCAGAGTTTGTTATTCCTATAAACTCCCTGGTTACAGTAATATACGCAAAGGACACCAAATAGACAAGAAAATCAAAGCATTTATCGTCACAATAACTGTTGTATACGTATTGAATATATGGATTGATTAAGGAACGTGTAAGTTCGTTCTTATTGTGAATCCCAGGTGGCATTAAGATATTGATCAATTAATGTATAAAACCTTTTTTTGACAAATGTGCACCTTACTTGGAATGATCCAGCAGATTCGAAAACTAGCTTATATTTTTAGGTAGAATATATGACAAGAATAACAAGAAGGAATCTGGATAGACTAAAGAAACTAAGCCGTTGAGAGCGATCTACGATGTTTTGACTTGAAATCGATTCCTGTGTAACAGGAGTATTTTGTGTGTGTTTTACGTTTATTTATCGTCGCTACCGGTTGTCCATATGAGCAGCGCCTCCTGAAGTGATTAGATATTTTAGATTTTTGGTGGATAGTGCAATGATACAGACAGAGACCCATTCCAGAATCTCATCTGGTTCTTTTACGTGCACGGTGTAAAGCACCGACACGATACCTCGGTTTAATGTCCCATCTGAAAGACTGTTAATTTTATTAGGGCCAGACGGTGGATCGAATCTGCTATACCTGGATTCCCAGTCCCTGGACTACATATCCGCCTGTAACAGGAGTATTAGGTGCTTAATAGCCGGAGACCATAGCCAATGGTTCTGGTTATGAAAGGACTACACTTGTGATCCATTAACAAAGTGTAGCGTCCACCCAGGCAGAGGTAGAGTGTCATAAGTTGTGTTCCTTTGTACTGTTACACAAGGCTATGTACCTATACCCAATTATATTGGGTCACATTGTCTAGTTGGATTGATATTCGCTTCTAAATAGGCTATTGTCCGTAATTGTAATTTGGTTGTTTTATACCCGGATCCTATTCCCAATGACTTGGAATGTCATACTAGTGAAAAATTACAAGGGGAGGTAAATATTTTCTATCTAATTTGCTGGAAATATTTAGTGTTTGCTGCACATGAGGGCTCACTACGGAAGACTGACTTATGTTCACTACCGTGTGATCGAAACCGGAAGCGTATATTACGTCATAGGAAAATCTTATTTGCATATATTTACGGTGGCCATATTTCATGATCACACATTTTGTTTCAGACGTACACAACGAAATATCGGGGAATTTAAGAACTTGTTGATTAAATTCAGTAAATTGATGACGTAGGGTCATAATGGAAAGACTTTTAATTCATACGCTGCTTTTGTACGGAATTGGACTTGTGATTTCTACCTCGGGTAAGTGGGGAACACTGGTTTGTCAACAAACTATAAACATGGCTTCGTCACTCGTGAAGTTCATGGAATCATTGTTTAGCACAATTATATATCGTCAATTAATCTGTATGTATGTTCCATTAATGTCAAACGCCTTGCGGGGACGGGGACCTAGACATGTTTTCCTGGTCAGGTTTAGCCAATCTAACTTCTTAACCAGTACTAAGCAATGTCATGAATGTGTGTGATGTGCCTTGCTCAATCATATGACACTACATATGTGGCCTGACCGAGTATTGAACCCAGACCGGTCGATTCCAAATCCGATGCTCTGACCACGGACGCCACTGTTACTGTTAAATTGATCAACTGTTGCATTAATTGTGATACCTAACACCATCTACGGTTAACAGGTTATGTGTAAAGTTTTGTACCTAAGTCTGGACAGGTTGCACCCTAGGATTAATTTATGGCTTAGGTTAGTGTTAGAGATGTTTTGTACTCGAGTCTGGGTTGGAGAGATATGTCACGCGATTGTGAACAAAGGACATAATGTATTGAACAAGAGGGATCGGGTCATAACGTACCTGAGTCAAAACGTACCCTATTCCCCCGGGTCAAAACGTACCTCTCATCCAACCATTTACACCTCAATAGGCTAGCATGATTGCAAAGTTGATTTGTCAATATTTTCTTATTATACAGGTCTCATTTTATATACACGTTTTAAAGTTATTGTGTAAACAAATATTCTACAGTGTATACATTTTAACACATTTATAAACAAAATACATATTAAAATCTACTTACAAAGTCATTTTTATGGATGAGAACTTATTATATTACTAAGTTGGATAAGATACATCCAGAGGTACGTTTCGACCCGACCAGGGTTACGTTTCGACCCGACCAGGGTTTCAACTCGGCATATGGGTACATTTTGACCCACTAGCCAAAGTACGTTTTGACTCGTGTACGTTTTGACCCTAACCCGAACAAGATAGAAGATCATTTTTGATCAGTGTTATTTTCAACATCCATTGGAAGCTGAAAATGAAAACTAATAACACTGGACCAATGATCCAGGTACCTAGCAAATTAAATTCATTTCGTCACAAATCTATACAGCGATTGGTTTCCGCACGTTTGAGGGAAATTGCCAACGCCCACAATTAGTCTTTTGGTTGTTTTGTTCTATTCAATTGATAGCAGAATTTCATGACTTAACGGAAAACAACCAAAAGTCACGCGGCACGGAAGGGTTGCAGTTTCCGTCTGGCATGTACTGTACATGTATAACACCGTCTCCGTGGCCCAGTGGTTACGGCGTCCACCTACGGAGCGGGAGGTCGAAGTTTCGAATCTCGTCAGGGGTTCGTTCTGATATGGCCGGTTGGTGAGCCGCCAGCTAGTTAAATAATGGTTACCGATTGCCTACCAGCCTGGCGCCTGGCATACAAGCATAGGATTCGGGAAGTACTGATGTTCATAAAAAGAGGTGTCTCATAAGTCAGAAATGACTGGCCCTATAAATAGGGGTGACACTATAATAAACAAACACTTTACTTTACTGTATGTCCCATTGTTAACCATGAATACAGGGATCATTCTAGAGGGCGAGGTGGGCGAAATTGTCGCCCTAGGGACCCTGACTTCGCCCTTTGGGGGCCCCACTTCTCCCTAAAAAAATAAAATATTTTTGGTTTTTAAACAAAATTTTGTCCAGTAAGATACACTGGCCCATTATAAAGCACTCCTTCTATTCAAATGTTGTATTTAATGCTGTGTAAATACTGTGCATTTTAACCCTATTTTGCAGAAGTATATTAAAGAACACCATTTAAGGAAGCGATTTACACGCTTTCTCACTTCTCCCAAAAATTCTGACCTATAATGAACCCTGGAATATATTATATATAAATAATATAATATACCGCAGGCTTCCGAATGTATATCTCAAATAATAATTTTTTTAATATGAGAATTTACATTTCAAAGTGACATGAATGATAAAAAAACCCAGATATTTATAAGATAAGATTAATAAAGATATATGAATAAGATAAGATATATAAAGATATATGAACAGTACAACACAAGCTCTGAGTAAGCTTTTGAACCGATATACATGTGTTTATAAACAGTGGGACAGTTTTCAAACATTGTCAGGCAAAATGTTTTGAAGTACCGGTATGCTGCGCAAGGGCACCTATTATCCAATTGTGCACGTCCTTTACACATGTAAGATCATATAAATATAAGCAAACGTGTAATCACCTGTCTTTGTTGAATAGAGACAAATCAATACAATTTTTAACCCTCCTTTGAACATCAGGTGAGCGGTACCGGGCCATCACATGGTTCCCGCTGTCAGTCGCCAATTGTGACAAAAACCAAATTAATTTTTTTTTATTTATTTGTGAACTATATGGCTCTTGATTGGCTCCAGGGTTTTATATTGGTGACAGAAGTGGCGCAGACAAACATTCAGACAGAGGGAACCCTGCATCATGGCCGTGGATGCCAGGCTGTGTCTCTTGTTTAATTTTGGTTGAACATAGTTATTCGTCATCATGTAACATACATGTAGTTTACAACAAATTGAAAGCTTGTTTAAATGAACAGTGCCAGGGTTCCTGCTGTCGATGCCAGGGTTACTGCTGTCGATGCCAGGGTTCCTGCTGTCAATGCCAGGGTTCCTGCTGTCGATGCCAATTGCGACAAACAACAAATACTTGTGCTAAATTTTGTGAATTGGCGAAAATATTTGCGCAGCTTTTTTTTTGGCTCAATTTGCAGATGTTTCCACGTGTATGCTTAAAAGTTGAAACAATTTTATTGGAGTTTTTGAAATATCGTACTTCATTATAAAGTATCGTATTTAAGTTATACTAACGCATAACAGGTAGAGATTGAACTACTTAAGCATAACTTGTTGATTATTATTTTAATTTGGTTGAGGTTTGTAAGAAAGTTGTAGAGCTCCCTAGACAAAATGGGCTATTCCAGAAAATAAACTCGTCCGACCTACATTGTATGTAGACGTCTGACATGGGTTTTACTTCAAAATAACCGTACCCCCCCCCCCACCATACACTAGGGAATGGAGATATTTTGTCAGAAGACCACTGTCTCGGGGACTCCTAAATTGCGGACACAACCGCTACGACACAATCATATTTCATCGTTGTATTCTCCGTTAGCGTACAAAGAGATAATGGTCATAATTATTTATTTTAACCCTATTTTGTTGAAATAACGCCATAATTGCTTGCTTTCTTACTTCCCCCAAATATCCTGACCTAGAATGAGTTTTGCACTGTTCAGGGATGATTTTAAAAGGCGATGTGGTTGAAATAGTCGCCCTAGGGACCCTGACTTGGTCCTCTGGGGACCTCACCTTATCCCTAATTTTTTAAAATTATTTTTACAATTTTCATACACAATTTTAGCCAGTAAGATACACTGGCCCATTATAAAACACTCCTTCTATTCAAATGTTGTATTTAATGGTCATACTGTGCATTTTAACCATATTTTGTTGACATTTATTAAATAACACCATTTAAGTGTTCACACGCTTTCTCACTTCTCCCAAAAATTCTGACCTAGAATGAACCCTGCTATTATAAATTATCATCTGCAATTATGTGATTAAATGCAATGAAGTATTATACAATATTATGTGATCACTATAATCATTGAGCACGTGCATAATTAACCTGCTTGTATCAGTACATTGCTGATTGCATGAATTATTTAAAGCTGATCACAGGATTTCTCATGTAACCTAATTACATATAGACATTGTACATCTATTTTTAACTTTCTTAGTTTATTAAAAATTTATTTTAGCTTGATTGCAAAACAAGTTCTTTCAACTTATATTAATCACTCTTGAGACCTCATTCCTTATGGAATCCATCGCCATGAAGGAGAGAGAAGAGGCAATGTGGAATTTAAATGCCTCACCTAAGGGCACAATCGTAACGGCTCCAGTGGGGCTCGAACTCCGGGCCTTTCGCACATGAAGCGAACGCGCTTCCGCTGCGCTATAACGACTTCCACAAGGATCTTAATAATCTTTAAGTTTCTTGATAATTATTGGGGTTACATTAAAATTTGACAATTTTGAATAGTAGGAGTGTGTTATAGTGGACCAGTGTCTGACGTGACAATATTTTGTATAAAAATTGTAAAATAAAATATATTTCTTAGGGATAAGTGGGATGAAGGGCGTCTATTTTGCCCCAGTCACCGTCTAGAATGAGCCCTGATTTGGTGATAATCTTATCTTAAAATCATTGACGAAGTTCCTGCTGTGTAGTCTTTATTATAAAGTTTTGTTGAAGTGTTAATTCAACATAATTGAGGTAGATAAAGTGAATCTAGCACAGATAAGGAAATCCCACCCCAAGATAGTGTGATAGCATCTTCAACCCCCTGTGGGTTGGATTTTCTACACTGCAACTCTGTGCAGGTGCTAGATTTATATTCTCACCTTTCACAAATTATGCCAGCAGATACACACATTAATGGCGTATGAATTTATTATGTATAGGATATAAGCCGAAAACGATCCAATATGTAAAATATTGTCCAGGCTGTATGATGAGCTACATCTTACTTAAAACACACACTTATATAACAAGATCCTACTAATTAAAATTGTTAATTTGGTACATGTACGCGTAGAATTTAATATAATACTCTGGCCTTTTTACACCAGTCCAATATGAATAATAATGGACTGCATGTACAAAGCTATGACGTCACGACAGTGTTTTAAAAAGAGATGAGGTCATTGGAATGTGACACTTTATTCACATTGATGTTGATTGTCACTTAGGAGTAAACACCATGTACATGTTTATTTTAACGGTTTAATTTCTTTTATGCTAAACCTTTACATCCAACATGGGTAAAAAGATTCAAATAATCTAAAACTGTAACCATCATTGTAAAAGGAAATGATAATAACAACTGGCCCATTATAAAGCACTCCTTCTATTTAACCCTTTCCTTCATCGAGATTTATGTTAATATACTATTATATCTCCATACAAACGACAGCCATTTAGCTATCATGCAGTGGATAAGTAGTGGCCATATCTACCCCACCTCCATAGATATTACTGGGACTACATGAGGTTCTTGCCTTTTTTATGAACATTGGTTTGGCTACTATATTGTCAATGTATGTTGTATTGGTAATGGTGTCGAGGTGCTTCTATGAGGGAAAGG
>CM026388.1:43054166-43122597 GCA_014843695.1 Archivesica marissinica
ATTCATATGCCGTCCATTCTCGTCACGAAATTCTGCTATCAATTGAATAGAACAAAACAACCAAAAGACTGATTGTGGGCGTTGGCAATTTCGTGACTTAACGGAAAACAACCAAAAGTCACGCAGCACGGAAGGGTTGCAGTTTCCGTCTGGCATGTACTGTACATGTATGTCCCATTGTTAACCATGAATATATTATATATAAATAATATAATATACCGCATGCTTCCGAATGTGGTCATTCTAGATCAGAATTTTTGGGAGAAGTGAGAAAGCTCGTGATTGCTTCCTCAAATGGTGTTCTTTAACCCTTTCAACACCACAGACCTCTAAATAGGCTTACAAAAAAGTGTAGATCCAGATGAGCCGGCTAGTGACGAGCCGTCTCGTCTCATCAGGATCTGCACTTTTTGCAAGTAATATTAGAATTTTTAGAAAATAATTTACCCATTTTGATAAATGAACTGATCCAAATGTAATTTTCTTATTAATTTAATTGGTCTAAAAATGTCATGGACCAGTCTATGTCAGTTACTTGGTGTTGAATGGGTTAATATACTTCTGCAAAATAGGGTTAAAATGCACAATACAACCATTAAATACAACATTTGAATAGATGGAGTGCTTTATAATGGGCCAGTGTATCTTACTAGACAATATTTTGTTTGAATTTTTTTTTTAAGGGAGAAGTGGAGTCCCCAGAGGGCGAAGTCAGGGTCCCTAGGGCGACAATTTCGCCCACATCGCCCTCTAGAATGATCCCTGATGTATATCTCAAATAATAATTTTTTTAATATGAGAATTTACATTTCAAAGTGACATTGAATGACCCAAAAAAACAGATATTTATAAGATAAGATTAATAAAGATATATGAACAAGATAAGATAAATAAAGATATATGAACAGTACAACACAAGCTCTGAGTAAGCTTTTGAACCGACATACATGTGTTTATAAACAGTGGGACAGTTTTCAAACATTGTCAGGCAAAATGTTTTGAAGTACCGGATGCTGCGCAAGGGCACCTATTATCCAATTGTGCACGTCCGTTACTCAATATATAACACATGTAAGATCATATAAATATAAGCAAACGTGTAATCGCCTGTCTTTGTTGAATAGAGACAAATCACGACAATTTTTAAACCCTCCGTTGAACATCAGGTGAGCGGTACCGGGCCATCACATGGTTCCCGCTGTCAGTCGCCAATTGTGACAAAAAACCAAATTTTTTTATTTTATTATTTGTGAACTATATGGCTCTTGATTGGCTCCAGGGTTTTATATTGGTGACAGAAGTGGCGCAGACAAACATTCAGACAGAGGGAACCCTGCATCATGGCCGTGGATGCCAGGCTGTGTCTCTTGTTTAATTTGGTTGAACTAACTTGAACATAGTTATTCGTCATCATGTAACATACATGTAGTTTACAACAAAATTGAAAGCTTGTTTAAATGAACAGTGCCAGGGTTCCTGCTGTCGATGCCAGGGTTACTGCTGTCGATGCCAGGGTTCCTGCTGTCAATGCCAGGGTTCCTGCTGTCGATGCCAATTGCGACAAACAACAAATACTTGTGCTAAATTTTGTGAATTGGCGAAAATATTTGCGCAGCTTTTTTTTTGGCTCAATTTGCAGATGTTTCCACGTGTATGCTTAAAAGTTGAAACAATTTTATTGGAGTTTTTGAAATATCGTACTTCATTATAAAGTATCGTATTTAAGTTATACTAACGCATAACAGGTAGAGATTGAACTACTTAAGCATAACTTGTTGATTATTATTTTAATTTGGTTGAGGTTTGTAAGAAAGTTGTAGAGCTCCCTAGACAAAATGGGCTATTCCAGAAAATAAACTCGTCCGACCTACATTGTATGTAGACGTCTGACATGGGTTTTACTTCAAAATAACCGTACCCCCCCCCCCACCATACACTAGGGAATGGAGATATTTTGTCAGAAGACCACTGTCTCGGGGACTCCTAAATTGCGGACACAACCGCTACGACACAATCATATTTCATCGTTGTATTCTCCATTAGCGTGCAAAGAGATAATGGTCATAAGTATTTATTTTAACCCTATTTTGTTGAAATAACGCCATCATTGCTTGCTTTCTTACTTCCCCCAAATATCCTGACCTAGAATGAGTTTTGCACTGTTCAGGGATGATTTTAAAAGGCGATGTGGTTGAAATAGTCGCCCTAGGGACCCTGACTTGGTCCTCTGGGGACCTCACCTTATCCCTAATTTTTTAAAATTATTTTTACAATTTTCATACACAATTTTAGCCAGTAAGATACACTGGCCCATTATAAAACACTCCTTCTATTCAAATGTTGTATTTAATGGTCATACTGTGCATTTTAACCATATTTTGTTGACATTTATTAAATAACACCATTTAAGTGTTCACACGCTTTCTCACTTCTCCCAAAAATTCTGACCTAGAATGAACCCTGCTATTATAAATTATCATCTGCAATTATGTGATTAAATGCAATGAAGTATTATACAATATTATGTGATCACTATAATCATTGAGCACGTGCATAATTAACCTGCTTGTATCAGTACATTGCTGATTGCATGAATTATTTAAAGCTGATCACAGGATTTCTCATGTAACCTAATTACATATAGACATTGTACATCTATTTTTAACTTTCTTAGTTTATTACAAATTTATTTTAGCTTGATTGCAAAACAAGTTCTTTCAACTTATATTAATCACTCTTGAGACCTCATTCCTTATGGAATCCATCGCCATGAAGGAGAGAGAAGAGGCAATGTGGAATTTAAATGCCTCACCTAAGGGCACAATCGTAACGGCTCCAGTGGGGCTCGAACTCCGGGCCTTTCGCACATGAAGCGAACGCGCTTCCGCTGCGCTATAACGACTTCCACAAGGATCTTAATAATCTTTAAGTTTCTTGATAATTATTGGGGTTACATTAAAATTTGACAATTTTGAATAGTAGGAGTGTGTTATAGTGGACCAGTGTGTCTGACGTGACAATATTTTGTATAAAAATTGTAAAAATAAAATATTTCTTAGGGATAAGTGGGATGAAGGGCGTCTATTTTGCCCCAGTCACCGTCTAGAATGAGCCCTGATTTGGTGATAATCTTATCTTAAAATCATTGACGAAGTTACCACTTCCTGCTGTGTAGTCTTTATTATAAAGTTTTGTTGAAGTGAATTCAACTTAATTGAGGTAGATAAAGTGAATCTAGCACAGATATCTAAAACTGTAACCATCATTGTAAAAGGAAATGATAATAACAACTGGCCCATTATAAAGCACTCCTTCTATTTAACCCTTTCCTTCATCGAGATTTATGTTAATATACTATTATATCTCCATACAAACGACAGCCATTTAGCTATCATGCAGTGGATAAGTAGTGGCCATATCTACCCCACCTCCATAGATATTACTGGGACTACATGAGGTTCTTGCCTTTTTTATGAACATTGGTTTGGCTACTATATTGTCAATGTATGTTGTATTGGTAATGGTGTCGAGGTGCTTCTATGAGGGAAAGGGTTAAGCGAGTACCCTTGGAGGGGTGCGGGTGGTCCAGGGTATGCGCCGGATGCCTGTTCGCACAACTGCCTTCAATTAGTGCTGCTACTAGGTGGGAATGTGTTGAACCAGTACCATAATGCCAACTGTCACCTTCATGGTCTTTCTTCAGGAGAAAGAGTTTGTCAAACTCTTCCTTTTATAACTAGTTAACCCGTTGCCTGTTGAGGAAATTAATGCCTTGCTTAAGAGCACAATCGTTCGAGCCCCGCTGGAGCCATTACGATTGTGCCCTTAGGCAAGGCATTTAATTTCCACGTTGCCTCTTCTCTCCCTCGTGGCGATGGATTCCATCAGGAATGGAGATCTCGAGAGTGATTAATATAAGTGGTAAGAACTTGTTTCGCAATCGAGCTAAAATAAATTTGCATAAACTAACCTTTTGTCTGCTGAGTAAATAAAATCACATTTGCAAACAACATAGATCCAGATCAGCCACGCTACATGTAAAGCCGCGTCTGATCAGGATCTATGTTGTTTGATATTCAGCCAAGTGTTTTAGCTCCACTATCCGAATAGCAAGCAGCATAGAGCCTGATCAGACAACATGTTCTGTGCCATCTGATCAGGCTCTATACTGTTTGCAAAAGTGATTTTATCTGCCGCTAGCGTGCAAAGGGTTAATAGAGTTATTGTTTGAATGTTTGATGCGTGATTTATATTAGAATAATCACTATGATTGTCAAATATACATTCAACCAAATTTTGCTCAAAGTTGAAACTAAATCTTGGTCCCTGATTATCAGGGTTCATTCTAGAAGGCGACGTGGGCGAATTAAGTCTCCCTAGAGACCCTGACTTCGCCCTTTGGGGCCAACTTCTCCCTAAATAAATGTTAATTTTTAATTATTTTTTTTACAGTTTTCATACAAAATTTTGTCCAGTATTAAAGATATGTTTTAAGGACGCGATCATGCTTTGTCACTTCTCCCAAAAATTCTGACCTGGATGAACCCTGGAATATATTTTCTTGAATAGCTTGATTTCTTTCAAAACACATACTTTGTCTTTTCCAATGAAGTATTTAACTAGCTAGGCCATATTTGGAACAATCCCTGTAAACACTGAATGTTAGTTAGTCAGGCCACATCGTGTGGTTCTACCTTCTTTTGTGTACAAACACACTACCATTCAATTCATATGCCGTCCATTCTCGTCACGAAATTCTGCTATCAATTGAATAGAACAAAACAACCAAAAGACTGATTGTGGGCGTTGGCAATTTCGTGACTTAACGGAAAACAACCAAAAGTCACGCAGCACGGAAGGGTTGCAGTTTCCGTCTGGCATGTACTGTACATGTATGTCCCATTGTTAACCATGAATATATTATATATAAATAATATAATATACCGCATGCTTCCGAATGTGGTTCATTCTAGATCAGAATTTTTGGGAGAAGTGAGAAAGCTCGTGATTGCTTCCTCAAATGGTGTTCTTTAACCCTTTCAACACCACAGACCTCTAAATAGGCTTACAAAAAAGTGTAGATCCAGATGAGCCGGCTAGTGACGAGCCGTCTCGTCTCATCAGGATCTGCACTTTTTGCAAGTAATATTAGAATTTTTAGAAAATAATTTACCCATTTTGATAAATGAACTGATCCAAATGTAATTTTCTTATTAATTTAATTGGTCTAAAAATGTCATGGACCAGTCTATGTCAGTTACTTGGTGTTGAATGGGTTAATATACTTCTGCAAAATAGGGTTAAAATGCACAATACAACCATTAAATACAACATTTGAATAGATGGAGTGCTTTATAATGGGCCAGTGTATCTTACTAGACAATATTTTGTTTGAATTTTTTTTTTAAGGGAGAAGTGGGGTCCCCAGAGGGCGAAGTCAGGGTCCCTAGGGCGACAATTTCGCCCACATCGCCCTCTAGAATGATCCCTGATGTATATCTCAAATAATAATTTTTTTAATATGAGAATTTACATTTCAAAGTGACATGAATGACCCAAAAAAACAGATATTTATAAGATAAGATTAATAAAGATATATGAACAAGATAAGATAAATAAAGATATATGAACAGTACAACACAAGCTCTGAGTAAGCTTTTGAACCGACATACATGTGTTTATAAACAGTGGGACAGTTTTCAAACATTGTCAGGCAAAATGTTTTGAAGTACCGGTATGCTGCGCAAGGGCACCTATTATCCAATTGTGCACGTCCGTTACTCAATATATAACACATGTAAGATCATATAAATATAAGCAAACGTGTAATCGCCTGTCTTTGTTGAATAGAGACAAATCACGACAATTTTTAACCCTCCGTTGAACATCAGGTGAGCGGTACCGGGCCATCACATGGTTCCCGCTGTCAGTCGCCAATTGTGACAAAAACCAAATTTTTTTATTTTATTTATTTGTGAACTATATGGCTCTTGATTGGCTCCAGGGTTTTATATTGGTGACAGAAGTGGCGCAGACAAACATTCAGACAGAGGGAACCCTGCATCATGGCCGTGGATGCCAGGCTGTGTCTCTTGTTTAATTTTGGTTGAACTAACTTGAACATAGTTATTCGTCATCATGTAACATACATGTAGTTTACAACAAATTGAAAGCTTGTTTAAATGAACAGTGCCAGGGTTCCTGCTGTCGATGCCAGGGTTACTGCTGTCGATGCCAGGGTTCCTGCTGTCGATGCCAGGGTTCCTGCTGTCGATGCCAGGGTTCCTGCTGTCGATGCCAATTGCGACAAACAACAAATACTGGTGCTAAATTTTGTGAATTGGCGAAAATATTTGCGCAACTTTTTTTTTGGCTCAACATTATATTGGCTTCAAATATTTTTATCTGTGAACTGTACGGTTCTTAGTTGGCTCCAGTCATTTTCAATTGGGGACAGAAGTGGGAACCCCGAGTGGGGACGATTAATTGACCAATTTGCAGATGTTTCCACGTGTATGCTTAAAAGTTGAAACAATTTTATTGGAGTTTTTGAAATATCGTACTTCATTATAAAGTATCGTATTTAAGTTATACTAACGCATAACAGGTAGAGATTGAACTACTTAAGCATAACTTGTTGATTATTATTTTAATTTGGTTGAGGTTTGTAAGAAAGTTGTAGAGCTCCCTAGACAAAATGGGCTATTCCAGAAAATAAACTCGTCCGACCTACATTGTATGTAGACGTCTGACATGGGTTTTACTTCAAAATAACCGTACCCCCCCCCCACCATACACTAGGGAATGGAGATATTTTGTCAGAAGACCACTGTCTCGGGGACTCCTAAATTGCGGACACAACCGCTACGACACAATCATATTTCATCGTTGTATTCTCCATTAGCGTGCAAAGAGATAATGGTCATAAGTATTTATTTTAACCCTATTTTGTTGAAATAACGCCATCATTGCTTGCTTCTTACTTCCCCAAATATCCTGACCTAGAATGAGTTTTGCACTGTTCAGGGATGATTTTAAAGGCGATGTGGTTGAAATAGTCGCCCTAGGGACCCTGACTTGGTCCTCTGGGGACCTCACCTTATCCCTAATTTTTTAAAATTATTTTTACAATTTTCATACACATTTTAGCCAGTAAGATACACTGGCCCATTATAAAACACTCCTTCTATTCAAATGTTGTATTTAATGGTCATACTGTGCATTTTAACCATATTTTGTTGACATTTATTAAATAACACATTTAAGTGTTCACACGCTTTCTCACTTCTCCCAAAAATTCTGACCTAGAATGAACCCTGCTATTATAAATTATCATCTGCAATTATGTGATTAAATGCAATGAAGTATTATACAATATTATGTGATCACTATAATCATTGAGCACGTGCATAATTAACCTGCTTGTATCAGTACATTGCTGATTGCATGAATTATTTAAAGCTGATCACAGGATTTCTCATGTAACCTAATTACATATAGACATTGTACATCTATTTTTAACTTTCTTAGTTTATTAAAAATTTATTTTAGCTTGATTGCAAAACAAGTTCTTTCAACTTATATTAATCACTCTTGAGACCTCATTCCTTATGGAATCCATCGCCATGAAGGAGAGAGAAGAGGCAATGTGGAATTTAAATGCCTCACCTAAGGGCACAATCGTAACGGCTCCAGTGGGGCTCGAACTCCGGGCCTTTCGCACATGAAGCGAACGCGCTTCCGCTGCGCTATAACGACTTCCACAAGGATCTTAATAATCTTTAAGTTTCTTGATAATTATTGGGGTTACATTAAAATTTGACAATTTTGAATAGTAGGAGTGTGTTATAGTGGACCAGTGTGTCTGACGTGACAATATTTTGTATAAAAATTGTAAAATAAAATATATTTCTTAGGGATAAGTGGGATGAAGGGCGTCTATTTTGCCCCAGTCACCGTCTAGAATGAGCCCTGATTTGGTGATAATCTTATCTTAAAATCATTGACGAAGTTACCACTTCCTGCTGTGTAGTCTTTATTATAAAGTTTTGTTGAAGTGAATTCAACTTAATTGAGGTAGATAAAGTGAATCTAGCACAGATATCTAAAACTGTAACCATCATTGTAAAAGGAAATGATAATAACAACTGGCCCATTATAAAGCACTCCTTCTATTTAACCCTTTCCTTCATCGAGATTTATGTTAATATACTATTATATCTCCATACAAACGACAGCCATTTAGCTATCATGCAGTGGATAAGTAGTGGCCATATCTACCCCACCTCCATAGATATTACTGGGACTACATGAGGTTCTTGCCTTTTTTATGAACATTGGTTTGGCTACTATATTGTCAATGTATGTTGTATTGGTAATGGTGTCGAGGTGCTTCTATGAGGGAAAGGGTTAAGCGAGTACCCTTGGAGGGGTGCGGGTGGTCCAGGGTATGCGCCGGATGCCTGTTCGCACAACTGCCTTCAATTAGTGCTGCTACTAGGTGGGAATGTGTTGAACCAGTACCATAATGCCAACTGTCACCTTCATGGTCTTTCTTCAGGAGAAAGAGTTTGTCAAACTCTTCCTTTTATAACTAGTTAACCCGTTGCCTGTTGAGGAAATTAATGCCTTGCTTAAGAGCACAATCGTTCGAGCCCCGCTGGAGCCATTACGATTGTGCCCTTAGGCAAGGCATTTAATTTCCACGTTGCCTCTTCTCTCCCTCGTGGCGATGGATTCCATCAGGAATGGAGATCTCGAGAGTGATTAATATAAGTGGTAAGAACTTGTTTCGCAATCGAGCTAAAATAAATTTGCATAAACTAACCTTTTGTCTGCTGAGTAAATAAAATCACATTTGCAAACAACATAGATCCAGATCAGCCACGCTACATGTAAAGCCGCGTCTGATCAGGATCTATGTTGTTTGATATTCAGCCAAGTGTTTTAGCTCCACTATCCGAATAGCCAGCAGCAACTGCAGCATAGTTCAGACAACATGTTCTATGCCATCTGATCAGGCTCTATACTGTTTGCAAAAGTGATTTTATCTGCCGCTAGCGTGCAAAGGGTTAATAGAGTTATTGTTTGAATGTTTGATGCGTGATTTATATTAGAATAATCACTATGAGGGTTCATTCTAGAAGGCCAACTTCTCCCTAAATAAATGTTAATTTTTAATATTTTTTTTTATAGTTTTCATACAAAATTGTGTCCAGTATTAAAGATTATATTGTTTTATGGACGCGATCATGCTTTCTCACTTCTCCCAAAAATTCTGACCTGAATGAACCCTGGAATATATTTTCTTGAATGCTTGATTTCTTTCAAAACACATACTTTGTCT
The DNA here is from genome assembly GCA_014843695.1 of Archivesica marissinica. Lineage (NCBI taxonomy): Eukaryota > Metazoa > Mollusca > Bivalvia > Venerida > Vesicomyidae > Archivesica > Archivesica marissinica. Next base: position 43,063,513 of record CM026388.1, read on the forward strand.
TTTCCAATGAAGTAAACTAGTTAGGCCATATTTGTAAACACTGAATGTTAGTTAGTCAGGCCACATCGTGTGGTTCTACCTTCTTTTGTGTACAAACACACTATATACCGTCCATGCTCGTCTATAAGACAATCCCGCCTATAAGTCGTCCCCCTACTTTATCCTGAAATGTGTGGGTTTACCGTTTTGGCATGCACTTGCATATAAGACAGGGTTGATAAACTGGACACCAGAAGTATAAATTGCCTATACAGCACAGCCAGTGGAAGTTGAAGACATTTACAGTGTCGGGGTGCTTGCAGTGCTCGAAAAATAGGACAGCCCGATGTCTGGGGCCCCTTAACCCTTTCCCTCATAGAAGCACCTCTTAGTGCTAAATGGCTGTCGTTTGTATGGAGATATAATAGTATATTAACCTAAATCTCTATGAAGGAAAGGGTTAAAATCCAAGTCGAGTCTGTCTCTCTTTAAATCTGACAAGCCCATTACTGCCTCTATCGTTATTGCATCTACTGTGAGCACTTTCCTATTCTGCCAGACAAGAATGTGTTTACTACATGTATGGATCAGTTCTGGTTAGATCCAATAAGGGCACACCAGGCAAGCAGCTCACACAAAGCTTGTGCCACTCAGTAATTTCATCAGGAAAATGACATAAGTTCACAGACCAGGACTGTATACTAGAAAGTCACCCATATTGATATAACATGCATATAATGAATGGTCCTGTCCACTTTTAATCAGGGCTTGTCCATTTTAAAGACAAGCCCTGGACCTATCTGTTAAAAATATTTACCGCTTGCTTTCTTTTCTAAAATGCAAATATGGATACCATTAATAATTTTAACACATGAATATTTTTGTTTTAATTTTTTTTTGAAGTTTAGCACTAAGTAAAGATGGGAAGCCACTTTGAGGCCATAATCTGGTGGTAAAAAAGTCATCTTATGTAGGGTAGGTCTTCCAATTATTGAGATTGTCTCTCTCCCATCTTATATTAAACTCACAATCATCTCTCTACACACACAAAAAGACGTTGTAGAGCTTCTCTGAACCGTTATCTAATTATACAGGAAAGCTTCTTACTCTGGGAGAATAAACTCATCAGGACAGTGGGGGACACAAAACTAATTATAGTGTTGAATGTATTGTTTTATTGCAATTGATTGTCTTCTGTGGTAGATTTCCTTTCACGAGTTTCGTGACATACATACGCGGTCAGTATCAGCCTCTACTCGGTACTTACCCTCTCGGGGTATTAACTCCTTGCACGCTAGCGCCCAAAATAACAAGTCGAATATATCAAGGATTTACGTTAGAATTGTGTTGTTGCTACCTAATTCTTATGAAATTCCAGGGATCAGTTTAGAGGGCGATGTGGGCGAAATTGTCGCCCTAGGGACCCTGACTTCGCCCTCTGGGGGCGCCACTTCTCCCTTTTTTTTATTTTTACGATTTTCAAACAAAATTTTGTCTAGTAAGATACATGGCCCATTATAACGCACTCCTTCTATTCAAATGTTGTATTTAATGGTTGTACTGTGCATTTTAACCCTATTTTGCAGACGTATATTCAAGAACACCATTTAAGGAAGCGATCACGCGCTTTCTCACTTCTCCCAAAAATTCTGACCTAGAATGAACCCTGAATTCTATGACTTAGTTCCAGAGTTTACGACTGCAAATATGAAAAACACATTAATAAATTGTCTGCTACAATTAACAATTATTTGAACTATTTATAGACTTTATTGTACCCAGCATGCAAAGATTTACACAACATCAGATCCGACCAAACAAAAAATATGTATTTTTTATAAGCAATGTACATGTATACAGAGCATTCATACTTGCCAATCTTCCGAAATAATTTGAACAATTATATTTAGTCACTAAGTGGTGATGCGATCTACAAATTCCCAAAGGTGAAAATATTTAGCCATACCATTCTAGCGACATTGATCACTGATGGTGACGGGTTCGAGCCCCGCTCAGGCTGTGTCTCTATATGAAAAAGTTTGCAGTTTCTTATTGGTGTTAGTTTATACAAATTTATTTTAGCTCGATTGCGAAACAAGTTCTTATAACTTATATTAATCACTCTCGAGACCTCATTCCTGATGGAATCCAACGCCACGAGGGAAAGAGAAGAGGCAACGTGGAATTTAAATGCCTTGCCTAAGGGCACAATCGTAATGGCTCCAGCGGGGCTCGAACTCCAGACCTTTCGCACCTGAAGCGAACGCGCATCCACTGCGCTATCACTACTTATGGGTGTTGGTACATTAAGTACTGGTTAACCGCTGGAGCCTGTCCAGGAAAGGGTGTTCTTATGTAACTGTCTGTCGCTCAAATGGGCAACCGGTAGCGACGTTAAATAATCATAAATAAATAAAATAAAAGACATTTGTTTATTATTTGAGTCGCTAGGGATAATTTAATTCAGATTAATCCGAAAATAATTGTGATGGGTGAGAGATATAGCGGTAAACGTCTGTACCAAAACTCGTGATAATTGTGTGATGGGTGAGAGATATAGCGGTAAACATCTGTACCAAAACTCGTGATAATTGATAACAACACTGTACAGCTGTTTTGTTATTCAGGATACAGTCGTATGGCGTCATTGTGAGATACACGTGTAACTACATATATATGTGTCGTTGCAAACCTAGGCCTACAGCATGCTCTTGGTTAAGGTAAAAACTATACCAAGTACGACTAATCAAGATATAAGATGTGTTTATTCAAAAAACACTATTTTAAAATTTCAGAACCAAATGCGTATGCGCCAGAGATTATATCATTGTACAAGAACAGTCGAGACATTCCATTGTTTAGGGGGAAAATACGAGAAGATGAGACGACAGTACGGTTGGAGCCGAGACTGGGCGCACGTGATAACGATACTGCAGGATCTGCACGTGAGTATATGTTTATTCTGCCCAGTATCGAATATGACACTGAAAATAAATCGGAATTCCTGTCCAGTATCGATCATGACACGAAGATAATAAATCAGAATTCCTGTCCATTATCGATCATGACATGAAGATTCCTGTCCAGTATCGATCATGACACGAAGATAATAAATCGGAATTCCTGTCCATTATCGATCATGACACGAAGATAATAAATCGGAATTCCTGTCCATTATCGATCATGACACGAAGATAATAAATCAGAATTCCTGTCCATTATCGATCATGACACGAAGATAATAAATCAGAATTCCTGTCCATTATCGATCATGACATGAAGATTCCTGTCCAGTATCGATCATGACACACTGAGATAATAAATCGGAATTCCTGTCCATTATCGATCATGACACTTGAGATAATAAATCAGAATTCCTGTCCATTATCGATCATGACACTTGAGATAATAAATCAGAATTCCTGTCCATTATCGATCATGACACTTGAGATAATAAATCAGAATTCCCGTCGAGTATCGATCATGACACATTGAGATAATAAATCGGAATTCCTGTCCAGTATCGATCATGACACTGAGATAATAAAAGATAATAAATCAGAATTCCTGTCCATTATCGATCATGACACTTGAGATAATAAATCAGAATTCCCGTCGAGTATCGATCATGACACATTGAGATAATAAATCGGAATTCCTGTCCAGTATCGATCATGACACTGAGATAATAAAAGATAATAAATCAGAATTCCTGTCCATTATCGATCATGACACTTGAGATAATAAATCAGAATTCCCGTCGAGTATCGATCATGACACACTGAGATAATAAATCGGAATTCCTGTCCATTATCGATCATGACACGAAGATAATAAATCAGAATTCCTGTCCATTATCGATCATGACATGAAGATTCCTGTCCAGTATCGATCATGACACACTGAGATAATAAATCGGAATTCCTGTCCATTATCGATCATGACACTTGAGATAATAAATCAGAATTCCTGTCCATTATCGATCATGACACTTGAGATAATAAATCAGAATTCCTGTCCATTATCGATCATGACACTTGAGATAATAAATCAGAATTCCCGTCGATTATCGATCATGACACTTGAGATAATAAATCGGAATTCCTGTCCAGTATCGATCATGACACTGGATTGATAATAAATCAGAATTCCTGTCCATTATCGATCATGACACTTGAGATAATAAATCAGAATTCCCGTCGAGTATCGATCATGACACACTGAGATAATAAATCGGAATTCCTGTCCAGTATCGATCATGACACTGAGATAATAAAAGATAATAAATCGGAATTCCTGTTCAGTATCGATAATGACACTGAGATAATAATTCAGAATTCCTGTCCAGTATCGATCATAACACAGAGATAATAATACAGACATAAACTAGTTACTTACAGTACTGTTGTTGTCTGAATTGTCCAAGTGTAATTATTCATAGACAATTCTGAAGAAAACACCCAATCAGTATATGTAGAAATCTCAGACTTATGTAATAAGTCAATCGTGTTCTGTTCAGTGATTTCACTCCAAGGTAAGGAAACTGGCATTTCTAAAATAGCTTTTGCCCTCTAGTGGTGATTACAGCGGTATTTTATCCTGGATTATTCAGCATTCCGAGGAATATGGCTAGGGAAATGGCACTTACTTGTAGACCAGAAGGGACGGAGGTGTTTACTATAGTTATTGAACCAGCAAGCTGTTGGTACCCGGGCTGTGTGTGCTAAGGGTTTGCATAATCTGTGTGTCACTATTATTCCACCAGTTATGTAGGCCAGATGCTAAGGCTAAACAAAACAAACCTGTATTTACTGGTTAAATGTAAAAATAATAATATGGTTCGTCGGTAGGGAATTTTATTTTTGAATTTTTTTACCAATATACTCTTGGGCACAGAAAAATGTGACAAACTAAATTTTGAATTTTTTTACTAATCTACTCTAGGGCACAGAAAAATGTGAAAAACTAAATTTTGAATTTGTTTATTTTCCAAATGTCATAAAAATTCAGGGTCGGGTGTAAAAAGGGTTTGTCAGGAAACTGTAAAGACAAATTGGTTTTTTTTTGGCCCAAGAACAAAACAAATTTAGCAGAGCATGTTTGTGAGTGAGCATGTTTGTGAGTGAGCATGTTTAAGAATGATAGCCTGTCACTATCAAAACCTTATTAATAAAGACAGCCACTTCAAAATGGGAACAAAACCATGTGTAGCTAGTGTATTTTTCTAGAGCGGAATGACGGTACGCCCCGCCCTTTATGTCTACCTGTTTGCCGTTTTATATTTATTTTTATATAAGCCTCAATAGGCGAGTGCCTTCAGTCGAGCATTATAAACTAGAACCTGTTTGCACTTTTGACACCCAGACTGTTGTCCAGTGGTTAACATGTTGGACTGGTAATCCAGGGATCGCAGGTTCGATCCCCCGTTGACGTTAGTAAAATTAACAGTCTTAGGGCTTTAAACCGAGTTCTCATGTCGGAGGTTTACACTGTGCACGTAAAAGAACCAGAGGAGACTCTAGAATGGGTCTCTGTCTGTATCATTGCACTGTCCTCAACAAATCTAAAATGACTAATCTCTTCAGGAGGCGGCGCTCATATGGGCAACCGGTAGCGACGATAAATAAACATAAAACAGACAGACTTTTGACCTATATGTACAATGTACTGCCCTGCCTCTGTGATCCGTCATAATTAGTTGTCAGTGACAGTAAGTTAGCACAATTTTCTAACCCCCAAATACCCCCTCACCTATCCCAGTCGGCACTCGAAATACACCCTGCCTCCTTTCTGACCCACCCTTTTCCACTCCAGAATTAACTCTATGTAGTATGTAGCACAATTTAAATGGGCATACTTAGTAGTTGGCAATTGACTGGGCCGGCAGTTAACCCATTCAACACCAAGTAACTGACATGGACTGGTCCATGATATTTTTAGACCAATAAATTAATAAAAAAATTACATTTGGATCAGTTCATTTATCAAAATGGGTAATTCTTTCCCTAAAAATAGTTATATTACTTGAAAAAAGTGCAGATCCTGATGAGACGGCTCGTCACGAGCCGGCTCATCTGAATCTACACTTTTTTGTAAGCCAATTTAGAGGTCTGTGGTGTTGAAAGGGTTAAGATAGGTTAAAACCATAAACAAAATGATAGAAAGTGTGAACTTTGGAAGTGATTTCTTCTTATGCATGTATATAGAAGTCTGAGGCCGATACTCGGATACATCATTATTGAAAGTAGATATTTCATTATTTCAAATAGATATTTTTTGCGCAATTGAGGCAACCACATCACAATTGAATAGTTTCATCGTCCTCTTCGCAACAATCGGTAATTTCACGTCTGAACACGTTTGTTTGGATAATAAGTACCAAGCAGACCGTGATAACAGCCACTAAATCTCGAATTTCTGGGGGGTTCAGTGAAACTAATGAGTGCCTGAGTTTCTCGTATAAAGTACGCATGTTGTCTATTCTCGGGCAAACTCTACTTCGTATCTAAAGACTTTTACTTCAGTCAAGTTTCGAGCATTGAACAATTTGAGTTTACGGGTCTTTTTATGTTACCGAGTTGCTCAAAAATGTAAAAAGTAATGTTTTTTTGTCATTGTATCTATAACTTATTTTCGCTAACAAGCTTTGCAAAGGTCGCGAAAACATATGACTTTTTTGTTTGGAATCGCTGATCATAACTTTTGCAATAAAATATTTAGTTGAACACTCTTCATACTTACACTCGTCATACTTACACTCGTCATACTTACACTCGTCATACCATCATACTTACACTCGTCATACTTACACTCGTCATACTTACACTCGTCATACTTACACTCGTCATACTTACACTCGTCATACTTACACTCGTCATACTTACACTCGTCATACTTACACTCGTCATACTTACACTCGTCATACTTACACTCGCCATACTTACACTCGTCATACTTACACTCGTCATACTTACACTCTTCATACTTACACTCTTCATACTTACACTCGTCATATTTACACTCGTTATAGTTACACTCGTCATATTTACACTCGTCATACTTACACTTGTCACTTAGGAACAAAATCAAAACTACTTATAATTGAAATTAATTAATACAGATTCACCTTTTCATGTTTCCAATAAAGAGTAGAGAAGGGAAATAAGTCATATACACAGTTGTTCGGCTGCTATACGATGAAAAAAGGACATTCCTATGATCTATAATGTAAAGTATTTATCGTCTGTCGCTGCTTTGTATCATCAAGTGCGGTTCTGTCCTTATAACAGGACTTGTTCTTGTCATGATTAATTGTTACTATTGATGGCCAGCTTTTACTACAACGCAGTAAACTATGATTATAGAGCCAGTGCACGCCTTAATTACACTTGTCTTGTCTCTCCGAATCTATCATTTATTTCAAGTTGTGTCAATATCTGTTTCACATTATACCTGATTCTGCCAGTCCTCGTGTTGTCTTCGTATGTAGAAATGATTGCATTATTGATGTTCCTCGGTATTGCCGGCGGGTTATGTTTAGATCTACATGTACAAAAGTAAAACGTAATGTGTTTGTTTATTATAGTGTCATCCCTATTTAAAGGGCCAGCTATTTCTGACTTATGAGACACCTCTTTTTATGAACATCAGTACTTCCCGAATCCTTATTTATGCTTGTATGCCAGGCTGGTAGGCAATCGGTAACCATTATTTAACTAGCTGGCGACTCACCAACCGGCCGTATCAGAATGAACCCCTGATGAGATTCGAACCTTCGACCTACCGCTCCGTAGGCGGACGCCTTAACCACTAGGCCACGGAGACGGTAATGTATACATGCACCTGGCAGTATACAGCAACCAACAAAATCAAGATCGGTCTATTCACTTGTGTTGGTCTTGCATACAAGTAATGGGTACATTAACCCTTTGCCTGCTGAGTAAATAAAATCACATTTGCAAACAACATAGATCCAGATCTAATTCCGTGTCTGGTCAGTATCTATGTTATTTGCTATTCAGCTAAATGTTTTAGCGCCACTATCCGAATAGCAAACAGTATAGAAGCAGACGGAACACTTATGCTGTTTGCAAAATTGATTTTATCTGTCACTTGTATGCAAAGGGTAAACATAATAAAAAGGAAACTGTTGTGACTTTAATACGAATCGCAGAAAGAAATGTCTGTCTGAAGGGGGTGTAGGAGATCTTGGGGGGAAATATTGTCTGCTGGTCCTAATAGAATAAATTCCATTTTGTTACATTATTTAGATTACAGTAAACTTCATTGTTGTATGTTGCCCATGTTGTAATGTTGTAATGGCCGCCGACAAAGGGCAACCAGATCTAATTAGGTCACATTATAGCGACAAATACGGAGAGAAATACGGTAGATGAGAAAACCTGCTTTTGTTACATTAATGTTTTAGTATGGTCTGACATTGATGAATGTATTGAACTTGTTGTAGAACTGTTGACATTCAATGATGACATTGTTGATATGGATACAAGGGCCTGGATGAGTCAATACACATTATACCAGGGGAATCTGATGCTGTTTCATTAAATAGGGGAAATCTAGACAATATTTTGGATTTGTTGTAGGGATTTTTATTGATATTTGTAACTTTCTCCAACACACTGCAGGGTTCATTCTAGGTCAGAATGTTTGGGAGAAGTAAGAAAGTGCGCGATCGTATCCCTAAATGGCATTATTTAATATATTTCAACAAAATAAGCTTAAAATACACACAGAGTATGACCATTAAATACAACAGTTGAGTAGGAGTGCTTTATAATGGGCCACAATTTTATATGAAAATTGCCAAAAAAATATAAATAAAATATTAATATTTTTTTTTTTTAGAGAGAAGTGAGGCACCCACCCATGGGGCGAATCAGGGTCTCTAGGGTGACTATTTTGCCCAAATCATCCTCTAGAATGAGCTCTGCACTGTACATTTTGTATATATGTTTCTGTTATGTCCTCACGGAAACCTCCTGGAAACTTGCTTTGTTGGGATGTCAGTACGAACATGTTTTGTTTGTTCTGTCAGTACGAACATGTTTTGTTTGTTCTGTCAGTACGAACATGTTTTGTTTGTTCTGTCAGTACGAACATGTTTTGTTTGTTCTGTCTGTTATACTGGGTTATAATGTTCGCTCCAGGATCTTGCGGAATTTGCAGACAGACGTAATTGCATGCATTTCTTTCTGTGATTTGAATGTTGAAGTACATGTAGGTACATGTACATGCCGTTCACCTCCGTGGTCGAGTGGTTATGGTCGCTGACTTGTATACCACTGTAACCTATCATCACTGATGGTCACGGGTTCGAGCCCCGCTCAGACTGTGTTTCATTTATATGAAAAAGTTGGCAGTTTCTTACGGAGGTTGGTGCACCTAGTACTGGTTAACTGCTGGAGCCTGCCCAGGAAAGGTGTTATTAGGTAAATCGCTCGCTTTAGATATAGCCCAAAAAAAGTGCTGATGCAGGCGTAAAACCCGAAATATAACATAACTCAGTGCTGCACCAGCCGTGCCTGAACTACTGCTCAGAGCTGTACCCGGGTACCAGCCGTGCCTGAACTACTGCTCATAGCTGCACCCGGGTACCAGCCGTGCCTGAAATACGGCTCATAGCTGTACCCGGGTACCAGCCGTGCCTGAAATACTGCTCATAGCTGTACCCGGGTACCAGCCGTGCCTGAAATACTGCTCATAGCTGTACCCGGGTACCAGCCGTGCCTGAAATACTGCTCATAGCTGTACCTGGGTACCAGCCGTGCCTGAAATACTGCTCAGAGCTGTACCCGGGTACCATCCGTGCCTGAAATACTGCTCATAGCTGCACCCGGGGGTCTTAATTCCATGACCAATAATAGCTGGAGTCGCCATATGACCTAATTCTCGACCAATAATAGCTGGAGTGACTATATGACCTAATTAATTCTCGACCAATAATAACTGGAGTCACCATATGACCTAATTAATTCCTTGACCAATAATAGCTGGAGTGACTATATGACCTAATTAATTCTCGACCAATAATAGCTGGAGTCACCATATGACCTAATTAACCCATTTCATTCTGGATACATTTAAAGGTTTTTGCAAACAACATAGATCCAGATCAGCTGCAGCGTGACGCTGCGTGCTGATCAGGATCTATGTTGTTTGCTACATAGCCAAGTGTCTTAGCAATATCATGTGACTAGCAAACAGCATAGAGCCTCATCAGATGGCACGTTCTGTGGCCATTGATCTGGCTCTATGTTCTTTGCAAATACCGTTTGAACGGTATCCAGAATGAAATGGGTTAATTCCTCGCGACCAATAATAGCTGTAGTCGCCATATGACCTAATTAATTCCTTGACCAATAATAGCTGTAGTCACCATATGACCTAATTAATTCTTCGACCAATAATAGCTGGAGTCACCATATGACCTAATTAATTCTCGACCAATAATAGCTGGAGTTGCCATATGACCTAATTAATTCTTCGACCAATAATAGCTGGAGAGACGCCATATGACCTAATTAATTCCTCGACCAATATTAGCTGGAATCACGTTATGATCTAATTATTTATCGACCAATAATAGCTGGAGTCGCCATATGACCTAATTAATTCTTCGACCAATAATAGCTGGAGAGTCGCCATATGACCTAAGCTGTTGGTGCGACTTTTAACTACAAATATTTTGGCAGCAAATAAATATAAATGGACTTATAACTCCAAATGAACCATTGGTGACATACGCTAGCCATTTACTGCTTGTCACAGGAAGTGGAGGAAGCCCCATTAAAGGAGAGATGAGAAAACATCGGAGATGAATGTGACAGATATTGTGGCATCTTGTGATTTATTCCCGTCTTTGATGACAAGCACTTCTCCCAGCCTCCATGTTCCAGAAGGTCAATTGCTTGTTGATCATGTACATGATACACACCACTATCCTGGCTCTCAGATGTCTTTCTTTCATCTTTGTGGGTGTGTTATTGATGTATTGATCGGTTTCTTGCATGCTGCTGTTCTGATTGTGAAGCACACTGTATGTATAATTATGATCCTGGGTAATCGGACACAACCGAATGGTTTTTAATGTGAAAGGTCGATACATGTACAATGGGCTACAAAAATCGATTGAATTAAACTGCAGGTGAGCTGCAAAGCCATTTTTTAACCATCGTCGTTAGGAACGAGCTGTCTGTCTGTCTGTCTGTCTGTCTGTCTGTCTGTCTGTCTGTCTGTCTGTCTGTCTGTCTGTCTGTCTCTTTGTCTGTCTCTTTGTCTGTCTGTCTCTGTGTCTGTCTGTCTCTGTGTCTGTCTGTCTCTTTGTCTAGGATAACACTAGTTTTACTGACTAGTGGTCTAGGGTTAGGTGGCTATAAAAACATTTATGTCCGTCTGTTGGAATAACTCGATACTTAAAAAGTTAATGAATTTTGATGAAACTGTGTGGATATATAGAGCGTACTTGGTTCATTGGGACGTTCTTGTAGGATAAATCTGTCAATGCCTGTGATCGGATATATAGAGCGTACGTTGGTTCATTGGGACGTTCTTGTAGGATAAATCTGTCAATGCCTGTGATCGGATATATAGAGCGTACGTTGGTTCATTGGGACGTTCTTGTAGGATAAATCTGTCAATGCCTGTGATCAGGGCAGTCAGCATTATGCGTTTGTTCTTGTATCAAGTGCGGGTGTTTAGATACACAGTAAAATCAGTGTTAGTGGTCACCTCACCTCCATTAAGCAGTCAACCTGTACTAAATAGCCAGATTCCCAATTTGCTTTTTTTATTATACATTTCACCTCTATTAACCCATTCAACACCAAGTAACTGACCTGGACACGTCCATGATATTTTTAGACCAATAAATTAATAACAAAATTACATTTGGATCAGTTCATTTATCAAAATGGGTAATTTATTTTCTAAAAATAGTTATATTACTTGAAAAAAGTGAAGATCCTGATGAGACGGCTCGTCATGAGCCGGCTCATCTGGATCTACACTTTTTTGTAAGCCAATTTAGAGGTCTGTGGTGTTGAAAGGGTTAAGCCAGGTTTGACTGTAACTGCTATTCTCTTGTATGATTATTGTTTTTAATAAAGTACAGAGTCCGCCTCCGTGGTCGAGTGGTTACGGTCGCTGACTTGTATACCACTGTAACCTATCATCACTGATGGTCACGGGTTCGAGCCTCGCTCAGACCGTGTCTCATTTATATGAAAAAGTTGGCAGTTTCTTACGGAGGTTGGTGCACCCAAGTACTGGTTAACCGCTGTAGCCTGCCCAGGAAAGGTGTTATAACATAACATATAATAAAGTACAGTAGATAATTCTAGTGTTGTCTTCAGAAACATATTATTAAACTTTAACCCTTTCAACCCCACAGGCCTACAAAATAGGGTTAAAATAAACCAACCATTAAATACAACATTTGAATAGAAGGAGTGCTTTATAATGGGCCAGTGTATCTTACTAGACAACATTTTTTTTTTTTTTTTTTTTTTTTATATAGAGAGAAGTGGGGCCCCCAGAGGGCGAAGTCAGGGTCCCTAATACAGTTGTTTAACCACCTACCTTTATGCGTAATGATGGTCAGAATCTGCCTGCTTAATAAACTTTGCTTTTTAGTCAGTGCCTAATAAACCTTTTGTGACATCATAACGCTGCATGTATGACATCGTATGGTCATAACGCTGCATGACATCATGTGGTCATAGCGCTGCATGACACCATATGGTCATAACGCTGCATGACATCATATGGTCATAACGCTGCATGACATCATATGGTCATAACGCTGCATGACACCATATGGTCATAACGCTGCATGACATCATATGGTCATAATGCTGCATGACATCATATGGTCATAGCGCTGCATGACACCATATGGTCATAGCGCTGCATGACACCATATGGTCATAACGCTGCATGACATCATATGGTCATAACGCTGCATGACATCATATGGTTATAACGCTGCATGTATGACATCATATGGTCATAACGCTGCATGTATGACATCATATGGTCATAACGCTGCATGACACCATATGGTTATAATGCTGCATGACATCATATGGTCATAATGCTGCATGACATCATATGGTCATAATGCTGCATGACATCATATGGTCATAACGCTGCATGACATCATATGGTCATAACGCTGCATGACATCATATGGTCATAACGCTGCATGACATCATATGGTCATAACGCTGCATGACACCATATGGTCATAATGCTGCATGACATCATATGGTCATAACGCTGTATGACACCATATGGTCATAACGCTGCATGACACCATATGGTCATAATGCTGCATGACATCATATGGTCATAACGCTGCATGACATCATATGGTCATAACGCTGCATGACACCATATGGTTATAACGCTGCATGACACCATATGGTCATAACGCTGCATGACACCATATGGTTATAACGCTGCATGTATGACATCATATGGTCATAACGCTGCATGTATGACATCATATGGTCATAATGCTGCATGACATCATATGGTCATAACGCTGCATGACATCATATGGTCATAACGCTGCATGACATCATATGGTCATAACGCTGCATGTATGACATCATATGGTCATAACGCTGCATGACACCATATGGTCATAATGCTGCATGACATCATATGGTCATAATGCTGCATGACATCATATGGTCATAACGCTGCATGACATCATATGGTCATAACGCTGCATGACATCATATGGTCATAACGCTGCATGACATCATATGGTCATAACGCTGCATGACATCATATGGTCATAACGCTGCATGACACCATATGGTCATAACGCTGCATGACACCATATGGTCATAACGCTGCATGACATCATATGGTTATAACGCTGCATGTATGACATCATATGGTCATAACGCTGCATGTATGACATCATATGGTCATAACGCTGCATGACATCATATGGTCATAACGCTGCATGACATCATATGGTCATAACGCTGCATGACATCATATGGTCATAACGCTGCATGACACCATATGGTCATAACGCTGCATGTATGACATCACATGGTCATAACGCTGCATGTATGTCATCATATGTTCATAACGCTGCATGTATGACATCATATGGTTACAGATGGTATGATAAATTTTTTATTAGAAGATCTTATTAGTGGTGGGTGGAGCCATGCAGTTTGAACCAGATTCCCAGGTAGCCAGCTGGCTCTGTAAATAGCTTCCAGTTACCATCTACTTGTTCCTGTAATCAGAGTTTCCGGTGCCCTGCTACTGTTCTGTCTCAGTTCTTGTATGGAAATGAAATGTGCTAGAGAGTTTGCTATGATGCATAGTTTTGTCATATTTAATTTACTTTTACCATAATGAACAATGATGGAAGATGACAGATGCGCTTTCATGTATTTTTATCACTGGAAATATTCATTAATATTGTGGAAATAGCATGACACATGATACGATGTTTCTCCACGCGTTCAGAGTCGTCTTGGTTTCCCAATAAATACCCAGGATACGATGTTTCTACCCACGTTCAGAGTCGTCTTGGTTTCCCAATAAATACCCAGGATACGATGTTTCTCCCCACATTCAGAGTCGTCTTGGTTTCCCAATAAATACCCAGGATACGATGTTTCTCCACGCGTTCAAAGCTGTCTCGGTTTCCCAATAAATACCCAGGATACGATGTTTCTCCCCACGTTCAGAGCCGTCTCGGTTTCCCAATAAATACCCAGGATACGATGATTCTCCACGCGTTCAGAGCTGTCTCGGTTTCCCAATAAATACCCAGGACACGATGTTTCTACCCACGTTCAGAGCCGTCTCGGTTTCCCAATAAATACCCAGGATACGATGTTTCTCCACGCGTTCAAAGCTGTCTCGGTTTCCCAATAAATACCCAGGATACGATGTTTCTCCCCACGTTCAGAACCATCTCGGTTTCCCAATAAATACCCAGGATACGATGTTTCTCCCCACGTTCAGAGCCGTCTCGGTTTCCCAATAAATACCCAGGATACGATGTTTCTCCCCACGTTCAGAGCCGTCTCGGTTTCCCAATAAATACCCAGGATACGATGTTACTCCCCACGTTCAGAACCGTCTCGGTTTCCCAATAGATACCCATAATACGATGTTTCTACCCACGTTCAGAGCCGTCTCGGTTTCCCAATAAATACCCATAATACGATGTTTCTCCCCACGTTCAGAACCGTCTCGGTTTCCCAATAAATACCCATAATACGATGTTTCTCCCCACGTTCAGAACCGTCTCGGTTTCCCAATAAATACCCAGGATACGATGTTTCTACCCACGTTCAGAGCCGTCTCGGTTTCCCAATAAATACCCAGGATACGATGTTTCTCCACACGTTCAGAGCCGTCTCGGTTCCCAATAAATACCCAGGATACGATGTTTCTCCCCACGTTCAGAGCCGTCTCGGTTTCCCAATAAATACCCAGGATACGATGTTTCTCCCCACGTTCAGAGCCGTCTCGGTTTCCCAATAAATACCCAGGATACGATGTTTCTACCCACGTTCAGAGCCGTCTCGGTTTCCCAATAAATACCCAGGATACGATGTTTCTACCCACGTTCAGAGCCGTCTCGGTTTCCCAATAAATACCCAGGACACGATGTTTCTCCACGCGTTCAGAGCCGTCTCGGTTTCCCAATAAATACCCAGGATACGATGTTTCTCCACGTGTTCAGAGCCATCTCGGTTTCCCAATAAATACCCAGGATACGATGTTTCTCCACGTGTTCAGAGCCGTCTCGGTTTCCCAATAAATACCCAGGATACGATGTTTCTCCCCACGTTCAGAGCCGTCTCGGTTTCCCAATAAATACCCAGGATACGATGTTTCTCCCCACGTTCAGAGCCATCTCGGTTTCCCAATAAATACCCAGGATACGATGTTTCTCCCCATGTTCAGAGCCGTCTCGGTTTCCCAATAAATACCCAGGATACGATGTTTCTCCCCAGGTTTAGAGTCATCTCGGTTTCCCAATAAATACCCAGGATACGATGTTTCTCCCCACGTTCAGAGCCGTCTCGGTTTCCCAATAAATACCCAGGATACGATGTTTCTCCCCACGTTCAGAGCCGTCTCGGTTTCCCAATAAATACCCAGTTGTCCTAAGCAGTGATAGATTGCTGATAAATTGATCAATACGATACCAGTTTAATAATTACTGCTTGTTGATGTGTTCGAAGAATATTGGCAAATAGACTGGGCATTGAAGGACTAGACTGGGTATTAAAGGACGTAAATATCTGCCGCTTTCAGGCATAAAGATTGATAACCAAACAATGTTTTAGCTACATTATTACAGAAAAGTTCGTAATTTGTGGCTTGAAGTTTATATGGTTGTGTTATACATATGTCTTGGCTCCATTGCTTAATGTGTTTGTGCTGAGAATGTGTGGCACACTGTCATACATGTATACGTTACACTCGGGAGAATCTCCAGATTAGGGAGCCCTGACTTTGCCACCCTGGGGACCCCACTTCTCTCTAATATATATACAGTCAAACCTGTGTTAGTGGTCACCTCCATTAAGCAGCCAACCGTTATTAAGCAGCCAGTTTCCAGATTCCCAATATGTTGCTTTATTACACAGTTGACCTCTATTAAACAGCCACCAGTGACCTGTGAGAAGCAGCCACTTTATGTGACTCCCTTGGCTGGCTGTTTAAGACAGGTTTGACTGTGTATTATATAAATCTTGTCCCGAGTAAGCTAAAGTGGCCAGTGCTTTTCAAATGCTGTATTTAACCCTTTCCCTCATAGAGATTTGTCTACTGGCTATATAAAAATGTGGCACAGTCTGAAAGTCTACTGGCTGTGATAAAAATGTGGCACAGTCTACTGGCTGTGATAAAAATGTGGCACAGTCTGAAAGTTTACTGGCTGTGATAAAAATGTGGCACAGTTTGAAAGTCTACTGGCTGTGATAAAATGTGGCACAGTCTACTGGTTGTGATAAAAATGTGGCACAGTCTGAAAGTCTACTGGCTGTTATAAAAATGTGGCACAGTCTAATGGCTGTGATAAAAATGTGGCACAGTCTGAAAGTCTACTGGCTGTTATAAAAATGTTATACAGTTTGAAAGTTACTGGCAGTGATAAAAATGTTGCACAGTCTGAAAGTCTACTGGCTGTGATAAAAATGTTGCACAGTCTGTGGCACATTCCGATTACTTTCTGATAGTGTCAAAATATGTCATCCTATTTATTTACTCCATATCCAGACAAATCTTGTGACTTTCTTGAACTTTTCATGTGTGTGTATTAATATGTTTTAATGTTTATTACATGTTTATATGGGCCTATTGTGTCATTATTCATAAAGATAATGGCACAATTATAATACAATGATGTTATTTTCCGGGTTTATAATTGATTACAAAGTGTACTCGATGGTTTGTTAACATTCCGGACACAGTTGAGTTGCCATGCTTTGTTTGTTTGCATTGAGGAAACAACACTTGGATAAATAGGTTTGAAATAGTAAACTATTGAACAGACGGATATGTAGTTCAGTGGTAACACGCTGGACTGGTAATCCAGGGATCGCAGGTTCGATCCCCCGTCTGACCCTAATAAAATTAACAGTCTTTCAGATGGGACGTTAAACCGAGGTCTCGTGTCTGTGCTTTACACCGTGCACGTAAAAGAACCAGAGGAGATTCTGGAATGGGTCTCTGTCTGTATCATTGCACTATCCTCCAAAATCTAAAATGACTAATCTCTTCAGGAGGCGTCGCTCATATGGGCAACCGGTAGCGACGATAAATAAACGTAAAACACACAAAACTATTGAATGCGATACAGCAAATTGTCATTATAGTAAACTGTGGATACAACAGAATGATCAAACTGTCAAAAATAACGGAATTTCGTGTTTAAAAAGTAGAAACTCTTTATTTTACAAAGATTGGGAAACAAGTTATAACAACTTTATTAATCACTCTTTTAAACCAATATATAAACTTATTTTTTGATGATTGCGAAACAAGCTTTAACACCTTATATTAATCACTCTAGTTGGCTCGAATTACAGTGTATTTGTGAT
This sequence comes from Archivesica marissinica, assembly GCA_014843695.1. Lineage (NCBI taxonomy): Eukaryota > Metazoa > Mollusca > Bivalvia > Venerida > Vesicomyidae > Archivesica > Archivesica marissinica. The sequence continues at coordinate 43,081,608 of CM026388.1, forward strand.
CATTCGTGTGGGAGGAAACCGGAGTACACGGAAAAACCCACCTATCCGTCCCATCTGGGTACCACCGTACCATCTCGTATACTTCCCGGTCCGAGGATCGAACCTGGGTTGCATTAGTGAGAAGCGAGCGAGCACTGCACTAATCGCACTGCCAGAATTTGGTGTTTCATTACATCGAGCATTTTGTAGTAACAATTGGGTTGTGTTATATGCTGCTATATAGGTCTCCCTGCCAATATATGAATAATACAAAAATTTGGATAAAATTTAGACACAAGAGTTGTACGTGGCGAGTTTTCAACTGTACTCCAAGCAAACTCTGTGGAAGTCGTGATCAACGCAGTGGTAGCGCATTCACTTCGGGTGCGAAAGGCCCCGAGATCGCACCCAGCTGTAGCCGATACAATTGTGCCCTTGGGGCATTTAAATTCCATGTTGCCACTTCTCTCTTCCTCGTGGCGATTGATTCCATCAGAAATGAGGCCTCGAGAGTGATTAATATAAGTTGTAAGAACTTGTTTCGCTATCAAGCTAAAATAAATTTGTATAAACTAATCAAACTCCCCTTAAGTTTGAAGTTTAGTAGACAAACACTGCGTTTTCATGCTATAATTCAGCGTTACTCTGGCAATTTGCATGCGACTTGTACTACACATTCACTTGTATTTTGTAAATTACATATTACAAGTGGAACTGATATATTGATAAATTGGTTGGTCCATAGTCATTGGTGTTTATTGCATATTTGGGACTGGTATTTATTCACTTTTGCTGACTAAATATACGCATTGGCTTACATTCATATCCCTAGATACGCATTGGCTTACATTCGTATCCCTAGATACGCATTGGCTTACATTCGTATCCCTAAAAACGCATTGGCTTACATTCGTATCCCTAAAAACGCATTGGCTTACATTCATATCCCTAGATATGCATTGGCTTACATTCGTATCCCTAGATACGCATTGGCTTACATTCATATCCCTAAAAATGCATTGGCTTACATTCGTACCCCTAGATACGCATTGGCTTACATTCGTATCCCTAGATACGCATTGGCTTACATTCGTATCCCTAAATACGCATTGGCTTACCGTACATTCATATCCCTAGATACGCATTGGCTTACATTCGTAGATAAGCGCCCGACAGAAGAAATTATTTTAGATTAGATTTGACCATAATCGTGCAGATATTTATGACTTGTTTTGTACATTTGTTTATCCATTCATACACCAACTTGTTTATCATACACAGACCTGTATACGATGCACAGATCAGGTGATATAATACAGTGTACACAGCTGATGAAGGAACGAATCAGATGTGCACGTGATATATGCAAATGTCATCATGTTTTAACCCTTTGCACACTAGCGGCAGATAAAATCACTTTTGCAAGCAGCATAGAGCCAGATCAGACGGTATGTGCCATCTGATCAGGCTCTATGCTGTTTGCTATTCGCATAGTGGTGCTAAAAACACTTGGCTGAATAGCTTTCATTTATATGAAAAAGTTGGCAGTTTCTTACGGAGGTTGGTGCACCCAAGTACTGGTTAACCGCTGGCGCCTGCCCAGGAAAGGTGTTGTTAAGTAAATTGCCTGCCGGCGATATAGCCCAAAATGGTGCTGATGCAGGCGTAAAACCCGAAATATAATAATAATTGGCTGAATAGCAAACAAACGTGGCATTACACCAAGGCTGATCTGGATCTATGTTGTTTGCAAAAGTGATTTTATTTACTAAGCAGATATAGGGTTAAAAATACGCAGTTTTATAAAGTTTCTCTAAAAACACTGGTTTATTCGTAAACACCAGAACTGATTTGATCAAATCCTGGATGATGGGTCCGGTCCCTTCTCATTGTGTCTGGATTAGTGTTTACACACAAAGTTATTTGCCAGTCTGTTTGGATAGGAAACAACTCCATAGTAAGAAACTAAGAAATATACCAAGAATAAAACTCTTTGCATGCTGGGTAAGTAAAGGCTATAAATAGTTCAAATAATTGTAGCAGACAACAATTTGTTTCTTATTTGTAACTAAGAAAACTAAAAATATGTCATTACGACACATTTAATGTTAACTCTTTGCATGCTGGGTAAATTAAAGGCTATAAATAGTTCAAATAATTGTAGCAGACAACAATTTGTTTCTTATTTGTAACTAATAAAACTCTTTGCATGCTGGGTAAAATAAAGGCTATAAATAGTTCAAATAATTGTAGCAGATGACAATTTGCAAAGAGTTAAATAAGCACAGTCTATGACACCTACATCCCAGCTTCTAGATTGTGTAGATTCTGACAAATAATCGTTTGAAATATGTCCGCCTCCGTGGTCGAGCAGTTACGGTCACTGACTTGTATACCACTGTAATCTATCATCACTGATGGTCACGGGTTCGAGCCCCGCTCAGGCCGTGTCTCATTTATATGAAAAAGTTGGCAATTTCTTACGGAGGTTGGTACACCTAAGTACTGGTTAACCGCTGGAGCCTGCCCTGGAAAGGTGTTGTTAGGTAAACTGCCCTCCGGCGATATAACCCAAAATGGTGCTGATGCAGGCGTAAAACCCAAAATATAACATAACATTTGAAATGAATATTTTAATTGAACCTGCTTAGCTATATTTAAGAGTTAGCATAATATTATACGGTACATACATTTTGTATATAATTAAATTTTAGAGCCCATTGGAAAAATACGATTTCATGAAGGAAAGATTTACTTATACACCTGGTAGGACATGCCTGATTGGTGTAGTACAGTGTTTTACTGTGTCAGTAAATAAAAACTCATTTCGATGATGTCTATTTCATGTAAAGTTATTACCGTAAATACTCGCCTATAGTATGGCCTCAAAGTGGATTCCCGTCTTATACATAAAGTGAGTGCTAAAAAAATTAATTAATTAAACATTTTATTTTTTGTTTAACTCTTTCAACACCAAGTAACTGACATGGACTGGTCCATGATATTCTTAGACCAATAAATGAATAAGAAAATTACATTCGGAAGGACCAGTTCATTATCAAGATGGGTAATTTTGTCTAAAATTAGTAATACTACTTGCAAAAAGTGCAGATCCTGATGAGACGGCTCGTCACGAGCCGGCTCATCTGGATCTACACTTTTTGTAAGCCTATATAGTGGTCTGTGGTGTTGAAAGGGTTAATGTGTTAAAATGGTATCCATAATTACGTTTTAGGAAAAACAAGCACACTGACACTGAAAATGTCCTCAACTTGGGGCTGCCCAAACATGTCATTTATACTTGTGTCTCGTGTCCATTTTATCTCATGTGCATGCCAAAACCCACAGATTTCAGGACCAAAGTAGGAGGGTCGTCTTATAGGCGAGATAGCCTTATAGATAAGTATGGATGGTACAGATTCACCTCTCTTTCATGGTCATAGTAAGTGTAGATTTACCTTTCATTTTAGGGTTCATACGAATAATCATTATTGACAGTCTATTATTGAAAACACGTAGCTTTTGAGCAACGGTAAATTTCTTTCATTCAGTATTGGGCATGTGAACAATATCGTTAGTTTTTCTATTATCTCCCTTGGCAGATAGTCTTGATTTACCTCGAAATGTATATATATGCCCTGTTAGCTGGAATCCTTTGTTTTTAATTTTACTGTTGTACCCTAATCGGATGTTTCGGTATGATAAATAATTGATAAAAAATGTAACAGTAAGGTATCCATTGGATATACTCTAGGAATATCGGGTCTCAGTCTAGATCATAATTATTGGGAGAATATCGGGCCTTAGTCTAGATCATAAGTATTGGGAGAATATCGGGCCTTAGTCTAGATCATAAGTATTGGGAGAATATCGGGCCTCAGTCTAGATCATAATTATTTGGAGAATATTGGGCCTTAGTCTAGATCATAAGTATTGGGAGAATATCGGGCCTTAGTCTAGATCATAATAATTGGGAGAATATCGGGCCTCGGTCTAGATCATAATTATTGGCAGAATATCGGGCCTCGGTCTAGATCATAATTAATGGCAGAATATCGGGCCTCGGTCTAGATCATAATAATTGGGAGAATATCGGGCCTCCGTCTAGATCATAATTATTGGCAGAATATCGGGCCTCGGTCTAGATCATAATAATTGGGAGAATATCGGGCCTCAGTCTAGATCATAATTATTGGGAGAAGTGAGAGAGCACACATTTAATAGATTTCGACCAATCGGTTAAAATTCATGTGCCCATAATCTACAATTCCGGTACCCATATCAGTAATGTGCAATATCAATAATAGTTCTACAAGGCAATGTCACATCGTCTATTGTATTGATTTTTGAAGACAATAACTACCTTTTTTCAAACTGCTGATAAAAAACTTGATTAAACCTTGAGAAAGGTAGGTTTATCGCACCGGAACGTGGCTATAACTGAGTATTTTCTATATCACATATCGGACAAGATCATTTAGAACAATTATAAACGTATGTAAAATAATGGGAAACAAGGACAGGTCAATCTGCACCAACTATACCTCTTATATCCTTACAAAGATATTACCGGTATTGATTCGAATATAATTGGATTATGGATAATATTTACTACATGCGCCCCACACGGAGTAGACAAATTGTTCCATTTATCAATAGTTACTTGTTTTCAACAATAGACTAAATTATGTATGCCTTTATGATTATTCGTTATGACCAACTAAGAAGGGCAGGTTAATATGCACATAATGACATGGGTTATCCCTAGAGTGCGACACCATTTGGGTTTATTCATTGTCGCTACCATTTGCCCACATGCGCGACACCACCTGAAGAGAATGTTACCGTAATCATCTATGTATAGGTCGCACGGTATAAGACTTATTAATTTTGCTGTATAATACGCACATGATCTTAGAGTGAAGAAAATGACCAAAATCTCGTAAATATATAAACACTGACTAAATCCGGAACAAGTACGGCACGTACGGGACTTGGAGAAACATTGTATGAAACAATTATTACCCTTTGTTGTGTTGTAATACACCATTTGAGTTCTGGAACAATGATATTTAGTTCTAAGCTGGAGTTTAAGACGCAGTAGACTTTTTGATACTAGTTTGGATGTGGCAAAAACTGCGTCTTATATAGACGATTGCGGTTTGTTTTTTCTAAAAAAAAGTTTGTTTTAAATATTCAATTTGGATTCCCCCCACCCGATTTTGGAAAACGATATATATTTACTTCACTTCTCTCAAAAATTCTGACCTAGGATGAATCCTGTGCTCTGACATTCCTCGGCTCTCGTTCTATTTCGAGAATGTTCCTCGTAAACTTGTCAATTAATTAGGAGGCCCGAAGAAGCGTATGCAACTTGTTACCTTTTGACTTGCAATTGCTCAATGGTCGTCATCGAATGCCCATTTAAAGGGAATTAGTATTTAGATGTTATTGAATGTTATTGCAGAATGAAGTTCTCGACGTAGGTAAACTAGATATTAATATATATGTCATCTATTCAGTTCAAAAAAGTTTAAGCTTCTTTTATTTTCAACGATTGCGAAACAAGCTTTAACAATTTATATTAATCACTCTCGTTGGCACAGATGAAAACGTACATGTGGCCAGTCGTATGGGAGGAGACCGGAGTACCCGGAGAAACCCACCTGTCCGATCTGGGGACCACCGTACTATCTCACATACTTCTATTGAGTTGACTAAGATATTAAATTACTAGGGCGGAGATTTATTTTCAGGCATTCAAAAATAGTTAGCCCCTACAACGCTCATTCTATAGGGCGACTTGGGCGAAATCGTGGCCCCAGACTTCTCCCTGAATTTTTTTAAAAAAAATAATGTTTTGTTTTTTTACAATTTACATACTAAATGTTGTCCATTAAGATACACTCACCCATTATAAAGCACTGCTTCTTTTCATAATTGTTCTATTCAATAGTGATGTGTATTTTAATGCTATTTTGATGACATATATTAAATAAAGCCATTTAAAGATGCAATCGCGTGCGTTTCTCACTTCTCCCAAACAATTCTGACCTAGACTGAGCCCTGCCCTATGTGCGTATTAATATTTAGTTTATACAAATTTATTTTAGCTCGATTGTGAAACAAGTTCTTATAACTTATATTAATCACTCTCGAGACCTCATTCCTGGTGGAATCCAGAGGCAACGTGGAATTTAAATGCCTTGCCTAAGGACACAATCGTAACGGCTCCAGCGGGGATCGAACTCCAGGCCTTTCGCACCTGAAGCGAACGCGCTACCATTGCGCTATCACGACTTCCACTATTAATATTTGATGGTCGTTTGCTTCTTTTTCCTGAGTGAGTAAAAATCAGTCAATGCCATCGTCATGGAAACGAATGTGTGTTTGAAACTTTTATTGTTAGTGGAGAGAATTTCAATAAGCTATTATAGCTTCCAATTCAATCCACTAGTCATTGTAAATATATTTGTGTAAATTATGCATATGTATAGTGTGTATATTATGACGAATAAATATGTTTAACCCATTCAACACCAAGTAACTCACATGGACTGGTCCATGATATTCATAAACCAATAAATGAATCAGAAAATCACAGTTGGACAAGTTCATTTATCAAAATGGGTAATTATGTCTAAAAATAGTCATATCACTGGCAAAAAGTGCAGATCCTGATGAGACGGCTCGTCACGAGCCGGCTCATCTGGATCTACACTTTTTGTAAGCCTATTTAGAGGTCTGTGGTGTTGAAAGGGTTAAACCAAACTTTTATTGGATTTGTGAAACGGCAAGCATTTATAAAATCCCAAGTGTTAACTTTAATAACCCACCATTTACAAAGTTATTAATGAGTTTGTTAATTAATAAATATTCATAAAGTGAGGTAATTTGTAAATAATAGGTTCACAAAAGCTTGTGTATTTATGGGCGTTTCTGCTGCTTAATACAGGTTGGCAACCTCCACAGCTTTGATTGTACTCGAACCTATTTTATTGTCTTGACTTCCTGGATACGTGTTGACTACCTCCACAGCTTTGATTGTACTCGAAGCCTATTTTATTGTCTTGACTTCCTGGATTACCCAGGGCGTTTCAGTTCCATGTACCTATTTGTTATTTTATGTAAGGTACAAGCTCATTTACTTTATACTTTGCCTATGTTCACTTCACATACATATAGTCTAAATTTCAAATCTCTTCTCTATAACTGCTGATCTGATTTCTAAATAATTTATACGGACAGTTCTGTGGGTGGCTGTCTACAATGATTGTTCAAACCACTTTAGTTTATACAAATATATTATAGCTTGATTGCGAAACAAGTTCTTACAACTTATATTGATCACTCTGGAGACCTCATTCCTGATAGAATCCATCGCCACGAAGGAGAGAGAAGAGGCAATGTGGAATTTAAATGCATTGCCTAAGGGCACAATCGTAATGACTCCAGTGAAGCTCGAACTCCGGACCTTTCGCACCTGAAGTGAACGCGCTACCACTGTGCTATCACGACTTCCACTCAAGCCACTTTGATACTAGTAGGTAAAAAAAGGAACATGGCTGTCATGGAATGGTCTTGACGTTTTGTTTTTCTGAGACGGCTGGTCCGTAATATGGTAGGAAGGTCAAAGACTTGGGTAATTGTGCCAACACTAAACGCGGGCCGGGCCCTTTTGCTATGTGATGTTCCGACTCGGACCCTCTTGCTATGTGATGTTCCAACTCGGGCCCTCTTGCTATGTGATGTTCTGACTCGGGCCCTCTTGCTATGTGATGTTCTGACTTGGGCCCTCTTGCTGTGTGATGTTCCGACTCGGGCCCTCTTGCTATGTGATGTTCCAACTCGGGCCCTTGCTATGTGATGTTCCAACTCGGGCCCTCTTGCTATGTGATGTTCCAACTTGGGCCCTCTTGCTATGTGATGTTCCAACTTGGGCCCTCTTGCTATGTGATGTTCCAACTCGGGCCCTCTTGCTATGTGATGTTCCAACTTGGGCCCTCTTGCTGTGTGATGTTCCGACTCGGGCCCTCTTGCTATGTGATGTTCCAACTCGGGCCCTTGCTATGTGATGTTCCAACTCGGGCCCTTGCTGTGTGATGTTACGACTCGGGGGCCCTCTTGCTGTGTGATGTTCCGACTCGGGCCCTCTTGCTATGTGATGTTCCGACTCGGGCCCTTGCTATGTGATGTTCCGACTCGGGCCCTCTTGCTATGTGATGTTCCGACTCGGGCCCTCTTGCTATGTGATGTTCCGACTCGGGCCCTCTTGCTATGTGATGTTCCGACTCGGGCCCTCTTGCTATGTGATGTTCCGACTCGGGCTTGCTATGTGATGTTCCGACTCGGGCCCTCTTGCTATGTGATGTTCCAACTCGGGCCCTCTTGCTATGTGATGTTCTGACTCGGGCCTCTTGCTATGTGATGTTCTGACGGGCCCTCTTGCTGTGTGATGTTCCGACTCGGGCCCTCTTGCTATGTGATGTTCCAACTCGGGCCCTTGCTATGTGATGTTCCAACTCGGGCCCTCTTGCTATGTGATGTTCCAACTTGGGCCCTCTTGCTATGTGATGTTCCAACTTGGGCCCTCTTGCTATGTGATGTTCCAACTCGGGCCCTCTTGCTATGTGATGTTCCAACTTGGGCCCTCTTGCTATGTGATGTTCCAACTCGGGCCCTCTTGCTGTGTGATGTTCCGACTCGGGCCCTCTTGCTATGTGATGTTCCAACTCGGGCCCTGCTATGTGATGTTCCACTCGGGCTTGCTGTGTGATGTTACGACTCGGGCCCTCTTGCTGTGTGATGTTCCGACTCGGGCCCTCTTGCTATGTGATGTTCCGACTCGGGCCCTCTTGCTATGTGATGTTCCGACTCGGGCCCTCTTGCTATGTGATGTTCCGACTCGGGCCCTCTTGCTATGTGATGTTCCGACTCGGGCCCCTTGCTATGTGATGTTCCGACTCGGGCCCTCTTGCTATGTGATGTTCCGACTCGGGCCCTTGCTATGTGATGTTCCGACTCGGGCCCTCTTGCTATGTGATGTTCCGACTCGGGCCCTCTTGCTATGTGATGTTCCGACTCTGGCCCTCTTGCTATGTGATGTTCCGACTCGGGCCCTCTTGCTGTGTGATGTTCTGAATCGGGCCCTCTTGCTATGTGATGTTCCAACTCGGGCCTTCTTGCTATGTGATGTTCCGAGTTGTAATTTGCAATGTGTACTGAACAAATTGTATGTTTTAATTTTATTTTACAGGGTTGATCTGCAGATATGAGATTGTCTCAAATCGTAAACACATTCCTTTTGTGATAGAAGTGACGGACACAAAGACGGGTGAGGCAGAGCTTAAGCTGAAGGAAGGGTCGGTGATAAGTTACGAGAAGAGGAAGCACTATAAATTTAACATATTTGCATACGATTGTATGGATTCACCGTATGACAAGAAATCTAACAGGTGAGTGATAAACATGTTGTAGATAAACATAATGTAAATAAACATAATGTAAATAAACTTAATGTAGATAAACATATTGTAATAATGTAGATAAACATATTGTGGATAAACATAATGTAGATAAACATATTGTGGATAAACATTGTGGATAAACATAATGTAGATAAACATATTGTGGATAAACATTGTGGATAAACATAATGTAGATAAACATATTGTGGATAAACATTGTGGATAAACATAATGTAGATAAACATATTGTGGATAAACATTGTGGATAAACATAATGTAGATAAACATAATGTAGATAAACATAATGTAGATAAACATATTGTAATAATGTAGATAAACATATTGTGGATAAACATTGTGGATAAACTAAATGTAGATAAACATATTGTAATAATGTAGATAAACATATTGTGGATAAACATTGTGGATAAACATAATGTAGATAAACATATTGTGGATAAACATTGTGGATAAACATTGTGGATAAACATAATGTAGATAAACATATTGTAGATAAACATATTGTAATAATGTAGATAAACATAATGTAGATATAAACATAATGTAGATAAACATATTGTAATAATGTAGATAAACATAATGCAGATAAACATATTGTAGATAAACATAATGTAGATAAACATAATGTAGATAAACATATTGTAAATAAACATAATGTAGACACACATAATGTAGATAAACATAGTGTAGATAAACATAATGTAATAATGTAGATAAACATATTGTAGATAAACATAGTGTAGATAAACATAATGTAATAATGTAGATAAACATATTGTAGATAAACATAATATAATAATGTAGATAAACATATTGTAGATAAACATAATGTAATAATGTTGATAAACATATTGTAGATAAACATAATGTAATAATGTTGATAAACATATTGTAGATAAACATAATGTAATAATGTAGATAAACATTATGTAATAATGTAGATAAACATAATGTAATAATGTAGATAAACATAATGTAATAATGTAGATAAACATATTGTAGATAAACATAATATAATAATGTAGATAAACATATTGTAGATAAACATAATGTAATGATGTAGATAAACATAATATAATAATGTAGATAAACATATTGTAGATAAACATAATGTAATAATGTAGATAAACATAATATAATAATGTAGATAAACATATTGTAGATAAACATAATGTAATAATGTTGATAAACATATTGTAGATACACATAATGTGATAATGTAGATAAACATATTGTAGATAAACATAATATAATAATGTAGATAAACATATTGTAGATAAACATAATGTAATAATGTTGATAAACATATTGTAGATAAACATAATGTAATAATGTAGATAAACATATTGTAGATAAACATAATGTAGACATATTTATTCAGAATATTGTGAAACACCAATTTTACAAATAATGTTTTTGACCTTTTTCCCCAAATAGCACCTCTCCACACCATTATCCGTTTCCTAAGCATCTCTTCACATGCGGAAGCACTCTCCACACCATTATCCAATCCCACAAGGAAGCACTCTCCACACCATTATCCAATCCCACAAGGAAGCACTCTCCACACCATTATCCAATCCCACAAGGAAGCACTCTCCACACCATTATCCATTCCCACATGGAAGCACCTCTCCACACCATTATCCATTCCCACATGGAAGCACCTCTCCACACCATTATCCAATCCCACATGGAAGCACCTCTCCACACCATTATCCAATTCCCACAAGGAAGCACTCTCCACACCATTATCCACTTCCCACATGGAAGCACCTCTCCACACCATTATCCAATCCCACATGGAATCACCTCTCCACACCATTATCCAATCCCACAAGGAAGCACCTCTCCACACCATTATCCAATCCCACATGGAAGCACCTCTCCACACCATTATCCAATCCCACAAGGAAGCACCTCTCCACACCAATATCCAATCCCACATGGAAGCACCTCTCCACACCATTATCCAATCCCGTAAGGAATCACCTCTCCACACCATTATCCATTCCCAAGTTTTCAAACATATTCAGAACTCCCTAAGGGCTAAATATGCATGTTAACGAGAAGTTAATCCCAGAACTGGAAATAGGTTCTCCATTTTATGAGATGAATTCTTGCCAAGTCACCTGGACACTTATATGAGTAATGGATCTCTCAATATTGTGTGTTTAACCCTTTTCAAGCACATAAAATGACTTTTGCAAACAACAATCTGTCTGTCTGATCTAGCTCTTTGTTGTTTGCTATTCGGATAGTGGAGCTAAAGCACTTGGCTGAATAGCAAACAACATAGATCCTGATCAGACATGGTGTTGTGCCACACGTGGCAGATCTGGATCTATGTTGTTTGCAAATGTGATTTTTATTTACTCAGCAGGCAACTGTACAAATAAATGTTTCTGCTTGTCAGATTGTAATCAGGTGTAGGTTTTCCCTCAGTAGAAAATTGGCCTCATTTGGGTTTCTTGCTATGAGGTTAATCAGCCAGCCAGCTTCGTTATGAGATGAATACAATACGAGCGGCTGATTAGGTTATTGCAGCATAATTAGAAATTATTTGTAGAGACTATTTCTTCAATTACTCATTATGCTTATAACCCTTGGTAGAAATGATCGATAATGCAAAGTACAGGGATCATTCTAGACAGCGATGTGGGCGAAATAGTTGACCTCTTGACGTCCCTAAATTATTTATTTTTTACTTTTTTTTTTTTACTTTTTTTTTTTACTATTTTCATACAATTTTGTCCAGTACGATATACTGGCCCATTATGAAGCACTCCTTCTATTCAAATGTTATATTTAATGGTCATACTGAGCATTATAACCATATTTTGTTGACATTTATTAAATAACACCGCCGCCTCTGCGGTCGAGTGGTTAAGGTCGCTGACTTTTATACCACTGTAACCTATCATCACTGATGGTCACGGGTTCGAGCCCCGCTCAGGCCATGTCTCATTTATATGAAAAAGTTGTCAGTTTCTTACGGAGGTTGGTGCACCCAAGTACTGGTTAACCGCTGGAGCCTGCCCAGGAAAGGTGTTGTTAAGTAAACTGCTGTGCCGGCGATATAGCCCGAAATGGTGCTGATGCAGGCGTAAAACCCGAAATATAAATATAATATATATATAAATAACACCATTTAAGGACGCGATCGCGCGCTTTCTCACTTCTCCCAAAAATATTGACCTAGAAAGTACCAGTATAAGCTTTATTTTACAGTGATTGTGAAACAAGCTTTAACAATTTATTCATTAATCCATGTAGCGGATGAATGAGTATATGTCGTCATATATGCGGGAGGAAACCGTAATACCCGGAGAAAACCAACCTGTCCAATCTGGCGATACATACTTCCCGGTCCGATGATCGAACCAGAGTTGCATTAGTGAGAGAAGCGAGCGTGCTAATCGGACATCCTCTAAAAGTGCAGCATAACTGTTGTTGTTGTTGTTGTGGTCAAGTTGGGTTTTACGACAAATAAAAATATAAGATTAGGGAGTGAACACTAGGGAAACTCTATTTACATGGTTGCCTGGAAGGAAGCAGTCGTCTCCATTCTAAATTAACCCTGATGCCCAGACTGAGTTTACATAGTTGTCTTGTATGAAGTCCCCATTCTATATATAATTTCACATACAACTGACACAAAACACATGCTGTCCGGTTCACTTCTCACCAATGCAACCCGGGTTCGATCCTCGGACCGGGAAGTATGTGAGATGGGACTGTGGTTGCCAGATCAGACAGGTGGGTTTTCTCCGGGTACTCCGGTTTCCGCCGACACAAATGAACACATTTACGTTTTCATCCACGCCAAATGAGAGTGATTAATATAAGTTGTTAGAATTTGCTTCACAATCATTGTAAAAGAAATAAAGTTTAAACAAAACACATTAAAAGTGACATAAAATCGGGAAAATAAGGAAATTCTATGGAAGAATGGAGCAATGCTTTTTATACGCGAAAACATTTACTTATTTTTAGGTCGATGTTATTCCATTTAAAGTGACACTACATCACAAAAGGCAAAAACATACATTTTTTTCACGTATAAATTCATTGCTACTACAAATTCTTCAGAATACATGCGAACACTAACATTGAATCAATAAACAATGTTTTGTGGTTTACAAACTTTCAATAGTGAAAGTAGAATGTCATATAACGGTCATCCACGCTCCTGAATTGACGATTAATTGTAATTGGAGTCGATACCAAACGTCGTTCAGAGATAATTTAACTAAGATTAGTCTACAAATAAATATGCATGGCACAATTGCGAGACATATAAACTGTAAATCTGTACTATAAAGGTGTTATTCAGGATACACGTGTTGTATTACGCATGGATGTCGACCATATTTACATTATTTTGTTATATGTCAACAAACTGCGTATACGACGTTTTTTTATTAGTAGAAATACTCAGTTTTTTATGCAAATATTTGGAAAATAATTACCGTATGCCCCTGTTTAAACGCCCCCTCCCTAATAAACGCCCCCCTCCCATTTTGAAGCAAAACAAAATAATTCTCCCCTCAGTGCCCGCTGCTATCATAGTCTGTACTGCTAGAAACACAGTGGTCTGTGTCAATGTCAGATACCGACAACTCCACGGTGGAGCGTCCCTGGCCTCCTGGGCCAGAGTGTCGGTGGCCCCCTCAATCATTTCACTGACCTAGTTCGTTTTCCGTGAACCATTCAAAGTCTTCCTGATCATCCTCCTGGTCAGACTGCTCACCGAACACGTTATCCTCGGAACCATCAAGCCGACATGTAATTCCACACTTTTTGAAAGAACGGCGAATGATAGCTGGTGTGATATTGTCCCCTGCTTCCTTAATCCAGCGCATCAATAACACTTTCGGTGGGGCACGTCTATTTGCTTTCGGTGTCACATTGACTGGGCAAGTTCTGCAAGTTTGGATCCGATCAACTTTAAACACTGATTGCTTTTAATTTAAATGCAGCAGAATATGACCGATGCCCATGTGATGTTGATTCCATTTTCATGATGCATGTGTGAAAGCTGCAGGGTGGGAACGATCACATGATATTTTTCGCTGAAATTACATTGCCCGGCGGTGAATGACTGAAGTTTTTTCCGGCTTCTGCCCATATCCATATATGGGAATCGATGCAATGTTAAACTGCTCCCTAGGTACTCACACTACACACGTGTCGGTTCGTTGCTATGGATACGCTATACTAGTGGATAATAGGGACTGTTTCAAAAGGTATGAAGAAAGGGGGGCATTTAAAAGAGTCCCAGATATACTTTGCATATAATTTGTCGCAAATTGCATCGCCCCGGGGGGCGTTTAAACGGGAATATACGGTATATCATATAATATGAAATTACATTCTGGAGATATTTGCATTTTCACTGATGTAGTGTCGCTTTAAATGGTCAAACAATGAGAAAGAATATACACAGATAGCTACAATAAATGTTTTAGTGCGTGAAATAAACTTATATTTTTCCTTTTCTCCCTTTCTTCAAGGAAAATTCTACAGTAGTCCATGCTTGCTTGCACCATAACAAATTTGCATTTTAGGGTCGTTACGAGCTCTAAAAGACCCAAATTTCGAAAATGTTGATTGACATTTTATTCGCGTTTTCAAGACAATGTATTCATGTAGTTAGGTTTGTATGACAGTTGGACGTGTATTACATGCAAATGAGATGGGTTTTGCTGTGTATTACAATAACCGATCTCATGTGGGAGATACCAGATGCAGCCTCTATAATGATGATGATGCTGCTGCCAAGTAAAATGTCATAAAACCAAACTTCTCTTCACATCTGATTTTATATGCTCATTATAAAGCAGTAAGCAGGTCTTTGTTTTAATTAAATTCCGGTAGGTCTTACATCTGCATACCGGTACATGTTTTATTTTGCTATAATAAATGTGTAATATTTTGTTTTTGAGTACAGTGAAACCTGTGTGTTCACCATTTACATCTTGGAAGCACCTCTCACTGCCGTTTTGCATTCCCACATAGAAGCACCTCTCACTGCCGTTTTGCATTCCCACATAGAAGCACCTCTCACCGCCGTTTTCCATTCCCACATAGAAGCACCTCTCACTGCCATTTTGCATTCCCACATAGAAGCACCTCTCACTGCCATTTTGCATTCCCACATAGAAGCACCTCTCACTGCCATTTTGCATTCCCACATAGAAGCACCTCTCACTGCCGTTTTGCATTCCCACATAGAAGCACCTTTCACCGCCGTTTTGCATTCCCACATAGAAGCACCTCTCAACACCATTATCCATTCCCACATAGAAGCACCTCTCAACACCATTATCCATTCCCACATAGAAGCACCTCTCACCAGCATTATCCATTCCCACATAGAAGCACCTCTCAACACCATTATCCATTCCCACATAGAAGCACCTCTCACCACCATTTTCCATTCCCACATAGAAGCACCTCTCAACACCATTATCCATTCCCACATAGAAGCACCTCTCACCACTATTTTCCATTCCCACATAGAAGCACCTCTCAACACCATTATCCATTCCCACATAGAAGCACCTCTCACCAGCATTTTCCATTCCCACATTAGAAGCACCTCTCACCAGCATTTTCCATTCCCACATAGAAGCACCTCTCAACACCATTATCCATTCCCACATAGAAGCACCTCTCAACACCATTATCCATTCCCACATAGAAGCACCTCTCAACACCATTATCCATTCCCACATAGAAGCACCTCTCAACACCATTATCCATTCCCACATAGAAGCACCTCTCAACACCATTATCCATTCCCACATAGAAGCACCTCTCAACACCATTATCCATTCCCACATAGAAGCACCTCTCAACACCATTATCCATTCCCACATAGAAGCACCTCTCAACACCATTATCCATTCCCACATAGAAGCACCTCTCAACACCATTATCCATTCCCACATAGAAGCACCTCTCAACACCATTATCCATTCCCACATAGAAGCACCTCTCAACACCATTATCCATTCCCACATAGAAGTACCTCTCAACACCATTATCCATTCCCACATAGAAGTACCTCTCAACACCATTATCCATTCCCATATAGAAGCACCTCTCAACACCATTATCCATTCCCATATAGAAGCACCTCTCAACACCATTATCCATTCCCACATAGAAGCACCTCTCCACACCATTATCCATTCCCACATAGAAGCACCTCTCCACACCATTATCCATTCCCATATAGAAATACATCTCCACAACATTATCCATTCCCTTATAGAAGAATCTCTCAACACCATTATCCATTCCCACATAGAAGTACCTCTCAACACCATTATCCATTCCCATATAGAAGCACCTCTCAACACCATTATCCCTTCCCACATAGAGGCACCTCTCAACACCATTATCCATTCCCACATAGAAGTACATCTCAACACCATTATCCATTCCCACATAGAAGCACCTCTCAACACCATTATCCATTCCCACATAGAAGCACCTCTCAACACCATTATCCATTCCCACATAGAAGCACCTCTCAACACCATTATCCATTCCCACATAGAAGCACCTCTCAACACCATTATCCATTCCCACATAGAAGCACCTCTCAACACCATTATCCATTCCCACATAGAAGCACCTCTCAACACCATTATCCATTCCCACATAGAAGCACCTCTCAACACCATTATCCATTCCCACATAGAAGCACCTCTCAACACCATTATCCATTCCCACATAGAAGCACCTCTCAACACCATTATCCATTCCCACATAGAAGCACCTCTCAACACCATTATCCATTCCCACATAGAAGCACCTCTCAACACCATTATCCATTCCCACATAGAAGCACCTCTCAACACCATTATCCATTCCCACATAGAAGCACCTCTCAACACCATTATCCATTCCCACATAGAAGCACCTCTCAACACCATTATCCATTCCCACATAGAAGCACCTCTCAACACCATTATCCATTCCCACATAGAAGCACCTCTCAACACCATTATCCATTCCCACATAGAAGCACCTCTCAACACCATTATCCATTCCCACATAGAAGCACCTCTCAACACCATTATCCATTCCCACATAGAAGCACCTCTCAACACCATTATCCATTCCCACATAGAAGCACCTCTCAACACCATTATCCATTCCCACATAGAAGCACCTCTCAACACCATTATCCATTCCCACATAGAAGCACCTCTCAACACCATTATCCATTCCCACATAGAAGCACCTCTCAACACCATTATCCATTCCCACATAGAAGCACCTCTCAACACCATTATCCATTCCCACATAGAAGCACCTCTCAACACCATTATCCATTCCCACATAGAAGCACCTCTCAACACCATTATCCATTCCCACATAGAAGCACCTCTCAACACCATTATCCATTCCCACATAGAAGCACCTCTCAACACCATTATCCATTCCCACATAGAAGCACCTCTCAACACCATTATCCATTCCCACATAGAAGCACCTCTCAACACCATTATCCATTCCCACATAGAAGCACCTCTCAACACCATTATCCATTCCCACATAGAAGCACCTCTCAACACCATTATCCATTCCCACATAGAAGCACCTCTCAACACCATTATCCATTCCCACATAGAAGCACCTCTCAACGCCATTTTCCATTCCCACATAGAAGCACCTCTCAACACCATTATCCATTCCCACATAGAAGCACCTCTCAACGCCGTTTTCCATTCCCACATTAGAAGCAGCGTTTACCGCCGCCAAGTGTTTTAACAAACAGCATAGATCCTTATCAGATGGCATGTTCTGTGCCAACTATTCTGGCTCTATACCGTTTGCAAAAGTGATTTTTATCTGCCGCTAGCGTGCAAAGGGTTAACACAGGTTTGACTGTTCGCAATTCTGTTAGCGATAATAACTAATTCCTCCATCCATTCTCAGCCTATACGTAACGTAATTACTGTAATTTACTTAACCAAGCATTTATTTAGCACCCCCTCCACAGATCACAGACATAATTCTGTTCATTTAATGCCAGAGTTAATTCCCTTATATAATTAATGAACCAGTGTTAATTTGACACCATTGTTGCAATTAATTGATGTTACCAATAAAAGTATGTAACACTGACATAATGGGGTTAAATATTACAGCATTTAATTGCCTCCATTGATAATTGTAAATGCAGAAGGTGGTTGGGCATTTGTTAAATCGCATGGAAAAATGGAAAGCTATGGATATGTGTATTTAACCCTTTCAACCCCACAGGCCTCTAAATAGGCTTATGAAAAGTGTAGATCCAGATGAGCCGGCTCGTGACGAGCCGTCTCATCAGGATCTGCACTTTTTTGCCAGTAATAATTATTACTATTTTTAGATAAAATTACCCATTTTGATAAATGAACTGGTCCAAATGTAATTTTTTATTAATTTATTGGTCTAAAAATAGCATGCACCAGTCCATGTCAGTTACTTGGGGTTGAATGGGTTTCATAAGCCTATTTAGAGGCCTGTGGAATGGGTTTCATAAGCCTATTTAGAGGCCTGTGGGATGGGTTTCATAAGCCTATTTAGAGGCCTGTGGAATGGGTTTCATAAGCCTATGTAGAGGCCTGTGGAATGGGTTTCATAAGCCTATTTAGAGGCCTGTGGGATGGGTTTCATAAGCCTATTTAGAGGCCTGTGGAATGGGTTTCATAAGCCTATTTAGAGGCCTGTGGGATGGGTTTCATAAGCCTATTTAGAGGCCTGTGGAATGGGTTTCATAAGCCTATTTAGAGGCCTGTGGAATGGGTTTCATAAGCCTATTTAGAGGCCTGTGGAATGGGTTTCATAAGCCTATTTAGAGGCCTGTGGAATGGGTTTCATAAGCCTATTTAGAGGCCTGTGGGATGGGTTTCATAAGCCTATTTAGAGGCCTGTGGGATGGGTTTCATAAGCCTATTTAGAGGCCTGTGGAATGGGTTTCATAAGCCTATTTAGAGGCCTGTGGGATGGGTTTCATAAGCCTATTTAGAGGCCTGTGGGATGGGTTTCATAAGCCTATTTAGAGGCCTGTGGGATGGGTTTCATAAGCCTATTTAGAGGCCTGTGGGATGGGTTTCATAAGCCTATTTAGAGGCCTGTGGGATGGGTTTCATAAGCCTATTTAGAGGCCTGTGGGATGGGTTTCATAAGCCTATTTAGAGGCCTGTGGAATGGGTTTCATAAGCCTATTTAGAGGCCTGTGGGATGGGTTTCATAAGCCTATTTAGAGGCCTGTGGGATGGGTTTCATAAGCCTATTTAGAGGCCTGTGGGATGGGTTTCATAAGCCTATTTAGAGGCCTGTGGGATGGGTTAATGCATTATGCCTATTTAGAGGCCTGTGGGATGGGTTAATGCATTATGCCTATTTAGAGGCCTGTGGGATGGGTTAATGCATATGCCTATTTAGAGGCCTGTGGGATGGGTTAATGCATTATGCCTCCTATTTAGAGGCCTGTGGGATGGGTTAATGCATTATGCCTCCTATTTAGAGGCCTGTGGGATGGGTTAATGCATTATGCCTATTTAGAGGCCTGTGGGATGGGTTAATGCATTATGCCTATTTAGAGGCCTGTGGAATGGGTTAATGCATTATGCCTATTTAGAGGCCTGTGGAATGGGTTAATGCATTATGCCTATTTAGAGGCCTGCGGGATGGGTTAATGCATTATGCCTATTTAGAGGCCTGCGGGATGGGTTAATGCATTATGCCTATTTAGAGGCCTGTGGGATGGGTTAATGCATTATGCCTATTTAGAGGCCTGTGGGATGGGTTAATGCATTATGCCTATTTAGAGGCCTGTGGGATGGGTTAATGCATTATGCCTATTTAGAGGCCTGTGGGATGGGTTAATGCATTATGCCTATTTAGAGGCCTGTGGAATGGGTTAATGCATTATGCCTATTTAGAGGCCTGCGGGATGGGTTAATGCATTATGCCTATTTAGAGGCCTGCGGGATGGGTTAATGCATTATGCCTATTTAGAGGCCTGCGGGATGGGTTAATGCATTATGCCTATTTAGAGGCCTGTGGGATGGGTTAATGCATTATGCCTATTTAGAGGCCTGTGGGATGGGTTAATGCATTATGCCTATTTAGAGGCCTGTGGGATGGGTTAATGCATTATGCCTATTTAGAGGCCTGTGGGATGGGTTAATGCATTATGCCTATTTAGAGGCCTGTGGGATGGGTTAATGCATTATGCCTATTTAGAGGCCTGTGGGATGGGTTAATGCATTATGCCTATTTAGAGGCCTGTGGGATGGGTTAATGCATTATGCCTATTTAGAGGCCTGTGGGATGGGTTAATGCATTATGCCTATTTAGAGGCCTGTGGGATGGGTTAATGCATTATGCCTATTTAGAGGCCTGTGGGATGGGTTAATGCATTATGCCTATTTAGAGGCCTGTGGGATGGGTTAATGCATTATGCCTATTTAGAGGCCTGTGGAATGGGTTAATGCATTATGCCTATTTAGAGGCCTGTGGAATGGGTTAATGCATTATGCCTATTTAGAGGCCTGTGGGATGGGTTAATGCATTATGCCTATTTAGAGGCCTGTGGGATGGGTTAATGCATTATGCCTATTTAGAGGCCTGTGGGATGGGTTAATGCATTATGCCTATTTAGAGGCCTGTGGGATGGGTTAATGCATTATGCCTATTTAGAGGCCTGTGGGATGGGTTAATGCATTATGCCTATTTAGAGGCCTGTGGGATGGGTTAATGCATTATGCCTATTTAGAGGCCTGTGGGATGGGTTAATGCATTATGCCTATTTAGAGGCCTGTGGGATGGGTTAATGCATTATGCCTATTTAGAGGCCTGTGGGATGGGTTAATGCATTATGCCTATTTAGAGGCCTGTGGGATGGGTTAATGCATTATGCCTCCTATTTAGAGGCCTGTGGGATGGGTTAATGCATTATGCCTTATTTAGAGGCCTGTGGGATGGGTTAATGCATTATGCCTATTTAGAGGCCTGTGGGATGGGTTAATGCATTATGCCTATTTAGAGGCCTGTGGGATGGGTTAATGCATTATGCCTATTTAGAGGCCTGTGGGATGGGTTAATGCATTATGCCTATTTAGAGGCCTGTGGGATGGGTTAATGCATTATGCCTATTTAGAGGCCTGTGGGATGGGTTAATGCATTATGCCTATTTAGAGGCCTGTGGGATGGGTTAATGCATTATGCCTATTTAGAGGCCTGTGGGATGGGTTAATGCATTATGCCTATTTAGAGGCCTGTGGGATGGGTTAATGCATTATGCCTATTTAGAGGCCTGTGGGATGGGTTAATGCATTATGCCTATTTAGAGGCCTGTGGGATGGGTTAATGCATTATGCCTATTTAGAGGCCTGTGGGATGGGTTAATGCATTATGCCTATTTAGAGGCCTGTGGGATGGGTTAATGCATTATGCCTATTTAGAGGCCTGTGGGATGGGTTAATGCATTATGCCTATTTAGAGGCCTGTGGGATGGGTTAATGCATTATGCCTATTTAGAGGCCTGTGGGATGGGTTAATGCATTATGCCTATTTAGAGGCCTGTGGGACGGGTTAATGCATTATGCCTATTTAGAGGCCTGTGGGACGGGTTAATGCATATGCCTATTTAGAGGCCTGTGGGACGGGTTAATGCATATGCCTATTTAGAGGCCTGTGGGACGGGTTAATGCATTATGCCTATTTAGAGGCCTGTGGGACGGGTTAATGCATTATGCCTATTTAGAGGCCTGTGGGACGGGTTAATGCATTAAGCCTATTTAGAGGCCTGTGGGACGGGTTAATGCATTATGCCTATTTAGAGGCCTGTGGGACGGGTTAATGCATTATGCCTATTTAGAGGCCTGTGGGACGGTTAATGCATTAAGCCTATTTAGAGGCCTGCTGTGGGATGGGTTAATGCATTATGCCTATTTAGAGGCCTGTGGGACGGGTTAATGCATTATGCCTATTTAGAGGCCTGTGGGACGGGTTAATGCATTAAGCCTATTTAGAGGCCTGTGGGACGGGTTAATGCATTATGCCTATTTAGAGGCCTGTGGGACGGGTTAATGCATTATGCCTATTTAGAGGCCTGTGGGACGGGTTAATGCATTAAGCCTATTTAGAGGCCTGAGGGACGGTTAATGCATTAAGCCTATTTAGAGGCCTGTGGGACGGGTTAATGCATTATGCCTATTTAGAGGCCTGTGGGACGGGTTAATGCATTATGCCTATTTAGAGGCCTGTGGGACGGGTTAATGCATTATGCCTATTTAGAGGCCTGTGGGACGGGTTAATGCATTATGCCTATTTAGAGGCCTGTGGGACGGGTTAATGCATTATGCCTATTTAGAGGCCTGTGGGACGGGTTAATGCATTATGCCTATTTAGAGGCCTGTGGGACGGGTTAATGCATTATGCCTATTTAGAGGCCTGTGGGACGGGTTAATGCATTATGCCTATTTAGAGGCCTGTGGGACGGGTTAATGCATTATGCCTATTTAGAGGCCTGTGGGACGGGTTAATGCATTATGCCTATTTAGAGGCCTGTGGGACGGGTTAATGCATTATGCCTATTTAGAGGCCTGTGGGACGGGTTAATGCATTATGCCTATTTAGAGGCCTGTGGGACGGGTTAATGCATTATGCCTATTTAGAGGCCTGTGGGACGGGTTAATGCATTATGCCTATTTAGAGGCCTGTGGGACGGGTTAATGCATTAAGCCTATTTAGAGGCCTAAGGGACGGGTTAATGCATTAAGCCTATTTAGAGGCCTGTGGGACGGGTTAATGCATTAAGCCTATTTAGAGGCTGTGGGACGGGTTAATGCATTAAGCCTATTTAGAGGCCTGTGGGACGGGTTAATGCATTATGCCTATTTAGAGGCCTGTGGGACGGGTTAATGCATTATGCCTATTTAGAGGCCTGTGGGACGGGTTAATGCATTATGCCTATTTAGAGGCCTGTGGGACGGGTTAATGCATTATGCCTATTTAGAGGCCTGTGGGACGGGTTAATGCATTATGCCTATTTAGAGGCCTGTGGGACGGGTTAATGCATTATGCCTATTTAGAGGCCTGTGGGGACGGGTTAATGCATTATGCCTATTTAGAGGCCTGTGGGACGGGTTAATGCATTATGCCTATTTAGAGGCCTGTGGGACGGGTTAATGCATTATGCCTATTTAGAGGCCTGTGGGACGGGTTAATGCATTATGCCTATTTAGAGGCCTGTGGGATGGGTTAATGCAGACATATTGACATAAAGTTTGATGGATGTACTCATTGATTTTCATGCTTGATGAGGTAGTTTATAAATGCTGCCAACTGTCTTACCATGTTTTAATGCTATAGCATGTTATTTACAAACTGCAGAAACCATAAAGTAGTCTTGTCTTTTTGAGCATTTACAAGTAAAATTGTTATTCATACCCAAATTGATTCCCACTAGAGCCATTTCGATTGTGTCCTTTGGCAAGGCATTTAAGTTCCATATGCCTCTTCTCTCTCCCTCGTGGCGATGGATTCCACCAGGAATGAGGTCTCAAGAGTGATTAACCCATTTCATTCTGGATACATTTAAAGGCTTTTGCCAACAACATAGATCCAGATCAGCCGCAGCGTGACGCTGATCAGGATCTATGTTGTTTGCTACATAGCCGAGTGTCTTAGCAGCAAACAGCATAGAGCCTGATCGGACGGAACGTTCTGTGGTGTTTGATCTGGCTGTATGTTCCAGAATGAAATGGGTTACCCGGTAATAAAAGTTGTAAGAACTTGTTTCACAATCAAGATTGTTAAATTTCTAAAGTTATTGATACCTATACAGGGTTCATTCTATGTCAGAATTGTTGGGAGAAGTGAGAAAAGCGCGTGATCGCTTCCTTAAATGGTGTTCTTTAATATACTTCTGCAAAATAGGGTTAAAATGCACAGTACAACCATTAAATACAACATTTGAATAGAAGGAGTGCTTTATAATCGGCAAGTGTATCTTACTAGACAAAATTTTGTTTGAAAATCGTAAAAACAAAAACAAAATGTTTTAAAAATATTTTTTTTAGGGAGAAATGGGGCCCTCAGAGGGCGAAGTCAGGGTCCCTAGGGCGACAATTTCGCCCACATTGCCCTCTAGAATGATCCCTGCTATATATATGTATATATTGTAAATGTTTGGAAGATCAACAGCATTTGGCATGGAAGAATCGACTATAAATTGCTATATTGAAATATTGGCAAATATTTGATGTGCTATGAATGTGTCTCGCCTTTCAACTTTCTTTGCTGACGTATAACCTAAATCTGCTACTTGCTGGTACTGTGAGCATAATGCCCAGTACTGTAGCTAGAGGCAAATTTCAACCGAGGAAATCTAGGGGGTCCGGGTGCATCATGTTCCCCCTATACTGACCTTTCAGCTCTCTAGCAGTTAACATTTTATACAGCAACGGGATATTTTTTTCATTTTATTTAACTAATTTTAATTTTTTTTTTTGCTTTTGAAATTTTAACTGAGGCCTCAGTGTGCCTCGGTGTTCCTCAGTGTGGCTACGGGCCTGATACCACATGTAACTTGATCAGGATCACCTTCATTGCATCCATGAAGCTCTCTCTGTAAGCTCCAGGAATCAACAAACACATGTTTTCGTTGTTTATTTTTAGTCCTAGTCTTTGTCTGGTCTATGAAACGTTATGTTCCTTTGCTATTGAGATTTTTGTGATTTGAAGTTGCAGGCCCGACCACTGCCTTGTGATTTGAAGTTGCAGGCCCGACCACTGCCTTGTGATTTGAAGTTGCAGGCCCGGCCACTGCCTTGTGATTTGAAGTTGCAGGCCCGACCACTGCCTTGTGATTTGAAGTTGCAGGCCCGACCACTGCCTTGTGATTTGAAGTTGCAGGCCCGACCACTGCCTTGTGATTTGAAGTTACAGGCCCGACCACTGCTTTGTGATTTGAAGTTGCAGGGCCGACCACTGCTTTGTGATTTGAAGTTGCAGGGCCGACCACTGCTTTGTGATTTGAAGTTGCAGGGCCGACCACTGCTTTGTGATTTGAAGTTGCAGGGCCGACCACTGCCTTGTGATTTGAAGTTACAGGGCTGACCAGTCTTTTTTAAACAGCATAGAGCCAGATCAGATGGCACAGAACAGCATAGAGCCAGATCAGACAGCACAGAACATGCCGTCTGATCAGGCTCTATACTGTTTACTATTCAAATAGTGGAGCTAAAACATTCGGCTGAATAACAAAACAACATAAATCCTGATCTGGATCGATGTTTGCAAATGTGATGTGATATACTCAGCAGGCAAAGGGTTAATGCCCTTGTGAACAGGCTGATGAGTATATGCAAAAGTGGAAGTTTGTGTAGCCGCCAGCAAGGCGTGTCCTCGGGGGAGGATATGGTGTTTCCAACGTGTGACAAGAGTATGATTGTCTTTTGTGTTGCATTGTCTATTATTGTCTTTTGTTACTCTTCCCTCCTTCAGCGCGGTAGAAGTGTGGATTGGCAGTAAATTCAATATCTGCTTATGAGTAATTACTTCTTAGGCAGAATGTCCCAGCGGAAGCGACATGAAATGGGTTTTCTTTTTGTGATGTTATACAAATTTCTATTAGCTCGATTGCGAAACAAGTTCTTACAACTTATATTTATCACTCTCGAGACCTCATTCCTGATGGAATCCATTGCCATATGGGAGAGGCAACGTGGAATTTAAGTGCCTTGCCTAAGGGCATAATCGTAACTGCTCCAGCAAGGTGCGAACTCCGGGCCTTCCGCACCTGAGCTACCGCGCTACCATTGCACTATCACAACTTCTGTTTACAGTTAAACCTGTGATAGGCAGCCAGCTAAGGGAATCACAGAAAGTGGCTACTTAGCACAGGTGGCTTTTTAAATGAGGTCAAATGTGTAATAAAATCGCATATTGGGAATATGGAAACTGGCTGCTTAACCCTTTCAACCCCACAGGCCTCTAAATAGGCTTATGAAAAGTGTAGATCCAGATGAGCCGGCTCGTAACGAGCCATCTCATCAGGATCTGCACTTTTTTGCCAGTAATAATTATTACTATTTTTAGATAAAATTACCCATTTTGATAAATGAACTGGTCCAAAGGTAATTTTCTTATTAATTTATTGGTCTGAAAATATCACGCACCAGTCCATGTCAGTTACTTGGGGTTGAAAGGGTTAATATAGGGTTGACTGCTTATGAGCGGTGACCACTGTATGCTGAACCAGGGTTTAAGCGTGACCCTCAGAAGAGGGTGAACATCTTATGATTTCGGGCCACGTTTTCTCTATATAAACCTGTCTTAAGCATCTAGCCATGGGAATCACAGAAAATGGCTGCTTGGCACAGATGGCTGCTTAATAGAGGTCACATGTATAATAAAGGTGGCTGCTTAACCCATTCAACACCAAGTAACTGAAATGGACTGGTCCATGATCAGTTTTTAGACCAATAAATTAATACGAAAATTACATTTGGACCAGTTCATTTTAAAATAGTAATATTACTGGCAAAAAGTGCAGATCCTGATGAGACGGCTCGTCACGAGCCGGCTCATCTGGATCTACACTTTATGTAAGCCTATTTAGAGGTCTGTGGTGTTGTTGAAAGGGTTAATAGAGGTCAAATGTATAATAAAGCGACATATTGGGAATCTGCTTAATGCAAGTTAGCTGCTTAATAGAGGTGACCACTAACACAAGTTTTGACTGTATATTCAGGGTTCATTTGAGGTCAGAATTTTTTTGAGAAGTGAGAAAGTGCTTAAATGGTGTTATTGAATAAATTTAAAACATGGTTTGAAATGCACAGTATGACCATTAAATACAACATTTGAATAGAAAGAGTGTTTTATTATAATATGGGCCAGTCAGTGTTTTTTTTTTACTTGAGTATGAGAATATTTTTTTTATAGAGAGAAGTGGGGCCCACAGAGAGCGAAGTCAGGGTCCCTAGGGCGACTATTTCGCCCACATCACCCTCTAGAATGATCTCTGATGTTAATGATTTCACTGCTAATCCTGAATGAATTCACATTTCAAAATTTTGTGTAAAATATTTATTTGTATATGTTGTATTGTTTGAAATAAACCATGCTTAAACTAATGTACATGTATATCACTCAATTAGATCAAGTCGAATAAGATCTGTTGCTTTTCTCGCAAAAAAATACACGCAACCACCGCCACATTATGTGCAGACGCAGTACAGGAATGTTGTTTTTCACCAAAATTAGGTGATTGCAATTTTATTGTTCCTTTTCTATTGTAGCATATTTTTATTCCTCCATTTACAGAGCTGTGGTAACCGTGAAGGTAGAGGATGTGGACCGGTATGCGCCGGTATTTGACAAAACTACGTACTTTGTCGAGATGCAGGAGGATAAGATATACGATACTATCGTCCAGGTGACGGCACATGACGACGATCGGACAGCAGAGAATCAAGGAATTTGCAGCTATGATATCCTAGACGAAGATTTGCCATTTGTGATAGATAACGATGGTAAGTGATTTAACTCTGCATGCTGGGTATAAATAAAAACTATAAATCGATGATTTGCTATTTGTGATAAGTGATTTAACCCCTTCAACACCAAGTAACTCACATGGACTGGTCCATGATATTCATAAACCAATATATGAATCGGAAAATCACATTTGGACAAGTTCATTTATCAAAATGGGTAATTATGTCTAAAAATAGTCGTATCACTGGCAAAAAGTGCAGATCCTGATGAGACGGCTCGTCACGAGCCGGCTCATCTGGATCTACACTTTTTGTAAGCCTATTTAGAGGTCTGTGGTGTTAAAAGGGTTAACTCTGCATGCTGGGTATAAATAAAAACTATAAATACATGTAGTTCAAATAATTGTAGCAGACGACATTTCATTAATGTGTTTTTCCTATTCGTAATTATTCTGTGATCGGCCTCTGTCCAGTGTCCGCTGATAGTCGGGCGAGTGCCTAACTCTATGTATCTTCCACGATTGTCCCGTGGGGGCTTCACTCTATGTATCTTCCACGATAGTCCTGTGGGGGCTTCATTCTATGTATCTTCCACGATAGTCTGGTGGGGGCTTCACTCTATGTATCTTCCACGATAGTCCTGTGGGGGCTTCACTCTATGTATCTTCCACGATAGTCCTGTGAGGGCTTCATTCTATGTATCTTCCATGATAGTCCTGTGAGGGCTTCATTCTATGTATCTTCCACGATAGTCCTGTGGGGCTTCATTCTATGTATCTTCCACGATAGTCCTGTGGGGGCTTCACTCTATGTATCTTCCACGATAGTCCTGTGGGGGCTTCACTCTATGTATCTTCCACGATAGTCCTGTGAGGGGGCTTCACTCTATGTATCTTCCACGATAGTCCTGTGAGGGGGCTTCATTCTATGTATCTTCCACGATAGTCCTGTAGGGGGCTTCATTCTATGTATCTTCCATGATAGTCCTGTGAGGGGGCTTCACTCTATGTATCTTCCATGATAGTCCTGTGGGGCTTCACTCTATGTATCTTCCACGATAGTCCTGTGGGGGCTTCACTCTATGTATCTTCCACGATAGTCCTGTGGGGGCTTCACTCTATGTATCTTCCACGATAGTCCTATGAGGGGGCTTCATTCTATGTATCTTCCACGATAGTCCTGTGAGGGGGCTTCATTCTATGTATCTTCCACGATAGTCCTGTGAGGGCTTCACTCTATGTATCTTCCACGATAGTCCTGTGAGGGGGCTTCACTCTATGTATCTTCCATGATAGTCCTGTGAGGGGGCTTCATTCTATGTATCTTCCACGATAGTCCTGTGGGGGCTTCACTCTATGTATCTTCCATGATAGTCCTGTGAGGGGGCTTCATTCTATGTATCTTCCATGATAGTTGGATGAGGGCCTCACAATAGTCATTTCGCGATAACTCATATTGTTATTTCCGTCTGTCCCTGCGCTTCATCTCCATAACCTCTTGTTGGATTTTCACCAAACTTGGCAGGAAGCATCGGTATGATGTCTAGTTGTGCATATATTGTAACTCTGTTCTGGTTAATGACTGCAACAGAGACTGCCACTCAAGAATAGGCCTACTCAGTCACCGCAGAAGATGTTCCTCAACAAGAGCGCAATCCATCGTCTCATAAGACGGACGGAGGCTGATGATGTTCTGGTTGGATGATTTGTGGCAAATTTATAACAAAACTTCACAACATTATAACTTGATGACTTTATTGCAATGACTTCATATAATGCTTCCATTACTCCACTGAAGCATCAGTGAGTGTGGAGACATACGTTTCAAAAACAATTTATAGTTTGGAAAACACTTACGGGTAGGGGATGCCCCCCTAGTGGAAGTCGTGAGAGCGCTACCCATTTGCTTTGGGTGCGAATGGCCCGGAGTTCTAGCCCAGCTGTAGCCGTTACGATTGTGCCCTTAGGCAAGGGCATTTAAATTACACGCTGCCTCTTCTATCTCCCGTGTGACGATGGATTCCATCAGGAATGAGGTCTGGAGAGTTATTAATGCAAGTTGTAAGAATTTGTTTCACAATCGAGCTAAAATTAATTTGTATAAACTAAACTAGCCCCCCCCCCCCCCACTCTTTCCGCACGCCTTTGGCGCAATGCGTGTTTTCTTTCTTTTACACTGTTTGAATGTTTTTCTGTGAAGAAAGACCTGTAATTACGTTGTGTATAGTAACAGATTCAGAAAGCAAGTGTTGCATAGCATTGCATGCTCTGACTGATAAACATTTCCCCTGTCAAGATATTTCATAGAGAACGGGCACGATTAATCGTTCTCACAGGAAACTAATTCTTTTTCTCTCCCAGAACAATCGATATTTGGATATTTCCAAGATGTCAAAAATGTAAATTGTTTTAACCCATTCAACACCAAGTAACTGACATGGACTGGTGCATGATATTTTCCCATTCAACACCAAGTAACTGACATGGACTGGTGCATGATATTTTCCCATTCAACACCAAGTAACTGACATGGACTGGTGCATGATATTTTCCCATTCAACACCAAGTAACTGACATGGACTGGTGCATGATATTTTCCCATTCAACACCAAGTAACTGACATGGACTGGTGCATGATATTTTCCCATTCAACACCAAGTAACTGACATGGACTGGTGCATGATATTTTCCCATTCAACACCAAGTAACTGACATGGACTGGTGCATGATATTTTCCCATTCAACACCAAGTAACTGACATGGACTGGTGCATGATATTTTCCCATTCAACACCAAGTAACTGACATGGACTGGTGCAGGATATTTTCCCATTCAACACCAAGTAACTGACATGGACTGGTGCATGATATTAACCCATTCAACACCAAGTAACTCGACATGAACTGGTGCATGATATTAACCCATTCAACAACAAGTAACTGACATGAACTGGTGCATGATATTTAACCCATTCAACCAAGTAACTGACATGGACTGGTGCATGATATTAACCCATTCAACAACAAGTAACTGACATGAACTGGTGCATGATATTAACCCATTCAACAACAAGTAACAGACATGGACTGGTGCATGATATTTAACCCATTCAACACCAAGTAACTGACATGGACTGATGCATGATATTTAACCCATTCAACCCCAAGTAACTGACATGGACTGGTGCATGATATTTAACCCATTCAACCACAAGTAACTGACATGGACTGGTACATGATATTTAACCCATTCAACACCAAGTAACTGACATGGACTGGTGCATGATATTTAACCCATTCAACCCCAAGTACCTGACATGGACTGGTGCATGATATTTAACCCATTCCCCAAGTAACTGACATGGACTGGTGCATGATATTTAACCCATTCAACCAAGTAACTAACATGGACTGGTGCATGATATTTAACCCATTCAACCCCAAGTACCTGACATGGACTGGTGCATGATATTTAACCCATTCCCCAAGTAACTGACATGGACTGGTGCATGATATTTAACCCATTCAACCCCAAGTACCTGACATGGACTGGTGCATGATATTTAACCCATTCCCCAAGTAAATGACATGGACTGGTGCATGATATTTAACCCATTCCCCAAGTAACTGACATGGACTGGTGCATGATATTTAACCCATTCAACCCCAAGTACCTGACATGGACTGGTGCATGATATTTAACCCATTCCCCAAGTACCTGACATGGACTGGTGCATGATATTTAACCCATTCCCCAAGTAACTGACATGGACTGGTGCATGATATTAACCCATTCAACAACAAGTAACTGACATGAACTGGTGCATAATATTTAACCCATTCAACACCAAGTAACTGACATGGACTGGTGCAGGATATTTAACCCATTCAACACCAAGTAACTGACATGGACTGATGCATGATATTAGTGACCAATAAATTAATAAGAAAATTACATTTGAACCAGTACATTTATCAAAATGGGTAATTTTGTCTAAAAATAGTAATATTACTGGCAAATAGTGCAGATCCTAATGAGACGGCTCATCGCGATCCGGCTCATCTGGATCTATACTTTTTGTATTCCTATTTAGAGGTCTGTGGTGTTGAAAGGATTATGGTTATGGACAGTATACACCCAGATATAATACATGGTGTTTCAGGGATCATTCTGGAGGGCGATGTGGGCGCCCTAGGGACGACCCACTTCTCCCTAATCAAAATGTTTAAAACATTTTGTTTTTGTTTTTACGATTTTCAAACAAAATTTTGTCTAGTAACTGGCCCATTATAAAGCACTCCTTCTATTCAAATGTTGTATTTAATGGTTGTACTGTGCATTTTAACCCTGTTTTGCAGAAGTATATTAAAGAACACCATTTAAGGAAGCGATCACGCGCCTTCTCACTTCTCCCAAAAATTCTGACCTAGAATGAACCCTGATGTTTACTGTGAACACTTTGATACAGAGAAACCTGAACATCTATTGAAACTTTGAAAGAACAGAATGATGGAATTATTTCAATGTATTTTTTGTGTTTCAGTATATTTTTGGTTCTTTCAGTGTAATTTTGGTTGTTTCAATGTATTTCTGGTTGTTTCAATGTATTGCTTGTGTTTCTATGGTTTTTTCTAGAGCTCCGCCTCAAAAATGCTATTGCCCACCTCATCGCGCCCCTGCCTCTGTTCCGGCCCACCCTGCCCTTTTTTCCACTGTAGAATAAACCCTGTGTTTCATTGCATTTTTTGTTGTTTACAGTACATTTGTTTACAGTACATTTGCAGTCGTAAACTTTACAGTAGCATTTTCACAGCATTACCCAGAATAACTACTGCCTTACAGCAATTTTTACTAGCCCAAAATGTGATCGACAAGCCCCGGTCTACCGGTCCATTCTTATTTCATTGGAGTTTAGTCTGTCCATTCTTGTTTCATTGGAGTTTAGTCTGTCCATTCTTGTTTCATTGGTGTTTAGTCTGTCCGTTCTTGTTTCATTGGAGTTTAGTCTGTCCATTCTTGTTTCATTGGTGTTTAGTCTGTCCGTTCATGTTTCATTGGAGTTTAGTCTATCCATTCTTGTTTCATTGGAGTTTAGCCTCTCCATTCGTGTTTCATTGGAGTTTAGCCTCTCCATTCGTGTTTCATTGGAGTTTAGTCTGTCCATTCTTGTTTCATTGGAGTTTAGTCTGTCCGTTCGTGTTTCATTGGAGTTTAGTCTGTCCGTTCGTGTTTCATTGGTGTTTAGTCTGTCCATTCTTGTTTCATTTGAGTTTTGTCTGTCCGTTCGGTGTTTCATTGGAGTTTAGCCTCTCCATTCATGTTTCATTGGAGTTTAGCCTCTCCATTCTTGTTTCATTGGAGTTTAGTCTGTCCGTTCGTGTTTCATTGGTGTTTAGTCTGTCCATTCTTGTTTCATTGGAGTTTAGTCTGTCCGTTCGTGTTTCATTGGTGTTTAGTCTGTCCATTCTTGTTTCATTTGAGTTTAGTCTGTCCGTTCGGTGTTTCATTGGAGTTTAGCCTCTCCATTCGTGTTTCATTGGAGTTTAGCCTCTCCATTCTTGTTTCATTGGAGTTTAGTCTGTCCGTTCGTGTTTCATTGGTGTTTAGTCTGTCCATTCTTGTTTCATTTGAGTTTAGTCTGTCCGTTCGGTGTTTCATTGGAGTTTAGCCTCTCCATTCGTGTTTCATTGGAGTTTAGCCTCTCCATTCTTGTTTCATTGGAGTTTAGTCTGTCCATTCTTGTTTCATTTGAGTTTAGTCTGTCCGTTCGTGTTTCATTGGTGTTTAGTCTGTCCATTCTTGTTTCATTTGAGTTTAGTCTGTCCGTTCGGTGTTTCATTGGAGTTTAGCCTCTCCATTCGTGTTTCATTGGAGTTTAGCCTCCATTCTTGTTTCATTGGAGTTTAGTCTGTCCGTTCGTGTTTCATTGGTGTTTAGTCTGTCCATTCTTGTTTCATTTGAGTTTAGTCTGTCCGTTCGGTGTTTCATTGGAGTTTAGCCTCTCCATTCTTGTTTCATTGGAGTTTAGTCTGTCCGTTCGTGTTTCATAGGTATTTAATCTGTCCGTTTGTGTTTCATTGGAGTTTAGTCTGTCCGTTTGTGTTTCATTGGTGTTTAGTCTGTCCATTCGTGTTTCATTGGTGTTTAGTCTGTCCATTCTTGTTTCATTTGAGTTTAGTCAGTCCGTTCGTGTTTCATTGGTGTTTAGTCTGTCCATTCTTGTTTCATTTGAGTTTTGTCTGTCCGTTCGGTGTTTCATTGGAGTTTAGCCTCTCCATTCGTGTTTCATTGGAGTTTAGCCTCTCCATTCTTGTTTCATTGGAGTTTAGTCTGTCCATTCTTGTTTCATTGGAGTTTAGTCTGTCCGTTCGTGTTTCATTGGTGTTTAGTCTGTCCATTCTTGTTTCATTTGAGTTTAGTCTGTCCGTTCGGTGTTTCATTGGAGTTTAGCCTCTCCATTCGTGTTTCATTGGAGTTTAGCCTCTCCATTCTTGTTTCATTGGAGTTTAGTCTGTCCATTCTTGTTTCATTTGAGTTTAGTCTGTCCGTTCGGTGTTTCATTGGAGTTTAGCCTCTCCATTCGTGTTTCATTGGAGTTTAGCCTCTCCATTCTTGTTTCATTGGAGTTTAGTCTGTCCGTTCGTGTTTCATTGGTGTTTAGTCTGTCCATTCTTGTTTCATTGGAGTTTAGTCTGTCCGTTCGTGTTTCATTGGTGTTTAGTCTGTCCATTCTTGTTTCATTTGAGTTTAGTCTGTCCGTTCGGTGTTTCATTGGAGTTTAGCCTCTCCATTCGTGTTTCATTGGAGTTTAGCCTCTCCATTCTTGTTTCATTGGAGTTTAGTCTGTCCGTTCGTGTTTCATTGGTGTTTAGTCTGTCCATTCTTGTTTCATTTGAGTTTAGTCTGTCCGTTCGGTGTTTCATTGGAGTTTAGCCTCTCCATTCTTGTTTCATTGGAGTTTAGTCTGTCCGTTCGTGTTTCATAGGTATTTAATCTGTCCGTTTGTGTTTCATTGGAGTTTAGTCTGTCCGTTTGTGTTTCATTGGAGTTTAGTCTGTCCGTTTGTGTTTCATTGGCATTTAGTCTGTCCGTTCATGTTTCATTGGAGTTTAGTCTGTCCGTTCGTGTTTCATTGGTGTTTAGTCTGTCCATTCTTGTTTCATTTGAGTTTAGTCTGTCCGTTCGGTGTTTCATTGGAGTTTAGCCTCTCCATTCGTGTTTCATTGGAGTTTAGCCTCTCCATTCTTGTTTCATTGGAGTTTAGTCTGTCCGTTCGTGTTTCATTGGTGTGTAGTCTGTCCATTCTTGTTTCATTGGTTTATCTGTCCGTTCTGTTTTTGTTTGTTTGTGTTTCATTGGAGTTTAGCTCTCCATTCGTGTTTCATTGGAGTTTAGTCTGTCCATTCTTGTTTCATTGAAGTTTAGTCTGTCCGTTCGTGTTTCATTGGAGTTTAGTCTGTCCGTTCGTGTTTCATTGGTGTTTAGTCTGTCCATTCTTGTTTCATTTGAGTTTTGTCTGTCCGTTCGGTGTTTCATTGGAGTTTAGCCTCTCCATTCGTGTTTCATTGGAGTTTAGCCTCTCCATTCTTGTTTCATTGGAGTTTAGTCTGTCCGTTCGTGTTTCATTGGTGTTTAGTCTGTCCATTCTTGTTTCATTTGAGTTTAGTCTGTCCGTTCGTGTTTCATTGGAGTTTAGCCTCTCCATTCTTGTTTCATTGGAGTTTAGTCTGTCCGTTCGTGTTTCATAGGTATTTAATCTGTCCGTTTGTGTTTCATTGGAGTTTAGTCTGTCCGTTTGTGTTTCATTGGTGTTTAGTCTGTCCGTTCATGTTTCATTGGAGTTTAGTCTGTCCGTTCGTGTTTCATTGGTGTTTAGTCTGTCCATTCTTGTTTCATTTGAGTTTAGTCTGTCCGTTCGGTGTTTCATTGGAGTTTAGCCTCTCCATTCGTGTTTCATTGGAGTTTAGCCTCTCCATTCTTGTTTCATTGGAGTTTAGTCTGTCCGTTCGTGTTTCATTGGTGTTTAGTCTGTCCATTCTTGTTTCATTTGAGTTTAGTCTGTCCGTTCGGTGTTTCATTGGAGTTTAGCCTCTCCATTCGTGTTTCATTGGAGTTTAGCCTCTCCATTCTTGTTTCATTGGAGTTTAGCCTCTCCATTCTTGTTTCATTTGAGTTTAGTCTGTCCGTTCGGTGTTTCATTGGAGTTTAGCCTCTCCATTCGTGTTTCATTGGAGTTTAGCCTCTCCATTCTTGTTTCATTGGAGTTTAGTCTGTCCGTTCGTGTTTCATTGGTGTTTAGTCTGTCCATTCTTGTTTCATTGGAGTTTAGTCTGTCCGTTCGTGTTTCATTGGTGTTTAGTCTGTCCATTCTTGTTTCATTTGAGTTTAGTCTGTCCGTTCGGTGTTTCATTGGAGTTTAGCCTCTCCATTCGTGTTTCATTGGAGTTTAGCCTCTCCATTCTTGTTTCATTGGAGTTTAGTCTGTCCGTTCGTGTTTCATTGGTGTTTAGTCTGTCCATTCTTGTTTCATTTGAGTTTAGTCTGTCCGTTCGGTGTTTCATTGGAGTTTAGCCTCTCCATTCTTGTTTCATTGGAGTTTAGTCTGTCCGTTCGTGTTTCATAGGTATTTAATCTGTCCGTTTGTGTTTCATTGGAGTTTAGTCTGTCCGTTTGTGTTTCATTGGAGTTTAGTCTGTCCGTTGTGTTTCATTGGGTTTAGTCTGTCCGTTCATGTTTCATTGGAGTTTAGTCTGTCCGTTCGTGTTTCATTGGTGTTTAGTCTGTCCATTCTTGTTTCATTTGAGTTTAGTCTGTCCGTTCGGTGTTTCATTGGAGTTTAGCCTCTCCATTCGTGTTTCATTGGAGTTTAGCCTCTCCATTCTTGTTTCATTGGAGTTTAGTCTGTCCATTCGTGTTTCATTGGTGTTTAGTCTGTCCGTTCGTGTTTCATGGTTTTATCTGTCCGTTTGTGTTTCATTTGAGTTTTGTCTGTCCGTTCGGTGTTTCATTGGAGTTTAGCCTCTCCATTCGTGTTTCATTGGAGTTTAGCCTCTCCATTCTTGTTTCATTGGAGTTTAGTCTGTCCGTTCGTGTTTCATTGGTGTTTAGTCTGTCCATTCTTGTTTCATTGGAGTTTAGTCTGTCCGTTCGTGTTTCATTGGTGTTTAGTCTGTCCATTCTTGTTTCATTTGAGTTTAGTCTGTCCGTTCGGTGTTTCATTGGAGTTTAGCCTCTCCATTCGTGTTTCATTGGAGTTTAGCCTCTCCATTCTTGTTTCATTGGAGTTTAGTCTGTCCTTCTGTTTCATTGAGTTTAGTCTGTCCTTCGGTTTTCATTGGAGTTTAGCCTCTCCATTCGTGTTTCATTGGAGTTTAGCCTCTCCATTCTTGTTTCATTGGAGTTTAGTCTGTCCGTTCGTGTTTCATTGGTGTTTAGTCTGTCCATTCTTGTTTCATTGAGTTTAGTCTGTCCGTTCGTGTTTCATTGGAGTTTAGCCTCTCCATTCGTGTTTCATTGGAGTTTAGCCTCTCCATTCGTGTTTCATTGGAGTTTAGCCTGTCCATTCTTGTTTCATTTGAGTTTAGTCTGTCCGTTCGGTGTTTCATTGGAGTTTAGCCTCTCCATTCGTGTTTCATTGGAGTTTAGCCTCTCCATTCTTGTTTCATTGGAGTTTAGTCTGTCCGTTCGTGTTTCATTGGTGTTTAGTCTGTCCATTCTTGTTTCATTGGAGTTTAGTCTGTCCGTTCGTGTTTCATTGGTGTTTAGTCTGTCCATTCTTGTTTCATTTGAGTTTAGTCTGTCCGTTCGGTGTTTCATTGGAGTTTAGCCTCTCCATTCGTGTTTCATTGGAGTTTAGCCTCTCCATTCTTGTTTCATTGGAGTTTAGTCTGTCCGTTCGTGTTTCATTGGTGTTTAGTCTGTCCATTCTTGTTTCATTTGAGTTTAGTCTGTCCGTTCGGTGTTTCATTGGAGTTTAGCCTCTCCATTCGTGTTTCATTGGAGTTTAGCCTCTCCATTCGTGTTTCATTGGAGTTTAGTCTGTCCATTCGTGTTTCATTGGAGTTTAGTCTGTCCGTTCGTGTTTCATTGGAGTTTAGTCTGTCCGTTCGTGTTTCATTGGTGTTTAGTCTGTCCATTCTTGTTTCATTGGAGTTTAGTCTGTCCGTTCGTGTTTCATTGGTGTTTAGTCTGTCCATTCT
This sequence comes from Archivesica marissinica, assembly GCA_014843695.1. Lineage (NCBI taxonomy): Eukaryota > Metazoa > Mollusca > Bivalvia > Venerida > Vesicomyidae > Archivesica > Archivesica marissinica. The sequence continues at coordinate 43,119,794 of CM026388.1, forward strand.
TGTTTCATTTGAGTTTAGTCTGTCCGTTCGTGTTTCATTGGAGTTTAGTCTGTCCATTCGTGTTTCATTGGAGTTTAGCCTCTCCATTCGTGTTTCATTGGAGTTTAGTCTGTCCATTCTTGTTTCATTGGAGTTTAGTCTGTCCGTTCGTGTTTCATTGGAGTTTAGTCTGTCCGTTCGTGTTTCATTGGTGTTTAGTCTGTCCATTCTTGTTTCATTTGAGTTTAGTCTGTCCGTTCGGTGTTTCATTGGAGTTTAGCCTCTCCATTCGTGTTTCATTGGAGTTTAGCCTCTCCATTCTTGTTTCATTGGAGTTTAGTCTGTCCGTTCGTGTTTCATTGGTGTTTAGTCTGTCCATTCTTGTTTCATTTGAGTTTAGTCTGTCCGTTCGGTGTTTCATTGGAGTTTAGCCTCTCCATTCGTGTTTCATTGGAGTTTAGCCTCTCCATTCGTGTTTCATTGGAGTTTAGCCTCTCCATTCTTGTTTCATTGGTGTTTAGTCTGTCCGTTCGTGTTTCATTGGTGTTTAGTCTGTCCATTCTTGTTTCATTGGAGTTTAGTCTGTCCGTTCGTGTTTCATTGGTGTTTAGTCTGTCCATTCTTGTTTCATTTGAGTTTAGTCTGTCCGTTCGGTGTTTCATTGGAGTTTAGCCTCTCCATTCGTGTTTCATTGGAGTTTAGCCTCTCCATTCTTGTTTCATTGGAGTTTAGTCTGTCCGTTCGTGTTTCATTGGTGTTTAGTCTGTCCATTCTTGTTTCATTGGAGTTTAGTCTGTCCGTTCGTGTTTCATTGGTGTTTAGCCTGTCCATTCTTGTTTCATTGGAGTTTAGTCTGTCCGTTCGTGTTTCATTGGTGTTTAGTCTGTCCATTCGTGTTTCATTGGAGTTTAGTCTGTCCGTTCGTGTTTCATTGGTGTTTAGTCTGTCCGTTCGTGTTTCATTGGAGTTTAGCCTCTCCATTCGTGTTTCATTGGAGTTTAGCCTCTCCATTCGTGTTTCATTGGAGTTTAGCCTCTCCATTCTTGTTTCATTGGAGTTTAGTCTGTCCGTTCGTGTTTCATTGGTGTTTAGTCTGTCCATTCTTGTTTCATTTGAGTTTAGTCTGTCCGTTCGTGTTTCATTGGAGTTTAGCCTCTCCATTCTTGTTTCATTGGAGTTTAGTCTGTCCGTTCGTGTTTCATGGGTTTAGCCTGTCCGTTCGTGTTTCATTGGAGTTTAGCCTCTCCATTCTTGTTTCATTGGAGTTTAGTCTGTCCGTTCGTGTTTCATTGGTGTTTAGTCTGTCCATTCTTGTTTCATTTGAGTTTAGTCTGTCCGTTCGGTGTTTCATTGGAGTTTAGCCTCTCCATTCGTGTTTCATTGGAGTTTAGCCTCTCCATTCTTGTTTCATTGGAGTTTAGTCTGTCCATTCGTGTTTCATTGGTGTTTAGTCTGTCCGTTCGTGTTTCATAGGTATTTAATCTGTCCGTTTGTGTTTCATTTGAGTTTTGTCTGTCCGTTCGGTGTTTCATTGGAGTTTAGCCTCTCCATTCGTGTTTCATTGGAGTTTAGCCTCTCCATTCTTGTTTCATTGGAGTTTAGTCTGTCCGTTCGTGTTTCATTGGTGTTTAGTCTGTCCATTCTTGTTTCATTGGAGTTTAGTCTGTCCGTTCGTGTTTCATTGGTGTTTAGTCTGTCCATTCTTGTTTCATTTGAGTTTAGTCTGTCCGTTCGGTGTTTCATTGGAGTTTAGCCTCTCCATTCGTGTTTCATTGGAGTTTAGCCTCTCCATTCTTGTTTCATTGGAGTTTAGTCTGTCCGTTCGTGTTTCATTGGTGTTTAGTCTGTCCGTTCTTGTTTCATTTGAGTTTAGTCTGTCCGTTCGTGTTTCATTGGAGTTTAGCCTCTCCATTCGTGTTTCATTGGAGTTTAGTCTGTCCGTTCGTGTTTCATTGGTGTTTAGTCTGTCCGTTCGTGTTTCATTGAGTTTAGTCTGTCCGTTCGTGTTTCATTGGAGTTTAGCTTCCTTCTGTTTCATTGGAGTTTAGTTGTCCGTTGTGTTTCATTGGTGTTTAGTCTGTCCATTCTGTTTCATTGGTGTTTAGTCTGTCCGTTCGTGTTTCATTGGTGTTTAGTCTGTCCGTTGGTTTCATTGGAGTTTAGCCTGTCCGTTCTTGTTTCATTGGTGTTTAGTCTGTCCGTTCGTGTTTCATTGGTGTTTAGTCTGTCCGTTCGTGTTTCATTGGTGTTTAGTCTGTCCGTTTGTGTTTCATTTGAGTTTAGTCTGTCCGTTCGGTGTTTCATTGGAGTTTAGCCTCTCCATTCGTGTTTCATTGGAGTTTAGCCTCTCCATTCTTGTTTCATTGGAGTTTAGTCTGTCCGTTCGTGTTTCATTGGTGTTTAGTCTGTCCGTTCTTGTTTCATTGGAGTTTAGTCTGTCCGTTTGTGTTTCATTGGAGTTTAGTCTGTCCATTCTTGTTTCATTGGAGTTTAGTCTGTCCGTTCGTGTTTCATTGGTGTTTAGTCTGTCCATTGTGTTTCATTGGAGTTTAGTCTGTCCGTTTGTGTTTCTTGGTGTTTAGTCTGTCCGTTTTTGTTTCATTTGGTTTTGTCTGTCCGTTCGTGTTTCATTGGAGTTTAGTCTGTCCGTTCGTGTTTCATTGGTGTTTAGTCTGTCCATTCTTGTTTCATTTGAGTTTAGTCTGTCCGTTCGGTGTTTCATTGGAGTTTAGCCTCTCCATTCGTGTTTCATTGGAGTTTAGCCTCTCCATTCTTGTTTCATTGGAGTTTAGTCTGTCCGTTCGTGTTTCATTGGTGTTTAGTCT
>CM026388.1:43123597-43235918 GCA_014843695.1 Archivesica marissinica
TTAACCCATTCAAACCCAAGTAACTGACATGGACTGGTGCATGATATTTAACCCACTCAAACCCAAGTAACTGACATGGACTGGTGCATGATATTAACCCATTCAACACCAAGTAACTGACATGGACTGGTGCATGATATTAACCCATTCAACCCCAAGTAACTGACATGGACTGGTGCATGATATTAACCCATTCAACCCCAAGTAACTGACATGGCCTGGTGCATGATATTAACCCATTCAACACCAAGTAACTGACATGGACTGGTGCATGATATTAACCCATTCAACACCAAGTAACTGACATGGACTGAGCATGATATTTAAACTCGCTTCAACAGACCACAGTACTACTTGTACTGGTGCATGATCTGTTAAACCCATGCAACCCCCCAAGTAACTGACATGACTGGTGCTGATATTAACCCCGTCACACCAGTACGACATGGCTTTGCATGGTATTACCCCCATTTCAACACCAAGTAACTGACATGGACTGGTGCTTGATATTTAACCCATTCAACCCCAAGTAACTGACATGGACTGGTGCATGATATTTAACCCATTCAACCCCAAGTAACTGACATGGACTGGTGCATGATATTTAACCCATTCAACACCAAGTAACTGACATGGACTGATGCATGATATTTAACCCATTCAACACCAAGTAACTGACATGGACTGGTGCACGATATTTAACCCATTCAACACCAAGTAACTGACATGGACTGGTGCATGATATTTAACCCATTCAACACCAAGTAACTGACATGGACTGGTGCATGATATTTAACCCATTCAACACCAAGTAACTGACATGGACTGGTGCAGTCCGTTCATGTTTCATTGGAGTTTAGCCTCTCCATTCTTGTTTCATTGGAGTTTAGTCTGTCCGTTCATGTTTCATTGGTGTTTAGTCTGTCCATTCTTGTTTCATTGGAGTTTAGTCTGTCCATTCGTGTTTCATTGGAGTTTAGTCTGTCCATTCTTGTTTCATTTGAGTTTAGTCTGTCCGTTCATGTTTCATTGGAGTTTAGCCTCTCCATTCGTGTTTCATTGGAGTTTAGCCTCTCCATTCGTGTTTCATTGGAGTTTAGTCTGTCCATTCTTGTTTCATTGGAGTTTAGTCTGTCCGTTCGTGTTTCATTGGAGTTTAGTCTGTCCGTTCGTGTTTCATTGGAGTTTAGTCTGTCCATTCTTGTTTCATTTGAGTTTAGTCTGTCCGTTCGGTGTTTCATTGGAGTTTAGCCTCTCCATTCGTGTTTCATTGGAGTTTAGCCTCTCCATTCTTGTTTCATTGGAGTTTAGTCTGTCCGTTCGTGTTTCATTGGTGTTTAGTCTGTCCATTCTTGTTTCATTTGAGTTTAGTCTGTCCGTTCGTGTTTCATTGGAGTTTAGTCTGTCCATTCGTGTTTCATTGGAGTTTAGCCTCTCCATTCGTGTTTCATTGGAGTTTAGTCTGTCCGTTCGTGTTTCATTGGTGTTTAGTCTGTCCATTCTTGTTTCATTTGAGTTTAGTCTGTCCGTTCGGTGTTTCATTGGAGTTTAGCCTCTCCATTCGTGTTTCATTGGAGTTTAGCCTCTCCATTCTTGTTTCATTGGAGTTTAGTCTGTCCGTTCGTGTTTCATTGGTGTTTAGTCTGTCCATTCTTGTTTCATTTGAGTTTAGTCTGTCCGTTCGGTGTTTCATTGGAGTTTAGCCTCTCCATTCTTGTTTCATTGGAGTTTAGTCTGTCCGTTCGTGTTTCATAGGTATTTAATCTGTCCGTTTGTGTTTCATTGGAGTTTAGTCTGTCCGTTTGTGTTTCATTGGTGTTTAGTCTGTCCGTTCATGTTTCATTGGAGTTTAGTCTGTCCGTTCGTGTTTCATTGGTGTTTAGTCTGTCCATTCTTGTTTCATTTGAGTTTAGTCTGTCCGTTCGGTGTTTCATTGGAGTTTAGCCTCTCCATTCGTGTTTCATTGGAGTTTAGCCTCTCCATTCTTGTTTCATTGGAGTTTAGTCTGTCCGTTCGTGTTTCATTGGTGTTTAGTCTGTCCATTCTTGTTTCATTTGAGTTTAGTCTGTCCGTTCGGTGTTTCATTGGAGTTTAGCCTCTCCATTCGTGTTTCATTGGAGTTTAGCCTCTCCATTCTTGTTTCATTGGAGTTTAGTCTGTCCGTTCGTGTTTCATTGGTGTTTAGTCTGTCCATTCTTGTTTCATTTGAGCTTAGTCTGTCCGTTCGGTGTTTCATTGGAGTTTAGCCTCTCCATTCGTGTTTCATTGGAGTTTAGCCTCTCCATTCTTGTTTCATTGGAGTTTAGTCTGTCCGTTCGTGTTTCATTGGTGTTTAGTCTGTCCATTCTTGTTTCATTTGAGTTTAGTCTGTCCGTTCGGTGTTTCATTGGAGTTTAGCCTCTCCATTCGTGTTTCATTGGAGTTTAGCCTCTCCATTCTTGTTTCATTTGAGTTTAGTCTGTCCGTTCGGTGTTTCATTGGAGTTTAGCCTCTCCATTCGTGTTTCATTGGAGTTTAGCCTCTCCATTCTTGTTTCATTGGAGTTTAGTCTGTCCGTTCGTGTTTCATTGGTGTTTAGTCTGTCCATTCTTGTTTCATTGGAGTTTAGTCTGTCCGTTCGTGTTTCATTGGTGTTTAGTCTGTCCATTCTTGTTTCATTTGAGTTTAGTCTGTCCGTTCGTGTTTCATAGGTATTTAATCTGTCCGTTTGTGTTTCATTGGAGTTTAGTCTGTCCGTTTGTGTTTCATTGGTGTTTAGTCTGTCCGTTCATGTTTCATTGGAGTTTAGTCTGTCCGTTCGTGTTTCATTTGAGTTTAGTCTGTCCATTCTTGTTTCATTTGAGTTTAGTCTGTCCGTTCGGTGTTTCATTGGAGTTTAGCCTCTCCATTCGTGTTTCATTGGAGTTTAGCCTCTCCATTCTTGTTTCATTGGAGTTTAGTCTGTCCGTTCGTGTTTCATTGGTGTTTAGTCTGTCCATTCTTGTTTCATTTGAGTTTAGCCTCTCCATTCGTGTTTCATTGGAGTTTAGCCTCTCCATTCGTGTTTCATTGGAGTTTAGTCTGTCCATTCGTGTTTCATTGGTGTTTAGTCTGTCCGTTCGTGTTTCATAGGTATTTAATCTGTCCGTTTGTGTTTCATTTGAGTTTAGTCTGTCCGTTCGGTGTTTCATTGGAGTTTAGCCTCTCCATTCGTGTTTCATTGGAGTTTAGCCTCTCCATCCGTGTTTCATTGGAGTTTAGCCTCTCCATTCTTGTTTCATTGGAGTTTAGTCTGTCCGTTCGTGTTTCATTGGTGTTTAGTCTGTCCATTCTTGTTTCATTTGAGTTTAGTCTGTCCGTTCGGTGTTTCATTGGAGTTTAGCCTCTCCATTCGTGTTTCATTGGAGTTTAGCCTCTCCATTCTTGTTTCATTGGAGTTTAGTCTGTCCGTTCGTGTTGTTATCTGTCCTCTGTTTCATTGAGTTTAGTCTGTCCGTTCGGTGTTTCATTGGAGTTTAGCCTCTCCATTCGTGTTTCATTGGAGTTTAGCCTCTCCATTCTTTCATTGGGTTTAGTCTGTCCGTTCGTGTTTCATTGGTGTTTAGTCTGTCCATTCTTGTTTCATTGGAGTTTAGTCTGTCCGTTCGTGTTTCATTGGTGTTTAGTCTGTCCATTCTTGTTTCATTTGAGTTTAGTCTGTCCGTTCGGTGTTTCATTGGAGTTTAGCCTCTCCATTTGTTTCATTGGAGTTTAGTCTGTCCATTCTGTTTCATTGGAGTTTAGTCTGTCCGTTCGTGTTTCATTGGTGTTTAGTCTGTCCGTTTTGTTTCATTGAGTTTAGTCTGTCCGTCGGTGTTTCATTGGAGTTTAGCCTCTCCATTCGTGTTTCATTGGAGTTTAGCCTCTCCATTCTTGTTTCATTGGAGTTTAGTCTGGTTTAGCCTCTCCATTCGTGTTTCATTGGAGTTTAGCCTTTCCATTCTTGTTTCATTTGAGTTTAGTCTGTCCGTTCGGTGTTTCATTGGAGTTTAGCCTCTCCATTCGTGTTTCATTGGAGTTTAGCCTTTCCATTCTTGTTTCATTTGAGTTTAGTCTGTCCGTTCGGTGTTTCATTGGAGTTTAGCCTCTCCATTCGTGTTTCATTGGAGTTTAGCCTTTCCATTCTTGTTTCATTTGAGTTTAGTCTGTCCGTTCGGTGTTTCATTGGAGTTTAGCCTCTCCATTCGTGTTTCATTGGAGTTTAGCCTTTCCATTCTTGTTTCATTTGAGTTTAGTCTGTCCGTTCGGTGTTTCATTGGAGTTTAGCCTCTCCATTCGTGTTTCATTGGAGTTTAGCCTTTCCATTCTTGTTTCATTTGAGTTTAGTCTGTCCGTTCGGTGTTTCATTGGAGTTTAGCCTCTCCATTCGTGTTTCATTGGAGTTTAGCCTTTCCATTCTTGTTTCATTTGAGTTTAGTCTGTCCGTTCGGTGTTTCATTGGAGTTTAGCCTCTCCATTCGTGTTTCATTGGAGTTTAGCCTCTCCATTCTTGTTTCATTGGAGTTTAGTCTGTCCGTTCGTGTTTCATTGGTGTTTAGTCTGTCCATTCTTGTTTCATTGGAGTTTAGTCTGTCCGTTCGTGTTTCATTGGTGTTTAGTCTGTCCGTTCGTGTTTCATTGGTGTTTAGCCTGTCCGTTCATGTTTCATTGGTGTTTAGTCTGTCCGTTCGTGTTTCATTGGTGTTTAGTCTGTCCGTTCGTGTTTCATAGGTGTTTAGTCTGTCCGTTCGTGTTTCATAGGAGTTTAGCCTGTCCGTTCGTGTTTCATTGGAGTTTAGCCTCTCCATTCTTGTTTCATTGGAGTTTAGTCTGTCCGTTCGTGTTTCATTGGTGTTTAGTCTGTCCATTCTTGTTTCATTTGAGTTTAGTCTGTCCGTTCGGTGTTTCATTGGAGTTTAGCCTCTCCATTCGTGTTTCATTGGAGTTTAGCCTCTCCATTCTTGTTTCATTGGAGTTTAGTCTGTCCATTCGTGTTTCATTGGTGTTTAGTCTGTCCGTTCGTGTTTCATAGGTATTTAATCTGTCCGTTTGTGTTTCATTTGAGTTTTGTCTGTCCGTTCGGTGTTTCATTGGAGTTTAGCCTCTCCATTCGTGTTTCATTGGAGTTTAGTCTGTCCGTTCGTGTTTCATTGGTGTTTAGTCTGTCCGTTCGTGTTTCATAGGTATTTAATCTGTCCGTTTGTGTTTCATTTGAGTTTTGTCTGTCCGTTCGGTGTTTCATTGGAGTTTAGCCTCTCCATTCGTGTTTCATTGGAGTTTAGCCTCTCCATTCTTGTTTCATTGGAGTTTAGTCTGTCCGTTCGTGTTTCATTGGTTTTTAGTCTGTCCATTCATGTTTCATTGGAGTTTAGTCTGTCCGTTCGTGTTTCATTGGTGTTTAGTCTGTCCATTCTTGTTTCATTTGAGTTTAGTCTGTCCGTTCGGTGTTTCATTGGAGTTTAGCCTCTCCATTCGTGTTTCATTGGAGTTTAGCCTCTCCATTCTTGTTTCATTGGAGTTTAGTCTGTCCATTCGTGTTTCATTGGTGTTTAGTCTGTCCGTTCGTGTTTCATAGGTATTTAATCTGTCCGTTTGTGTTTCATTTGAGTTTTGTCTGTCCGTTCGGTGTTTCATTGGAGTTTAGCCTCTCCATTCGTGTTTCATTGGAGTTTAGCCTCTCCATTCTTGTTTCATTGGAGTTTAGTCTGTCCGTTCGTGTTTCATTGGTGTTTAGTCTGTCCATTCTTGTTTCATTTGAGTTTAGTCTGTCCGTTCGGTGTTTCATTGGAGTTTAGCCTCTCCATTCGTGTTTCATTGGAGTTTAGCCTCTCCATTCTTGTTTCATTGGAGTTTAGTCTGTCCGTTCGTGTTTCATTGGTGTTTAGTCTGTCCATTCTTGTTTCATTGGAGTTTAGTCTGTCCGTTCGTGTTTCATTGGTGTTTAGTCTGTCCATTCTTGTTTCATTTGAGTTTAGTCTGTCCGTTCATGTTTCATTGGAGTTTAGTCTATCCATTCTTGTTTCATTGGAGTTTAGCCTCTCCATTTGTGTTTCATTGGAGTTTAGTCTGTCCATTCTTGTTTCATTGGAGTTTAGTCTGTCCGTTCGTGTTTCATTGGAGTTTAGTCTATCCGTTCGTGTTTCATTGGTGTTTAGTCTGTCCATTCTTGTTTCATTTGAGTTTTGTCTGTCCGTTCGGTGTTTCATTGGAGTTTAGCCTCTCCATTCGTGTTTCATTGGAGTTTAGCCTCTCCATTCTTGTTTCATTGGAGTTTAGTCTGTCCGTTCGGTGTTTCATTGGAGTTTAGCCTCTCCATTCGTGTTTCATTGGAGTTTAGCCTCTCCATTCGTGTTTCATTGGAGTTTAGCCTCTCCATTCTTGTTTCATTGGAGTTTAGTCTGTCCATTCGTGTTTCATTGGTGTTTAGTCTGTCCATTCGTGTTTCATAGGTATTTAATCTGTCCGTTTGTGTTTCATTGGAGTTTAGTCTGTCCGTTCGTGTTTCATTGGAGTTTAGTCTGTCCGTTCGTGTTTCATTGGTGTTTAGTCTGTCTGTCCGTTCGTGTTTCATTGGAGTTTAGTCTGTCCATTCTTGTTTCATTGGTGTTTAGTCTGTCCGTTCATGTTTCATTGGTTTTTAGTCTGTCCGTTCGTGTTTCATTGGTGTTTAGTCTGTCCGTTAGGTGTTTCATTGTAGTTTAGTATGTCCATTCATGTTTCATTGGAGTTTAGTATGTCCATTCATGTTTCATTGGTATTTAGTCTGTCCGTTTGTGTTTCATTGGTGTTTAGTCTGTCCGTTGGGCGTTTCATAGGTGTTTAGCCTGTCCGTTCGTGTTTCATTGGTATTTAATCTGTCCGTTTGTGTTTCATTGGAGTTTAGCCTCTCCATTCGTGTTTCATTGGAGTTTAGTCTGTCTGTTCGTGTTTCATTGGAGTTTAGTCTGTCCGTTCGTGTTTCATTGGTGTTTAGTCTGTCCGTTCGTGTTTCATTGGAGTTTAGTCTGTCCATTCTTGTTTCATTGGTGTTTAGTCTGTCCGTTCATGTTTCATTGGTTTTTAGTCTGTCCGTTTGTGTTTCCTTGGTGTTTAGTCTGTCCGTTGGGCGTTTCATAGGTGTTTAGTCTGTCCGTTCGTGTTTCATAGGTGTTTAGTCTGTCCGTTCGTGTTTCATAGGTGTTTAGCCTGTCTGTTCGTGTTTCATTGGTGTTTAGTCTGTCCGTTCGTGTTTCATAGGTGTTTAGCATGTCCGTTCATGTTTCATTGGTGTTTAGTCTGTCCGTTCGTGTTTCATTGGTGTTTAGTCTGTCCGTTCGTGTTTCATAGGTGTTTAGTCTGTTCGTTCGTGTTTCATAGGTGTTTAGCCTGTCCGTTCGTGTTTCATAGGTGTTTAGCCTGTCCGTTCATGTTTCATTGGTGTTTAGTCTGTCCGTTCGTGTTTCATTGGTGTTTAGTCTGTCCGTTCGTGTTTCATTGGTGTTTAGTCTGTCCGTTCGTGTTTCATTGGAGTTTGTTCTAGCTTGATTACAGGATTCATTTTATTGAAACCATGATTATTTTCGATTACTAGCCGTTTCTGTTAAAACACTAAATCAGATGGCTGGAAACCCTTGTAAACGCTGTAAACAGAATTTATTTCTGAGAATTACATGTATTACGCAGACTTTAAAAGCTTTCTGCTGAAAGAGCAGCCAGTAATAAAATCAATCCTTCTATTTTGAGAGATTAGTTGATTGGATATTGTCAGATTTTCAATAATGAGAAATTGTGGGTGACAGAGCGGTTTTTGTGCAGACGCCTCGTGGAATCTTTATTGTGATATATCGTCCAATATACATCCTCATTTGATGCCTTATTGTCTCGCCGTGCGTACATCATGCACGTGTCGGCGCATAATCTCCCAGGTCGAGCATCTCATAGTGATGTACTATCTGTGTATAAAGTATAAATTTAATGCCAATTGACCTGCCTTTTTAGGGTTATTATTACAAATATTTGTAAGGCATAATATTATAGGTACATTGCAGGGGCTCATTCTATGTTATACCGTTTGGGAGAAGTGAGAGAACGTGCGATTCCGTCCTTAAATTGCGTTATTTAATAAATTTCAACCAAATAAGGTTAGGAACATGGGGTAACATTTGAGCATTAGCTAGAACATGGGGTAACACTGGAGCATTAGCTAGAACATGGGGTAACACCGGAGCATTAGCTAGAACATGGGGTAACACTGGAGCATTAGCTAGCTAGAACATGGGGTAACACTGGAGCATTAGCTAGAACATGGGGTAACACCGGAGTGTTAGCTAGAACATGGGGTAACACTGGAGCATTAGCTAGAACATGGTGTAACACTGGAGCATTAGCTAGAACATGGGGTAACACTGGAGCATTAGCTAGAACATGGGGTAACACTGGAGCATTAGCTAGAACATGGGGTAACACTGGAGGGCTAGCTAGAACATGGGGTAACACTGGAGCATTAGCTAGAACATGGGGTAACACCGGAGTGCTAGCTAGAACATGGTGTAACACTGGAGCATTAGCTAGAACATGGGGTAACACTGGAGCATTAGCTAGAACATGGGGTAACACTGGAGCATTAGCTAGAACATGGGGTAACACTGGAGCATTAGCTAGAACATGGGGTAACACCGGAGCGCTAGCTAGAACATGGGGTAACACCGGAGCGCTAGCTAGAACATGGGGTAACAATGGAGCATTAGCTAGAACATGGGGTAACACTGGAGCATTAGCTAGAACATGGGGTAACACTGGAGCATTAGCTAGAACATGGGGTAACACCGGAGCGCTAGCTAGAACATGGGGTAACACTGGAGCATTAGCTAGAACATGGGGTAACACTGGAGCATTAGCTAGAACATGGGGTAACACTGGAGCATTAGCTAGAACATGGGGTAACACTGGAGCATTAGCTAGAACATGGGGTAACACTGGAGCATTAGCTAGAACATGGGGTAACACTGGAGCATTAGCTAGAACATGGGGTAACACTGGAGCATTAGCTAGAACATGGGGTAACACCGGAGCGCTAGCTAGATCATGGGGTAACACTGGAGCATTAGCTAGAACATGGGGTAACACTGGAGCATTAGCTAGAACATGGGGTAACACTGGAGCATTAGCTAGAACATGGGGTAACACTGGAGCATTAGCTAGAACATGGGGTAACACTGGAGCATTAGCTAGCTAGAACATGGGGTAACACTGGAGCATTAGCTAGAACATGGGGTAACACTGGAGCATTAGCTAGAACATGGGGTAACACTGGAGCATTAGCTAGAACATGGGGTAACACTGGAGCATTAGCTAGCTAGAACATGGGGTAACACTGGAGCATTAGCTAGAACATGGGGTAACACTGGAGCATTAGCTAGAACATGGTGTAACACTGGAGCATTAGCTAGAACATGGGGTAACACCGGAGCGCTAGCTAGAACATGGGGTAACACCGGAGCGCTAGCTAGAACATGGGGTAACACCGGAGGGCTAGCTAGAACATGGTGTAACACTGGAGGGCTAGCTAGAACATGGGGTGACACCGGATCGCTAGCTAGAACATGGTGTAACACTGGAGGGCTAGCTAGAACATGGGGTAAGTGTTAGCTAGAACATGGGTGACACCGGAGGGCTAGCTAGAACATGGGGTAACACTGGAGGGCTAGCTAGAACATGGGGTAAGCGCTAGCTAGAACATGGGGTGACACCGGAGGGCTAGCTAGAACATGGGGTAACACTGGAGGGCTAGCTAGAACATGGGGTAAGCGCTAGCTAGAACATGGGGTGACACCGGAGGGCTAGCTAGAACATGGTGTAACACTGGAGGGCTAGCTAGAACATGGGGTAAGCGCTAGCTAGAACATAGGGTAACACTGGAGGGCTAGCTAGAACATGGGGTAACACTGGATGGCTATCTAGAACATAAGGTAACACCGGAGCGTTAGCTAGAACATGGGGTAACACTGGACTGCTAGCTAGAACATTGGGTAACACCGGAGTGCTAGCTAGAACATGGGGTAACACCAGAGTGCTAGCTAGAACATGAGGTAACACCAGAGCAGTTCTCCCCATCCCAGGAAACATTTAAAAAAATTACGTTAGATTGATTGCGAAACAAGTTCTTAACAACTTATGTTATTAAATCACTCTCGAGTACCTGGTTCCTGATGGAATCCATCGCCACAAGGGAGAGAAGATGCAATGGGGGAATTTAAGTGCCTTGCCTAAGGGCACAATCGTAACAGCTACAGCTGGGAGCGAACTTGGGGCTTTCCACACCTAAGCTACCATGCTACACTGCACTATCACGACTTCCACGAGGAAAAGAGAAGAGAGAAGAGGCAACGTGGAATTAAATGCCTTGCTTATACAAAGGCACAATCGTAATGGCTACAGCTGAGCATGAACTAGGGAGGGGCGGGGGTGGGGGCTTTCGCACCTTAAGTGAACACACTATCAAGACTTCCATAATTATTAGCGTTGATCCTATGATAAATTAGAGTGTTATTTTTCCGATTAAAGGGGTAACAAGACATTGATATGTTTACAATTATGTGCTGGGAATTGTCTTATTTTGTGTGGAATTTCAGTTTATAATTTGTTCAGCATTGATTTTGTCTGCAGTGAATAAAACAGAAAAACGTCTGGTTGTACTTTATATTAAAGCAATGCTAAATGATATAGTTTTTCTATTTAATCTGAAAGAGTGGCAATCTTGTCTCGATTGTTCAAGATAAAAGACTTCTGTTAGTTGCTAAATACGAATCCATCGCAATGACATTTACACAGTTTGGTTGCCACAGTAACAGAAAAAGGAAGGCTGTTTTCTCAAGGACAGAATCGTCTTGTGGACATTTGAAATCTATACGTTATGTTTGTTGATGTAAAACTCATTATGTGTTGCCATGCTAAGATATTGAAAGTGTCCGTCTAAATATACAATAATATATTGTAACTGAGACACAGTCTGTCCAAATATACAATAATATATAGGAACTGAGACACAGTCTATCCAAATATACAATAATATATAGGAACTGAGACACAGTCTATCCAAATATACAATAATATATAGGAACTGAGACACAGTCTATCCAAATATACAATAATATATAGGAACTGAGACACAGTCTATCCAAATATACAATAAGTTATTAGAACTGAGACACAGTCTATCCAAATATACAATAAGTTATTAAAACTGAGACACAGTCTATCCAAATATACAATAATATATAGGAACTGAGACACAGTCTATCCAAATATACAATAATATATAGGAACTGAGACACCGTCTATCCAAATATACAATAATATATAGGAACTGAGACACAGTCTATCCAAATATACAATAAGTTATTAGAACTGAGACACAGTCTATCCAAATATACAATAATATATAGGAACTGAGACACAGTCTATCCAAATATACAATAATATATAGGAACTGAGACACCGTCTATCCAAATATACAATAATATATAGGAACTGAGACACAGTCTATCCAAATATACAATAAGTTATTAGAACTGAGACACAGTCTATCCAAATATACAATAATATATAGGAACTGAGACACAGTCTATCCAAATATACAATAATATATAGGAACTGAGACACCGTCTATCCAAATATACAATAATATATAGGAACTGAGACACAGTCTATCCAAATATACAATAATATATAGGAACTGAGACACAGTCTATCCAAATATACACTAATATATAGGAACTGAGACACAGTCTATCCAAATATACAATAATATATAGGAACTGAGACACAGTCTATCCAAATATACAATAATATATAGGAACTGAGACACAGTCTATCCAAATATACAATAATTTATTAGAACTGAGACACAGTCTATCCAAATATACAATAATATATAGGAACTGAGACACAGTCTATCCAAATATACAATAATATATAGGAACTGACACACAGTCTATCCAAATATACAATAATATATAGGAACTGACACACAGTCTATCCAAATATACAATAATATATAGGAACTGAGACACAGTCTATCCAAATATACAATAATATATAGGAACTGACACAGTCTATCCAAATATACAATAATATATAGGAACTGAGACACAGTCTATCCAAATATACAATAATATATAGGAACTGAGACACAGTCTATCCAAATATACAACAATATATTGCAACTATTTTGTTTGCAGCTTGTTTGTTAGAGATATCTTCACTAGCTTAGACCAAAGTTTTGTTTTTTGAAATTGACCCAAATCCTACATGTACCTGCTGTCCTTTATCGGGAATTTAACTCTTTGTTTTTCAGGTAATTTAAAGAATACAGAGAGAGTACTCCACAGGAATAGATTTAACTTCATACTGAAGGTTGTGGCGAGAGACTGCAGGGGTAAGGTGTCCACGCCAGCATTCATCAACATTGACGTGAAGGAATCCTGCAAGAACGGATGGACAGGTAAACATTAGGTTCCTCATCTGAATGATGCGACGGGGAAACTAAATGCAAGCTATATATATATGTGTCTTCTACATCCTGAAAAAGCCTTTTTCAAGGAAAACAAAAATCATCGGGCTAATTCATTTTCTTTATGATCGTTATGAATCAATTGGATAATGACGTTGTGACGTCATTTCCGCATGCACATTCCGGATGTAGAGAGGACCCAGGGATCATTCTAGAGGGCGATGTGGGCGAAATAGTCGCCCTAGGGACCCTGACTTCGCCCTCTGGGGGCCCCACTTCTCCGTTTTTACGATTTTCAAACAATATTTTGTCTAGTAAGATACACTGGCCCATTATAAAGCACTCCTTCTATTCAAATGTTGTATTTAATGTTTAATGTCCTGGACCGCATGTATATATTACTAGTTTCCTGTTACGAACAATCAACATATAGTAAAGTTATTTACTTTGTCCGTAAATTGTCCGATTAGGGCAGTGGTTAGCGCGCTAGCTTCTCACCAAGGCAACCCAGGTTCGATACTCTGACCGGGAAGTATGTGAGATGGTACCGTGGTCGCCAGATCGGACAGTTGGGTTTTCTCCTGGTGCTCCACATTTCATCAATTTAAATGCCTTGCCTAAGAGCACAATCATAACGGCTACAGCTGGGTGCGAGCTCCGGGCCTTTCACACCTGAAACTATCGCGACCTCTACGTATAATTATAGTATATACATAAGGAGGTATGTGAGATGGTACCGTGGTCGTCAGATCGGACAGGTGGGTTTTCTCCGGGTACTTCGGTTTCCTCCCACACGAATGACCACATAGACACTTTCATCTGCGCCAACGATAGTGATTAAATTAAGTTGTTAGAACTTGCTTCGCAATCGTAAAATAAATCAAGTTTACACTTTAAATTGTATGTTTGAATCACACTGGGTGTGTCGAATTCATTCAAGTGAGGAAGCCATCCAGCGGGCTTGCTGAAGGTCGGTGGTTCTACCTGGGTGCCCGTCCGTGATAGCAATGCTGCTCAGAGGGGCACACGGGGTCTTCCACCACCAAGAATTACTGTCCCCATATGACATGAGCTGCGACTTAAACACCCAAAACAAACGTAACATTTCGAAAACCATTTTTATCATACAATTGTATTCGTTGTAAAACTGCGTCACTTTTGCCATCATGAAAACCGACCTGCTTAGCATTTTTAACCCGTAACCTGCCGTAATAAATTGGACGGAATCTGATCAGAATTTATGTTGTTTGCTATTCAGACACGTGTTTTAGCTCCACTATCTGAATAGCAAACAACATAGAGCTGGATAAGATGGCACGTTTTGTGTCGTCTGATCTGGTTCTATGCTGTTTGCAAAAGCATCTTTAGTCGTGATTGGCAGGTTACGGGTTGAACATTGTTGAAAAATATATAATGTTATTTTGACTAGGTTAGTATTTTTGATTTGGGTATCTTCGCAACTCCATTTCTCTGTGTTTGTCCGCATCTGTGGTCGAGTGGTTAAGGTCGCTGACTTGTATACCACTGTAACCTATTATCACTGATGGTCACGGGTTCGAGCCCCCGCTCAGACCGTGTCTCATTTATATGAAAAAGTTGGCAGTTTCTTACGGAGGTTGGTGCACCCAAGTACTGGTTAACCGCTGGAGCCTGCCCAGGAAAGGTGTTGTTAGGTAAACTGCCTGCCGGCGATATAGCCCAAAATGGTGCTGATGCAGGCGTAAAACCCGAAATATAACATAATATATTTCTCTGTGTAACAAATCATAACCGCAGTGAATTTAATATGCGTGTTTTATTAATATTGCTGGCGTTAAAAATGGGATACTCGCATACACGGGACACTCGCATACACGGCATACACGGGACACTCGCATACACGGGACACTCGCATACATTGTAATTTCGCTTTTTTAAAAACTGGAATACAGTCAAACCTGTCCTAAGCAGTCGGCCAAGGGAAGCGCAAAAAGTGGCTGCTTAGCTTAGCACAGGTGGATGCTTAATAGAGGTTAAATGTATAATAAAGTAACATATTGGGAATCTGAAAAATGACTGCCTAATGCAGGTTGGCTGCTTAATAGAGGTGACCACTAACACAGGTTTGACTGTATAATAGAAGTGACCACTAACACAGGTTTGACTGTATATCTTGAAGAAGTTGTTTGGAAATTTTGAAGTCAGGTCAATGTCCTGCCAATTGTATATCAAATGATTGATAGGGAGAAGAACTATATAAGTTTTCTTTCATTCTAATCCCTTTCAGTCTACTGCTGTTAAATTATATGTACAAATACTGAAATAAATAATGTTTAACCCTTTCAACACTACAGGCCTCTAAAATAGACTTACAAACACAAAAAGTGTAGATCCAGATGAGCCGGCTCGTGACTAGCCGTCT
The DNA here is from genome assembly GCA_014843695.1 of Archivesica marissinica. Lineage (NCBI taxonomy): Eukaryota > Metazoa > Mollusca > Bivalvia > Venerida > Vesicomyidae > Archivesica > Archivesica marissinica. Next base: position 43,138,486 of record CM026388.1, read on the forward strand.
CATCAGGATCTGCACTTTTTGCCAGCAATAATTATTACTATTTTTAGATAAAATTACCCATTTTGATAAATGAACAGAGGTAATTTTCTTATTAATTTGTTGGTCTAAAAATATCATGTACCAGTCCATGTCAGTTACTTGGGGTTGAATGGGTTAAATATCATGTACCAGTCCATGTCAGTTACTTGGGGTTGAATGGGTTAAATATCATGTACCAGTCCATGTCAGTTACTTGTGGTTGAATGGGTTAAATATCATGTACCAGTCCATGTCAGTTACTTGGTGTTGAATGGGTTAAATATCATGCACCAGTCCATGTCATTTACTTGGGGTTGAATGGGTTAAATATCTTGTACCATTCCATGTCAGTTACTTGGGGTTGAATGGGTTAAATATCATGTACCAGTCCATGTCAGTTACTTGGTGTTGAATGGGTTAAATATCTTGCACCAGTCCATGTCAGTTACTTGGGGTTGAATGGGTTAAATATCATGTACCAGTCCATGTCAGTTACTTGGGGTTGAATGGGTTAAATATCATGTACCAGTCCATGTCAGTTACTTGGGGTTGAATGGGTTAAATATCATGTACCAGTCCATGTCAGTTACTTGGTGTTGAATGGGTTAAATATCATGTACCAGTCCATGTCAGTTACTTGGTGTTGAATGGGTTAAATATCATGTACCAGTCCATGTCAGTTACTTGGTGTTGAATGGGTTAAATATCATGCACCAGTCCATGTCAGTTACTTGGTGTTGAATGGGTTAAATATCATGTACCAGTCCATGTCAGTTACTTGGTGTTGAATGGGTTAAATATCATGTACCAGTCCATGTCAGTTACTTGGTGTTCAATGGGTTAATATGATGTACCAGTCCATGTCAGTTACTTGGGGTTGAATAAGTTAAACTAATGTCCCATTTCAGATACTATCATTTTAACATATAACTGGCTCTGTTTATATCAAATTTCGTAAATGTTTCGTTATATTATATTTATTTGTTGGTTACATTCAGGGCTCGACAAATCCACTCGTCCGCTCATATTTACGAGTGACTTTTCGATATGGACGAGATGAAAGTCGCTTGTCCAGTCGGACGAGTGAAAATTTCAGCTAAATATCCAATATAAATCGTAGGAACAAAATAAAATAATATCCGTTTTACTTTCTTCGGAATGATTACCAGGCGTGATAATGGGAAATCACCGAGGATATTTTAATGTGTTTATGCTGCCACATAATTGCATTTATTAATAAATTAAAGTGCAATTCTGACGATTTTTAATTTTCCTAAAATACATGGGACGAGTGATAGTCCAATCTGGACGAGTGGGACAGTGGCATCACTCGCCCAGTAGGACGAGTAAGAAATTAAACATTTGTCGAGGCCTGTTACATTGTATTTCAGTACAAGTTACACTATATATTTCAGGCTTCCCCGAGCATATTGAGTACACGCCAGGGTCAGGACCTAAACAGTTATCCAGTAATGCTCACCTACAGATCTGTGACGACCAGTGTGTGCCGGACCATATCAGTACGAGACTCACCCTGGCAACCAAGCACATCGGGAAGGGCTGTGACAGGGATACATACAGTATTACCTCGCAAAGAAAACTCTGTGGTAAGTGTTGTCTGTCTGATATATGGCTCGGTGATTGCAGCTTGTCTGGTACCTGGCTCGGTGATTGCAGCTTGTCTGGTGCCTGGCTCGGTGATTGCAGCTTGTCAGGTGCCTGGCTAGGTGATTGCAGCTTGTCTGGTGCCTGGCTCGGTGATTGCAGCTTGTCTGGTGCCTGGCTCGGTGATTGCAGATTGTCTGGTGCCTGGCTCGGTGATTGCAGATTGTCTGGTACCTGGCTCGGTGATTGCAGCTTGTCTGGTGCCTGGCTCGGTAATTACAGCTTGTCTGGTGCCTGGCTCGGTGATTGCAGCTTGTCTGGTGCCTGGCTCGGTGATTACAGCTTATCTGGTGCCTGGCTTGGTGATTGCAGCTTGTCTGGTACCTGGCTCGGTGCCCAGCTTGTCTTGTGCCTGGCTCAATGCAGTTTGTCTGGTGCCTGGCTTGTTGGTCACAGATTGTCTGGTGCCTGGCTTGTTGATCACAGATTGTCTGGTGCCTGGCTTGTTGATCACAGATTGTCTGTTGCCTGGCTTGTTGATCACAGATTGTCTGGTGCCTGGCTTGTTGATCACAGATTGTCTGGTGCCTGGCTTGTTGATCACAGATTGTCTGGTGCCTGGCTTGTTGATCACAGATTGTCTGGTGCCTGGCTTGTTGATCACAGAATTGTCTGGTGCCTGGCTTGTTGATCACAGATTGTCTGGTGCCTGGCTTGTTGATCACAGATTGTCTGGTGCCTGGCTTGGTGATCACAGATTGTCTGGTGCCTGGCTTGTTGATCACAGATTGTCTGGTGCCTGGCTTGTTGATCACAGATTGTCTGGTGCCTGGCTTGGTGATCACAGATTGTCTGGTGCCTGGCTTGTTGATCACAGATTGTCTGGTGCCTGGCTTGTTGATCACAGATTGTCTGGTGCCTGGCTTGTTGATCACAGATTGTCTGGTGCCTGGCTTGTTGATCACAGATTGTCTGGTGCCTGGCTTGTTGATCACAGATTGTCTGGTGCCTGGCTTGGTGATCACAGATTGTCTGGTGCCTGGCTTGGTGGGTGCAAAATTTGCATATGAACTATAGTACTTCATTTCCTATTAGAATTGTTCTTATTGCACATTGGGACTCTACTGCTCAGGGCTACCAAGTGGAATCCATGGTCTGGTGGGTCTTATACTGAAGCCAGACACATTGCGTAGTACTATTTGACATGCCCACCAAAAAACAAGTCCGGTCACTCTGGTGACCAGCAAACATTTTAGATTATTTTATACAAATTTATTTTAGCTGGATTGTAAAACAAGTTTCTACAACTTATATTGATCACTCTCGAGACCTCATACCTGATGAAATCCATCGCCACGAGGGAGAGAGAAGAGGCAATGTGGAATCTAAATGCCTTGCCTAATGGCACAATCATAAACTAGGGCGCAAGCTCCAGTTCTTTCGTATCTGAAGCGAACGTGCTACCACTTGCTATCATAACTGTAACCACTTTGTCACGAAGGCCCTTGTAAGCAAATCCACTCAAAGCAACAATAAAACGTGAATGATTACTGATAAGTCACGACAATGCATTACCACGAAATAGAATATGTACACTTTATGCCTCATTTCGTCGATATGCTTGATTGTTGGAGATGACTTTACTCGAGCATTCTGTGAAAGCTTGTCACGAAGCTCATCTTACAATCCTACATTTCATTCTTGGCATTTATTACTAATGGAATACTGTACATGAATTTACTCGAGCATTCTGTGAAAGCTTGTCACGAAGCTCGTTTTACAATCCTACATTTCATTCTTGGCATTTATTACTAATGGAATACTGTACATGAATTTTCAACGAGAATAATGATTAAAATAATCTATAAATCAAAACAATGAAGTGCATTGCAGGGATCATTCTAGTGGGCGAAATTGTTGCCCTAGGGACACTGACTTCTCCCTTAAAAAAATTTTTTTATTTGATTTTTACAATTTTCAAACAAAATTTTGTCTAGTAAGATACACTGACCCATTATAAAGCACTCCTTCTATTCAAATGTTGTATTGAATGGTTGTACTGTGCATTTTAACCCTATTTTGCAGAAGTATATTAAAGAACACCATTTAAGGAAGCGATCACGCGCTTTCTCACTTCTCCCAAAAATTCTGACCTAGAATGAACCCTGGCATTGAGGCCATATGAAGAAACAATTTGGTTGTAAGACACCGTCCCCTCTTGACAATTAGTGGCATCAATGTTTTTGTTTTTTTGAGGATCTGAAATATAGTAAAACGGCCAACCCTTTTTCTCCTGTTTTTTTTCTATTGTGAGTATCATGAATAAAGGTCTGTTTAGTTTATTCAAATTTATTTTTGCTCGATTGCGAAACGGGTTCTTACAACTTATATTGATCACTCTTGAGACTTCATTCCGGATGGAATCCATCGCCACGAGGGAGAGAGAAGAGGCAACGTGGAAATTAAATGCCTTGCCTAAGGACACAATCGTAACGGCTCCAGGGGGGCTCGAACTCCAGACCTTTCGCACCAACTACTGTCTTTGAAATTTTAATTGGAAAAGAAAAATATATGCCGTATTTGTACGTAGACGAACCTAATAAATTAAAATTTATAAGACAGTAACCAAATGTTCTATTTATCCTATCTTCTGTTAAAATGACGTTTTAGAGAGGAAAGATTAACAAATATACATGACCTGCTGAAGTTTATCATACCATCGGTGAACATATGACGTCAAACACGCAGCGTTATAACGTCATGAAAGGTTTATTAGGCAGGCCGATTTTGACCATTATTACGCATGAAGATAGAATAAATTGAAATATTGTGTAGAAATTGACTCTATGTATCTTGTCTATGTATCTCGTGTGTAGAAATTGACTCCTTGTATCTCGTGTGTAGAAATTAACTCCTTGTATCTCTTGTGTAGAAATTAACTCCTTGTATCTCTTGTGTAGAAATTAACTCCTTGTATCTCTTGTGTAGAAATTAACTCCTTGTATCTCTTGTGTACCTCAGGAGCGAGTGAAGAGAGTATAGATCTCCTGCCATCTCCATCACTCACCTCCAACTGGACGAATGCCATCCCCACCGACGACGGTCACGACGGGGACAAAGTGTACATGTTTAACGGTGTTGACATCGCAGTTGAGGTACCGAGCGGCCACGTGGATCATCGATTGCAGACACACTTCACGGTGTCCACGTGGATGAAGCACACGTTTCCCAATACAGTCGTGAGCAACCACAAGAAAGGAAATAAGGAACATTTGCTCTGTATGTCTGATGGTGATGGTAAGTGAGGCACTTTGAAATATCTTCTTGTAGTGTTCATACTCGCCTATAAGACAAGTTTTTTACCACCAGATTATGGCCTCAAAGTGGCTTCCCGTCTTATAAGTTTATGTTTATACAAATTTATTTTAGTTTGATTGCGAAACAAGTTCTTTCAACTTATATTAATCACTTTCGAGACCTCATTCCTGATGGAATCCATCGCCATGAAGGAGAGAGAAGAGGCAACGTGGAATTTAAATGCCCATGCTAAGGGCACAATCGTAACGGCTCCAGCGGGGTTCAAACTCCGGGCCTTTCACACATGAAGCAAACATGCTTCCACAGAGCTATTACGATTTCGTCTTATAAGTGAGTGCTAAAAAAAGAATTAAAAAAAGAAATATTTAATATGTCTAAAACTTAATGGTATCCGTGATTACATTTTTAGGAAAGAAAGCACTCTGACACTAAAAAATGTCTTCAACTTGCAAAATCTTGAATTAGTGTGAATTATTACGCTCAAATACATAACGCTTTACTGTATAACATAATGTGTTTTCATGTGTTTAGGTATGAACCGTCACCACTACGGGCTGTTTGTACACAACACGAAGCTGGTGTTTGTGCTGCGTAGAGAAAGTGACGATGCCAAGGACCTGGAGGTGTTCAAGCCTGCGGAGTGGCGCTGGAACCTGGATGAGATCAATGACGGTGAATGGCATCATTACGCTGTTAGCATGGATTTCCCGGAGGTAGGGGGCGCTAGTGTACAGACTTCATTATATGCTGCACACAGAAATACAAAGCATATCACTAATAATTAGTTACATTTTCCGCAATAAATATATTATTTTGTGTCTGTGGTCGAGTGGTTACGGTCGCTGACTTGTATACCACTGTAACCTATCATCAGTGATGGTCACAGGTTCGAGCCCTGCTCAGGCTGTGTGTATTTATATGACAAAGTTGGCAGTTTCTTACGGCGGTTGGGTTACTTAGTACTGGTTAACCGCTGGGTTAAACTATCCGCCGCCGACATAGTCCAAAATGGAGCTTATGAAGGCCTAAAACCCGAACAAACAACAATATTATTTTATGATTTCCTTGACTGTTGGCAGATCTTCAAAATATTACTTAATTTATTTATTGCCTGAATAATTTTATTATTGGAACAAGGATATTAACTCTGCATGCTGGGTAAAAATAAAGGCTATAAATAATTCAAATAATTGAGCCGGTGACAATATTTGTCTTCGAATTTCCACAGCTTGCATGCAACACGTTGAAGCCTATCTATGCTCAGGATTTCGGATCATCAGTTCCTTAAAATCATGCGGTGTGCTGCACATTGTAAGTAAGAGCAATAAGTGGCTTGGAATGTTCTGCGTCTCGTTAGCAATACACACAATTCTACAGTACAGCTATGACATATAATCTCTGTTGTGGTCTAGTGGTTATGACGTCCGCCTATGGAGCAGGCTGTCGAAGGTTTGAATCTCGTTAGGGGTTAGTTATGATATTGCCGGTTTGTGAGCCGCCAGCTACCTGGGGTAGTTAAAAATAATGGTTACTGATTGCCTACAGCCTGGCGCCTGGGATACATGCATAGGGATGTACTGATGTTCATAAAAAAGGTGCCTCATAAGTTAGAAATGGCTGGCCCTTTAAATAGGTGTGACACTATAATAAACAAACATACACACACTTTATAGTTCAGTTTATACAAATTTAATTTAGCTCGATTGCGACTTATATTAATCACTCTCGAGACCTCATTCCTGATGGAATCCATTGCCAAGAGGGAGAGAGAAGAGGCATTGTGGTTTTAAGTGCCTTGCCTAATGGCACAATCGTAACGGCTCCAGCGGGGTTCAAACCTCCTTGTTGAATTTAAGTGCCTTGCTTAATGGCACAATCGTAACAGCTCCAGCGGGGTTCAAACCTCCTTGTTGAATTTAAGTGCCTTGCTTAATGGCACAATCGTAACGGCTCCAGCGGGGTTTGGATCTCCTTGTTGAATTTAAGTGCTTTGCCTAATGGCACAATCGTAACGGCGCTATCACAACTTCCACCATGACATATAGTACTCAATCTTAGAAATATGTCGGATGTTCAGCACATTCTATTGTGGGATTTTAAATTCCCTTACTCTTGAAGCATGATGGTACTCAATCTTAGAAATATGTCGGATGTTCAGCACATTCTATTGTGGGATTTTAAATTCCCTTACTCTTGAAGCATGATGGTACTCAATTTTATTAATTTAAAAATCTCTTAAAAATTAATCTTTAGTGCTTTTAAACCCGTTTGAAGGTATGAGATTAAGATTTTTATATGTCGGGTTAAATGGTTTAATGATGCAATGTTTTGCTTAATATATATACATTAACCCTTTCAACCCCAAGTAACTGACATGGACTGGTCCATGATATTTTTAGACCAATAAATTAATAACAAAATTACATTTGGATCAGTTCATTTATCAAAATGGGTAATTTTATCTAAAAATAGTAACAATTATTACTGGCAAAAAAGTGCAGATCCTGATGAGACGGCTCGTTACGAGCCGGCTCATCTGGATCTACACTTTTCATAAGCCTATTTAGAGGCCTGTGGGGTTGAAAGGGTTAAACCTGCTGCGTCAGAGATTTATGGCAGAAATTAAGTATCTATATTACAGATACTTTCTTTTCTGTCGTTAGTATAGATTATACCTAAAATAATTATGCACAGGTGCAAAGGGTGTATTATTGGTGAAAATGATAAAATCTTTATTGAGAAAATTACCTACCCAATATAACGTGCTGTTGGTATTGTATTTGTAGAGGGTTATAATAAATCTATTTGAATATTCGTTAACGTTTAAACTTTATTTATTTTACAACAATTGCGATAGGAAGATCATTTTAATATTCGAATGCCAAATCAGGGTTCATTCTAGGTCAGAATTTTTGGGAGAAGTGAGAAAGCGCATGATCGCTTCCTTAAATGGTGTTCTTTAATATACTTCTGCAAAATAGGGTTAAAATGCACCGTACAACCATTAAATACAACATTTGAATATAAGTAGTGCTTTATAATGGGCCAGTGTATCTTACTAGACAAAATTTTGTTTGAAAATCGTAAAAACCAAAAAATATTTTTTGGCCCAGAGGGCGAAGTCAGGGTCCCTAGGGCGACAATTTCACCCACATCGCCCTCTAAACGGATCCCTGCCAAATTGCCAACGTCGCCATTCGTTCCCATACCATTTATGTTATATATTTCAGTTACGTTTGTATGTGGACGGTAAAGTGGTCGAATCAACCGAAGATAATCTGGAGGTCCTGGATGACTGGCCCCTACATTCCTCAGATAGGGTCCACTTTACCAAGCTAATTGTCGGAGCATGCTGGAAAGGTGACGTATATTTCTACTCATTATCGGTAAATGCCGTTGGATGACTGGTGATATAAAACCGTCTCTTTTTGTTTTATGTTTCCTTGTTTGAAGCCCTCCAGAAAGGGCTCATCCCATTTATTTTTCCCTATTATAGGTGGATTAGCAGTCAGTAAGCACCCCCCTATCCGCCTTTTATTTATATATCCATGTGGAATTACCGTATGTACTAGACTATAAGACAGGCCCCTAGGAACCCTGACTTCGCCCTCTGGCTAATATTTTATTGGTTTTTACGATTTTCAAACAAATTTTTGTCTAGTAAGATACACTGGCCCATTATAAAGCACTACTTCTATTCAAATGTATTTAATGGTTGTACTGTGCATTTTAACCCTATTTTGCAAAAGTATATTAAAGAACACCATTTAAGGAAGCGATCACGCGCTTTCTCACTTCTAAAAATTCTGACATAGAATGAACCCTGCATATGCCGGCAATTAAGCCAGTGTAATTAATATTTAACACTTTCACATATAGAAGAGTTTCTTGACCCAATTACCAATATCACATACATCGACAGTGTAGTAGCCAAACCAACATTCATAAGAATGGCCAGAGTCTCCTGAAATCCCAGTAATATCTATGGAGGTGGGGTAGCTATGTTGACTGCTTATCCACTGCATGATAGCTAAATGGCTGTCGTATGTACGGAGATATAGTAGTATATTAGGCTAAATATCTATGGAGGTGGGGTAGATACGCTGACTGCTTATCCACTGCATGATAGCTAAATGGCTGTCGTATGTATGGAGATATAATAGTATATTAGCCTAAATCTCTATGGAGGTGGGGTAGATACGCTGACTGCTTATCCACTGCATGATAGCTAAATGGCTGTCGTATGTATGGAGATATAGTAGTATATTAGCCTAAATATCTATGGAGGTGGGGTAGATACGCTGACTGCTTATCCACTGCATGATAGCTAAATGGCTGTCGTATGTATGGAGATATAATAGTATATTAGCCTAAATCTCTATGGAGGTGGGGTAGATACGCTGACTGCTTATCCACTGCATGATAGCTAAATGGCTGTCGTATTTATGGAGATAGAGGAGTATATTAGCTTAAATCTGTATTTGGATAAGGGTTAAATGAATCTGGAACATTTCAGGTTTGGATGAGGAATATGTCGACCATTTCCAAGGTTACCTCGCGGGTTTATCTCTACTCAAGGATCGAACGGAGAGTGAGCGAGTAATTCAGTGCCTGAACAATTGCCAAGAGAACCTAGACTTCACCGAACTCAAAGATATGCCCAGTGAAACTGTAAGTATCAACTTGCCCGGTGAAACTGTAAGTATCAACTTGCCCGGTGAAACTGTAAGTATCAACTTGCCCGGTGAAACTGTAAGGATCAACTTGCCCGGTGAAACTGTAAGTATCAACTTGCCCGGTGAAACTGTAAGTATCAACTTGCCCAGTGAAACTGTAAGTATCAACTTGCCCAGTGAAACTGTAAGTATCAACTTGCCCGGTGAAACTGTAAGTATCAACTTGCCCGGTGAAACTGTAAGTATCAACTTGCCCGGTGAAACTGTAAGTATCAACTTGCCCGGTGAAACTGTAAGGATCAACTTGCCCGGTGAAACTGTAAGTATCAACTTGCCCAGTGAAACTGTAAGTATCAACTTGCCCAGTGAAACTGTAAGTATCAACTTGCCCAGTGAAACTGTAAGTATCAACTTGCCCAGTGAAACTGTAAGTATCAACTTGCCCAGTGAAACTGTAAGTATCAACTTGCCCAGTGAAACTGTAAGTATCAACTTGCCCAGTGAAACTGTAAGTATCAACTTGCCCGGATTTAATTGTTACATCTGTGGAAGTCGTGATAGAGCTGTGATAGTAGTGCATTCATTCGCTTCAGGTGCGAAAGGCCTGGAGTTCGAGCCCCGCTGGAGTCGTTAATTAATTCATTGCTATTATGATTCGTTACCGAGAAACGGGCTGCGAAGAGAACCTATTTCCTAGTAAAAAATAGGCTGCGAAGAGAACCTATTTCCTAGTAAAAAATAGGCTGCGAAGAGAACCTATTTCCTAGTAAAAAATAGGCTGCGAAGAGAACCTATTTCCTAGTAAAAAATAAGATTAAAATAAGGCTGTCCGATTAGCGCAGTGGTTAGCACGCTCGTTTCTCATCAATGTAACCTGGGGTCAATCCTCGGACCAGGAAGTATGTGAGATGGTACGGTTGTCGCCAGATCAGACAGGTGGGTTTTCTCCGGGTAGTCCAGTGTCCTCCCACACGAATGACCACATTTACGCTTTCATCCGCGGCAACGAAAGTGATTAATATAAGGTGTTAGAACTTGCTTCGCAATCGTTGTAAAATAAATATAGTTTAAACTTTTAAAAATAAGATTCTATTATATTTCCAACAATGTACAAATACATTGAAAATGTTAAAATGATAGATTTCATTACAGCAAAGCTTTGTGTATTACTGGTTTTGTAACAAATACAATTGTATGATAGCAACTGTATATTGTGACGGTCTGTTTAGTACATGTTTAGCTTGATTGTGAAACAAGTTCTTACAACTTATATCATCTTAATCACTCTCGACCTCATTCCTGATGGAATCCATCGCCACGAGAGTGAGAGAAGAGGCAATGTGGAATTTAAATGCCTTGCCTAAGGGCACAATCGTAACTGCTCCAGCGGGGCTTGAGCCTCCAGACCTTTCGCACCTGAAGCGAGCGCTCGTCCACTGCGCTATCACGACTTCCACAGTCTGTTTGAACAGGAAATGAATTGATGCCGAGATAAATAGTGCATTTCTAAATTTGATTTCATGATGACGGATATTGACAGAGAACAGTGTCCACAGAGTTTATATATTAAGTGTTTTTCCCAGGAGAATCATTCGTACATCAGTTGTAATCAGTAATCAGTTGTAATCAGTAATCAGTTGTAATCAGTAATCAGTAATCAGTTGTAATCAGTAATCAGTTGTAATCAGTAATCAGTTGTAATCAGTAATCAGTTGTAATCAGTAATCAGTTGTAATCAGTAATCAGTTGTAATCAGTAATCAGTTGTAATCAGTAATCAGTTGTAATCAGTAATCAGTTGTAATCAGTAATCAGTTGTAATCAGAAGTTCTTGTGTTTATCGGATATTTTGCAACCATCTACTGCCTATAAGACGAGATTTTTACCACCAGATTATGGCCTCAAAGTGGCTTCCCATCTTATAAGTGAGTGCTAAAAAGAGACTGTCCGATTAGCGCAGTGGTTAGTGTGCTTGCTTCTCACGAATGCAACCCGGGTTCGATCCTCGGACCGGGAAGTATGTGAGATGGTACAGTGGTCGCCAGATCGGACAGGTGGGTTTTCTCTGAGTACTCCGGTTTCCTCCCACAATAATGACCACATTTACGCTTACATCCTCTCCAACGAAAGTGATTAATATAAGTTGTTAATACTTGCTTCGCAATCGTTGTACAATAAATAAAGTTTAAAAAATTTAAAAAGAAATTATTTAATGTGTTTAAAATTCCTGATTACATTTTTAGGAAAGAAAGCACTCTGACATTAAACATTTCTTCCAACTTGCACTGGCCAAATATGCAATTTATACAAGGGTCTGGTGTCCATTTTATCAACAACCCCATCTAATATGCAAGTGCATGCCAAAAGCCACAGATTTCAGAAGTAAAGTATGGTGGTCGTCCTATAGGCGAGTCTGACGGTACACTCAATGGAGGGTTAATGAAATCACACTCAGAAATGTATAGCAATTTAACTGCTTTTACCACCAGATTATGGCCTCAAAGTGGCTCCCGTCTTATAAGTGAGGGCTAAAAAAGAATTAAAAAAGAAATATTTAATATGTTTAAAATTTAATGGTATCCATGATTACATTTTTAGGAAAGAAAGCACTCTGACAAAACCCACAGATTTCAGAACTAAAGTATGGGGTCGTCTTACAGGCGAGTATGACGGTACACTCAATGAAGAGTCAATGAAATCGGAAACGTAAAGCAATTTAACTGCTTCCACCAGTGGTTCTATATTTCATTTGAAGGCATAAAATAAAACGATGGTACGCACATATAATAAAATAAAAGAAGAAACAGATGTCGAGGTACCTTGGAATAATTGACCAGTCAAATATGGACCTTCGTCGGATTAATTTTACGCCAAAAAGAACGGGATGGGAAGCCGCAGATCCCAGGTTCAAGTCCCCAGTTGAGTTCAAACCCTACTTCTGCTAGCTTATCACCGGTAACTTGATAGCACTTTCATGCTTGTTTTTCAGTCTGTTAGTTTCAACAAGGACATGACTGAGTTTAGCATTACAGGACAGAATGCCTCCGATATTGAAGTTCTTGTACAGAAACTGGCTTACGTGAACTACCGTCCCTTCCCAACACCCGGCCGTAGGAACCTCAACATGCGCACAAGTGTACAGTAAGTATGATCGGGGTAATATCTGGTTCTCTTGGTCGTTGGAATACACAGTATGTAATGCATCGTTTAAAAAATGAATTACGAGTCAAAATTGAAACATACCATTGGAATTATTTTTATCATATTGTCGTGTTTCCGCCGGCACTTTCAGGGTGGGAGTGAAGATGGCAAGCACCCCTCTGCCCCATAAAATTATTGACAAAAATTGTTGCACCTGATGCTCTTCTCTTAATGTGTAGTGTAATTGTCAGGGTGTCACTGCTAGTGTAATTGTGTCACTGCTAGTGTAATTGTCAGGGTGTCACTGCTAGTGTAATTGTCAGGGTGTCACTGCTAGTGTAATTGTCAGGGTGTCACTGCTAGTGTAATTGTCAGAGTGTCACTGCTAGTGTAAATTGTCAGAGTGTCACAGTTAGTGTAATATATTTTGTATTGATGTATTTCAGTTGTGGACATACAGAGGAGATCCTGCCGTTGGTAGAGAGTTATGTGTTTGTTCAGCACTCTAATAAGCCAGTGATAACCATAGCCGGTCGCGACGTCGTCACGGGAACCAAGGACCAGCTAGAAGAAGGAATCAGCATCTTTAAGGTATGGTTAGCACTGTAATAAACCAGTGGTCACTATTGCCGGTCGCGACGTCGTCACGGGAACCAAGGACCAGCTAGAAGAGGGAATCAGCATCTTTAAGGTATGGTTAGCACTGTAATAAACCAGTGGTCACTATTGCCGGTCGCGACGTCGTCACGGGAACCAAGGACCAGCTAGAAGAGGGAATCAGCATCTTTAAGGTATGGTTAGCACTGTAATAAACCAGTGGTCACTATTGCCGGTCGCGACGTCGTCACGGGAACCAAGGACCAGCTAGAAGAAGGAATCAGCATCTTTAAGGTATGGTTAGCACTGTAATAAACCAGTGGTCACTATTGCCGGTCGCGACGTCGTCACGGGAACCAAGGACCAGCTAGAAGAGGGAATCAGCATCTTTAAGGTACAGTTAGCACTGTAATAAACCAGTGGTCACTATTGCCGGTCGCGACGTCGTCACGGGAACCAAGGACCAGCTAGAAGAGGGAATCAGCATCTTTAAGGTACGGTTAGCACTGTAATAAACCAGTGGTCACTATTGCCGATTGCGACGTCGTCAGGACCAGTTAGAAGAGGGAATCGGCATCTTTTTAAAAAACTACTGACAGTATCAAAAACTACTGACAGTAGTAACAAAACTACCGACAGTAATCAAAAACTACTGACAGTAATCAAAAACTACTGACAGTAATAAACAACTACCGACAGTAATCAAAAATCTACCGACAGTAATGAAATATCTACCGACAGTAATCAGAAAAAATACCGACAGTAATCAAAAAATCTACCGACAGTAATCAAAAATCTACTGACAGTAATCAAAAATCTACTGACAGTAATCAAAAATCTACCGACAGTAATCAAAAATCTACCGACAGTAATAAAAAAAACTACTGACAGTAATAAAAAAAATTGGGAATCACCATCTTTATTGTGTGGTTAGCACTCTATCTAACACAATAAATGGTATTAATTTTATCGTGTAAGGTTGTATAATTTCTTTTAAAAAAATGGAAAATACATGTGTCATTTCAGGATATAACAATCCACGTAGACTTCATGCTGCCAGTGAACGAGGTCGACGACAGCGACGACAGCGATGACAGCGACGACACGGACGATGAAGACATCGAGGAGACGAACGATACGACAGAACTGAAGAAAGCCAGGCTCCAATACAAGCTCAGTAAAGCTACACTCATGCGTGAGTTCTTCTATGCAAATTCATTTTAGTTCAATTGCGAAACAAGTGTTTACAACATTAAATTAATTGCTCTCAACGTCGTATATAATCATTTCACCACAGAGACTGCTCTTCAAATTGAAGAAAAAGAACCACAACTTGTGCAAAGTTCTTAACTATATAATAAACCACTATTTTAAAGGTATCTTAGTGGTACTAATACTATTTACAAGGTATCTCAGTAAACCACTATTTACAAGGTATCTTAGTAAACCACTATTTACAAGGTATCTTCTAGTATTAGTAAACCAATATTTACAAAGTGTCTTCTAGTATTAGTAAACCAATATTTACAAGGTATCTTCTAGTATTAGTAAACCACTATTTACAAGGTATCTTAGTATTAGTAAACCACTATTTACAAGGTATCTTCTAGTATTAGTAAACCAATATTTACAAGGTATCTTCTAGTATTAGTAAACCACTATTTACAAGGTATCTTCTAGTATTAGTAAACCAATATTTACAAGGTATCTTCTAGTATTAGTAAACCAATATTTACAAGGTATCTTCTAGTATTAGTAAACCACTATTTACAAGGTATCTTCTAGTATTAGTAAACCAATATTTACAAAGTGTCTTCTAGTATTAGTAAACCAATATTTACAAAGTGTCTTCTAGTATTAGTAAACCAATATTTACAAGGTATCTTCTAGTATTAGTAAACCACTATTTACAAGGTATCTTCTAGTATTAGTAAACCACTATTTGCAAGGTGTATTAGTGAACCAATATTTACAAGGTGTATTAGTAAACCACTATTTACAAGGTGTATTAGTGAACCAATATTTACAAGGTGTATTAGTGAACCAATATTTACAAGGTGTATTAGTGAACCACTATTTACAAGGTGTATTAGTGAACCACTATTTACAAGGTGTATTAGTGAACCAATATTTACAAGGTGTATTAGTGAACCAATATTTACAAGGTGTATTAGTGAACCACTATTTACAAGGTATCTTAGTATTAGTAAACCACTATTTACAAGGTGTATTAGTAAACCACTATTTACAAGGTATATTAGTGAACCAATTCTTTACAAGGTGTATTAGTGAACCAATATTTACAAGGTATCTTAGTATTAGTAAACCACTATTTACAAGGTGTATTAGTAAACCACTATTTACAAGGTGTATTAGTGAACCAATATTTACAAGGTGTATTAGTGAACCAATATTTACAAGGTATCTTGGTATTAGTAAACCACTATTTACAAGGTGTATTAGTGAACCAATATTTACAAGGTGTATTAGTGAACCAATATTTACAAGGTGTATTAGTGAACCAATATTTACAAGGTGTATTAGTGAACCACTATTTACAAGGTATCTTAGTATTAGTAAACCACTATTTACAAGGTGTATTAGTAAACCACTATTTACAAGGTATATTAGTGAACCAATTCTTTACAAGGTGTATTAGTGAACCAATATTTACAAGGTATCTTAGTATTAGTAAACCACTATTTACAAGGTGTATTAGTAAACCACTATTTACAAGGTGTATTAGTGAACCAATATTTACAAGGTGTATTAGTGAACCAATATTTACAAGGTATCTTGGTATTAGTAAACCACTATTTACAAGGTGTATTAGTGAACCAATATTTACAAGGTGTATTAGTGAACCAATATTTACAAGGTGTATTAGTGAACCAATATTTACAAGGTGTATTAGTGAACCAATATTTACAAGGTGTATTAGTGAACCACTATTTACAAGGTATCTTGGTATTAGTAAACCACTATTTACAAGGTGTATTAGTAAACCACTATTTACAAGGTGTATTAGTGAACCAATTCTTTACAAGGTGTATTAGTGAACCAATATTTACAAGGTATCTTAGTATTAGTAAACCACTATTTACAAGGTGTATTAGTAAACCACTATTTACAAGGTATCTTAGTAAACCACTATTTACAAGGTGTATTAGTAAACCACTATTTACAAGGTGTATTAGTGAACCAATATTTACAAGGTGTATTAGTGAACCAATATTTACACGGTATCTTTTAGTATTAGTAAACCACTATTTACAAGGTATCTTAGTATTAGTAAACCACTATTTACAAGGTATCTTAGTATTAGTAAACCACTATTTACAAGGTGTATTAGTAAACCACTATTTACAAGGTGTATTAGTGAACCAATATTTACAAGGTGTATTAGTGAACCAATATTTACAAGGTATCTTTTAGTATTAGTAAACCACTATTTACAAGGTATCTTAGTATTAGTAAACCACTATTTACTAGGTGTATTAGTAAACCACTATTTACAAGGTATCTTAGTATTAGTAAACCACTATTTACAAGGTGTATTAGTAAACCACTATTTACAAGGTGTATTAGTGAACCAATATTTACAAGGTATCTTTTAGTATTAGTAAACCACTATTTACAAGGTATCTTAGTATTAGTAAACCACTCTTTACTAGGTGTATTAGTAAACCACTATTTACAAGGTATCTTAGTATTAGTAAACCACTATTTACAAGGTATCTTAGTATTAGTAAACCACTATTTACAAGGTGTATTAGTAAACCACTAATTACAAGGTATCTTAGTATTAGTAAACCACTATTTACAAGGTGTATTAGTAAACCACTATTTACAAGGTCTCTTAGTATTAGTAAACCACTATTTACAAGGTGTATTAGTAAACCACTATTTACAAGGTGTATTAGTAAACCACTATTTACAAGGTGTATTAGTAAACCACTATTTACAAGGTGTATTAGTGTACCAATTCTTTACAAGGTGTATTAGTAAACCAATATTTACAAGGTGTATTAGTAAACCAAGTTCTTCACAATTGTTAGGCCATCACTTTTATTATATATAGTGTTATTGTGGCCTCCTTGGCCAGAAGGCCACACACACACACTCTATTTAGCCCTTTGCACGCTAGCGGAAGATAAAATCACATTTGCAAACAGCATAGAGCCAGAACTTTATGCCGTTTGTTATTCGGATAGTGGAGGTAGAACGCTTGGCTGAATAGCAAACAACATAGATCTGACGTGACGCTACTCTGCAGCTGATCTGGATCTATTTTGTTTGCAAATGTGATTTTATTTACTCGGCAGGCAAAGGATTAACCATAATAGTGTAGATGGGTTGTAAAGAAACATGCGTTTTATTCTTCAGAGGAAACGATGGTTGAGAAGGACAACTCTGAGGACGTGTTGCTGGATATGTGCACGATCCGGGCAGAGCCTGTACTCAACTTCTACGAGGAACATCTCGACCTACCCAAGGATGAAATTAAACAGTTCAATATGAAGTTGGAGGGTATAGAGACCCAAGCTGGGCTCGTCATCATGGGTGAGTGCGGTAGTGTTTGGGGGAGGGAAATGACACTATGATCGTTTTCGGGGCTCGAAAGTAGGGGCTATAGGAATCGCAATTCTGAATTTTTAATGCAAAGTTACAGTATGAAGCCTAATTTTATATTTCTTCATGTGTGTTCCAATTGACATATTTTTTGACCCTCTGCATGTGTTGCTGGTTTGTTTACTGTCTACTAACTCCGTGCAAAGAATGATCAAGCCCACTTGTGTATATATTATCGTCGCGTTCCACTCGGTTGATATTAGACAGAGTTATGGCCCTTGAAATTTATACAGAATTCCACTCTTGCAGATTAAAAAAATGGGATAATGACTAAATTCTGCCAGCACAAATGATAATATTGATGTATGTGTAGGTTATTGTTGATTTCTGCTCACCAAAACACTTGCCCCCGCTGTAGGTTTGAATCCCACTGGGGGTGTCAAACTATTTCATGTGAGGAAGCTATCCAGCTGCTTTCTGTAGGTCGGCAACCACTGTGCTTGGATGGGTGTCCCTTGTATACCACTGTATCGGCAACCACTGTGCTTGGATGGGTGTCCCTTGTATACCACTTTATCGGCAACCACTGTGCTTGGATGGGTGTCCCTTGTATACCACTGTATCGGCAACCACTGTGCTTGGATGGGTGTCCCTTGTATCGGCAACCACTGTGCTTGGATGGGTGTCCCTTGTATACCACTGTATCGGCAACCACTGTGCTTGGATGGGTGTCCCTTGTATACCACTGTATCGGCAACCACTGTGCTTGGATGGGTGTCCCTTGTATACCACTGTAACCGATCGTCATGCATTCAAGCCCTCCTCAGGTCGTGTCATTTATTTGAAAAAGGTGCACCAACCTCAGTAATAAACTGCCAACAAGTGCTGGACCCTGCCCAGGAAAGGTGTTGTTAGAGATAAACTGCCCAAATAGCCCAAAATGGTGATGAATTGTTGGAGTTTAGCCAGCATCAGCAAGTTGTTATAATTCCAGATGCTGATACTATTCTAAACTATGAGAAAGTGATGCAGAACATTCGCTATGTGCACAACAAGGCGCACGATCTGTACATGAGAAAGTTTGTCATCAGCTGTTCCTCCCAGAGTGGAAGATTTGTCAGCAACGAATTTGAAGTCATGGTGAGTTTGACTTGTAATATTAGATATTGATGCGGAAAACTGGTGTGGTTGTGCTGTACCGTGGTGGTGGTGTGTGGTTTTGTGCCATGGTGTGTAGTTGTGGCGGTGGTGTGCCATGGTGTGTGGTTGTGCTGTGGTGTGTGGTTGTGCTGTGGTGTGTGGTTGTGCCATGGTGTGTGGTGGTGTGTGGTTGTGCCATGGTGTGTGGTTGTGCCGTGGTGTGTGGTTGTGGTGTGTGGTTGTGCTGTGTGGTTGTGCTGTGGTTGTGCCGTGGTGTGTGGTTGTGCCGTGGTGTGTGGTTGTGCCGTGGCCGTGGTTGTGGTGGTGGGCCATGGTGGTGATGGTGTGCGGTATGTGCTGTTTGGTGGTTGTGCTGTGCTGTGGTGGTTGTGCTGTGGTGGTGGTGTGCTGTGGTTGTGTGGTGGTGGTGGTGCTGCTGTGGTGGTGGTGGTGGTGCTGCTGTGGTTGTGTGGTGTGCTGTGGTGGTGGTGTGCTGCTGTGGTTGTGCTGTGGTGTGTGGTTGTGCTGTGGTGTGTGGTTGTGCCATGGTGTGTGGTGGTGTGTGGTTGTGCCATGGTGTGTGGTTGTGCCGTGGTGTGTGGTTGTGCTGTGGGTGGTGGGTGTGTGGTTATGCTGTGGTGTGTGGTTGTGCTGTGGTGTGTGGTTGTGCCGTGGTTGTGCTGTGGTTGTGCTGTGGTTGTGCTGTGGTGTGTGGTTGTGCCATGGTGTGTGGTTGTGCCATGGTGTGTGGTTGTGCCGTGGTGGTGGTGTGCCGTGGTGGTTGTGTGGTGTGGTGGTGTGCTGTGCTGTGGTGGTGGTGTGCTGTGGTGGTGGTGTGCTGTAGTGGTGGTGTGCTGTGGTTGTGTGGTGGTGGTGTGGTTGTGCTGTGGTGGTGTGGTTGTGCTGTGGTGGTGGTGTGGTTGTGCTGTGGTGATGCTGGTGTGCTGTGGTTGTGCCGTGGTGTGGTGGTGAGGTTGTGCCGTGGTGGTGTGTGTGGGTGGTGTAGGTTGTGCTGTGCTGTGGTGGTTGTGTGTGTGTGGTAGTTGTGTATTGTAGTGGTTGTACGATTGTGTATTTCAGATTGCACCAGTGTACGATTGTGTATTTCAGATTGCACCAGTGTATGATTGTGTATTTCAGATTGCACCAGTGTATGATTGTGTATTTCAGACTGCACCAGTGTGTATGATTGTGTATTTCAGATTGCACCAGTGTATGATTGTGTATTTCAGATTGCACCAGTGTATGATTGTGTATTTCAGATTGCACCAGTGAAGGATGTGGAGGAACATGAAACAATAATGAGAGCTAACATTGTAAACAGTGGCCGCCAGCAGAACGTCCTAGCACCTCAGTTCCAGCAGCAGTTTGCTGGTACAGCTAGCACTAGTATGTACCCATTCTCACTAGCTAGCTAGCACTAGTATGTACATTCTCACTAGCTAGCAAGCACTAGTATGTACCCATTCTCACTAGCTAGCTAGCACTAGTATGTACCCATTCTCACTAGCTAGCAAGCACTAGTATGTACCCATTCTCACTAGCTAGCAAGCACTAGTATGTACCCATTCTCACTAGCTAGCAAGCACTAGTATGTACCCATTCTCACTAGACTAGCACTAGTATATACCCATTCTCACTAGCTAGCAAGCACTAGTATGTACCCATTCTCACTAGCTAGCTAGCAGCACTAGTATGTACTCATTCTCACTAGCTAGCTAGCACTAGTATGTACCCATTCTCACTAGCTAGCAAGCACTAGTATGTACCCATTCTCACTAGCTAGCTAGCACTAGTATGTACCCATTCTCACTAGCTAGCAAGCACTAGTATGTACCCATTCTCACTAGCTAGCAAGCACTAGTATGTACCCATTCTCACTAGCTAGCTAGCACTAGTATGTACCCATTCTCACTAGCTAGCAAGCACTAGTATGTACCCATTCTCACTAGCTAGCAAGCACTAGTATGTACCCATTCTCACTAGCTAGCTAGCTAGCACTAGTATGTACCCATTCTCACTAGCTAGCAAGCACTAGTATGTACCCATTCTCACTCGCTAGCTAGCTAGCACTAGTATGTACTCATTCTCACTAGCTAGCTAGCACGTACCCATTCTCACTAGCTAGCAAGCACTAGTATGTACCCATTCTCACTAGCTAGCTAGCACTAGTATGTACCCATTCTCACTAGCTAGCAAGCACTAGTATGTACCCATTCTCACTAGCTAGCAAGCACTAGTATGTACCCATTCTCACTAGCTAGCAAGCACTAGTATGTACCCATTCTCACTAGCTAGCTAGCACTAGTATGTACCCATTCTCACTAGCTAGCAAGCACTAGTATGTACCCATTCTCACTAGCTAGCAAGCACTAGTATGTACCCATTCTCACTAGCTAGCTAGCACTAGTATGTACCCATTCTCACTAGCTAGCAAGCACTAGTATGTACCCATTCTCACTAGCTAGCAAGCACTAGTATGTACCCATTCTCACTAGCTAGCTAGCACTAGTATGTACCCATTCTCACTAGCTAGCAAGCACTAGTATGTACCCATTCTCACTAGCTAGCAAGCACTAGTATGTACCCATTCTCACTAGCTAGCTAGCACTAGTATGTACCCATTCTCACTAGCTAGCAAGCACTAGTATGTACCCATTCTCACTAGCTAGCAAGCACTAGTATGTACCCATTCTCACTAGCTAGCTAGCACTAGTATGTACCCATTCTCACTAGCTAGCAAGCACTAGTATGTACCCATTCTCACTAGCTAGCAAGCACTAGTATGTACCCATTCTCACTAGCTAGCAAGCACTAGTATGTACATTCTCACTAGCAAGCAAGTACTAGTATGTACCCATTCTCACTAGCTAGCTAGCACTAGTATGTACTCATTCTCACTAGCTAGCTAGTACTAGTATGTACATTCTCACTAGCTAGCTAGCACTAGTATGTACCCATTCTCACTAGCTAGCTAGCACTAGTATGTACTCATTCTCACTAGCTAGCTAGCACTAGTATGTACCCATTCTCACTAGCTAGCTAGCACTAGTATGTACTCATTCTCACTAGCAAGCTAGCACTAGTATGTACCCATTCTCACTAGCTAGCTAGCACTAGTATGTACCCATTCTCACTAGCTAGCTAGCACTAGTATGTACATTCTCACTAGCTAGCTAGTACTAGTATGTACATTCTCACTAGCTAGCTAGTACTAGTATGTACATTCTCACTAGCTAGCTAGCACTAGTATGTACATTCTCACTAGCTAGCACTAGTATGTACATTCTCACTAGCTAGCTAGCACTAGTATGTACATTCTCACTAGCTAGCTAGTACTAGTATGTACATTCTCACTAGCTAGCTAGTACTAGTATGTACATTCTCACTAGCTAGCTAGCACTAGTATGTACATTCTCACTAGCTAGCACTAGTATGTACATTCTCACTAGCTAGCTAGCACTAGTATGTACATTCTCACTAGCTAGCAAGCACTAGTATGTACCCATTCTCACTAGCTAGCTAGCACTAGTATGTACCCATTCTCACTAGCTAGCTAGCACTAGTATGTACATTCTCACTAGCTAGCACTAGTATGTACATTCTCACTAGCTAGCTAGCACTAGTATGTACATTCTCACTAGCTAGCTAGCACTAGTATGTACCCATTCTCACTAGCTAGCTAGCACTAGTATGTACCCATACTCACTAGCTAGCAAGCACTAGTATGTACCCATTCTCACTAGCTAGCTAGCACTAGTATGTACCCATTCTCACTAGCTAGCAAGCACTAGTATGTACTCATTCTCACTAGCTAGCAAGCACTAGTATGTACCCATTCTCACTAGCTAGCAAGCACTAGTATGTACATTCTCACTAGCAAGCAAGTACTAGTATGTACCCATTCTCACTAGCTAGCTGGCACTAGTATGTACTCATTCTCACTAGCTAGCTAGTACTAGTATGTACATTCTCACTAGCTAGCAAGCACTAGTATGTACTCATTCTCACTAGCTAGCTAGCACTAGTATGTACCCATTCTCACTAGCTAGCTAGCACTAGTATGTACTCATTCTCACTAGCTAGCTAGCACTAGTATGTACCCATTCTCACTAGCTAGCTAGCACTAGTATGTACTCATTCTCACTAGCAAGCTAGCACTAGTATGTACCCATTCTCACTAGCTAGCTAGCACTAGTATGTACATTCTCACTAGCTAGCAAGCACTAGTATGTACCCATTCTCACTAGCTAGCAAGCACTAGTATGTACCCATTCTCACTAGCTAGCTAGCTAGCACTAATATGTACTCATTCTCACTAGCTAGCTAGTACTAGTATGTACATTCTCACTAGCTAGCTAGTACTAGTATGTACATTCTCACTAGCTAGCTAGCACTAGTATGTACCCATTCTCACTAGCTAGCTAGTACTAGTATGTACATTCTCACTAGCTAGCAAGCACTAGTATGTACCCATTCTCACTAGCTAGCAAGCACTAGTATGTACCCATTCTCACTAGCTAGCAAGCACTAGTATGTACCCATTCTCACTAGCTAGCTAGCTAGCACTAATATGTACTCATTCTCACTAGCTAGCAAGCACTAGTATGTACCCATTCTCACTAGCTAGCTAGCACTAGTATGTACCCATTCTCACTAGCTAGCTAGCACTAGTATGTACCCATTCTCACTAGCTAGCTAGTATGTACCCATTCTCACTAGCTAGCTAGCACTAGTATGTACCCATTCTCACTAGCTAGCAAGCACTAGTATGTACCCATTCTCACTAGCTAGCTATCACTAGTATGTACCCATTCTCACTAGCTAGCAAGCACTAGTATGTACTCATTCTCACTAGCTAGCAAGCACTAGTATGTACCCATTCTCACTAGCTAGCAAGCACTAGTATGTACATTCTCACTAGCAAGCAAGTACTAGTATGTACCCATTCTCACTAGCTAGCTAGCACTAGTATGTACTCATTCTCACTAGCTAGCTAGTACTAGTATGTACATTCTCACTAGCTAGCAAGCACTAGTATGTACTCATTCTCACTAGCTAGCTAGCACTAGTATGTACCCATTCTCACTAGCTAGCTAGCACTAGTATGTACTCATTCTCACTAGCTAGCTAGCACTAGTATGTACCCATTCTCACTAGCTAGCTAGCACTAGTATGTACTCATTCTCACTAGCAAGCTAGCACTAGTATGTACCCATTCTCACTAGCTAGCTAGCACTAGTATGTACCCATTCTCACTAGCTAGCTAGCACTAGTATGTACATTCTCACTAGCTAGCTAGTACTAGTATGTACATTCTCACTAGCTAGCTAGTACTAGTATGTACATTCTCACTAGCTAGCTAGCACTAGTATGTACCCATTCTCACTAGCTAGCTAGTACTAGTATGTACATTCTCACTAGCTAGCAAGCACTAGTATGTACCCATTCTCACTAGCTAGCAAGCACTAGTATGTACCCATTCTCACTAGCTAGCAAGCACTAGTATGTACCCATTCTCACTAGCTAGCTAGCTAGCACTAATATGTACTCATTCTCACTAGCTAGCAAGCACTAGTATGTACCCATTCTCACTAGCTAGCTAGCACTAGTATGTACCCATTCTCACTAGCTAGCTAGCACTAGTATGTACCCATTCTCACTAGCTAGCTAGCACTAGTATGTACCCATTCTCACTAGCTAGCTAGCACTAGTATGTACCCATTCTCACTAGCTAGCAAGCACTAGTATGTACCCATTCTCACTAGCTAGCTAGCTAGCACTAATATGTACCATTCTCACTAGCTAGCTAGCACTAGTATGTACCCATTCTCACTAGCTAGCTAGCACTAGTATGTACCCATTCTCACTAGCTAGCTAGCACTAGTATGTACCCATTCTCACTAGCTAGCTAGCACTAGTATGTACCCATTCTCACTAGCTAGCAAGCACTAGTATGTACCCATTCTCACTAGCTATTTACTGTCACCGAATTAGTGTACACAATTAATTTACAATCTCCTACATTTTAATAGATATGTGGACGTTCTTGAAGTTTTGTTTCATATTTCAAAAGGTATATGTATATAGATAGTATTCCGGTAGTTAAATTATCCTAGAGTTTACTTTAATAAATAATTATTCATAAAGGCAGGTATCTTTTTTGCATAATGGGTCGAATAATAATGACGAACATTTTTGTTTCTTGTAGATTTGGGAATGGTTGCCATCATTGTTGTGTGCGTTGGTTTCTTGTTGTTCATGATCGTGTTGGGAGTGCTGCGTATCCGTGCAGCCCACAATCGACGTGTACCGATGGACGAGAGGACGGAGATGGAATGGGACAACTCTGAACTCAACATCACAGTCAACCCAATAGATCAGGAGGTACAAATGGAAAATTCAATATAATTATCTGATTGGCAACCATGTCATCGATGATTTTGTAAATAAATTTCAAGATCTCGCCACATTATTTGTTGTCTATTTTAAAATGTCTTCCGGCCATCATTTATGAGCAGAACTGAACATGCTAACTATGCCCATAATTACGTTGCTATTGTGATATAATATGGAGAAACTGAGCTACAGAGAATGCATTAAAAATTATAATGAATACAATCGCCTGAAAGAAATGCCCTTCTTATACAAAATTCGCAGTGATTTATCAACAAGAAAATGCATTTTCTGGCTACATCAAGCTTGTATGAAAAGACCAAATAAATATCACTCATTCAGTTTCCCTTTGGTGATCTCGAAAATGTACCAGTAATGTTTGGAGGTTTCATCTCGAAAATGTAACAGTAATGTTTGGTGGTTTCATCTCGTAAATGTACCAGTAATGTTTGGTGGTTTCATCTCGTAAATGTACCAGTAATGTTTGGTGGTTTCATCTCGTAAATGTACCAGTACTGTTTGGTGGTTTCATCTTGAAAATGTACCTGTAATGTTTGGTGGTTTCATCTCGTAAATGTACCAGTAATATTTGGTGGTTTCATCTCGAAAATGTACCAGTACTGTTTGGGTTTGGGGGTTTCATCTCGAAAATGTACCAGTACTGTTTGGGTTTGGGGGTTTCATCTCGAAAATGTACCAGTAATATTTGGTGGTTTCATCTCGAAAATGTACCAGTACTGTTTGGGTTTGGGGGTTTCATCTCGAAAATGTACCAGTACTGTTTGGGTTTGGGGGTTTCATCTCGAAAATGTACCAGTACTGTTTGGTGGTTTCATCTCGAAAATGTACCAGTAATGTTTGGTGGTTTCATCTCGAAAATGTACCAGTAATGTTTGGTGGTTTCATCTCGTAAATGTACCAGTACTGTTTGGTGGTTTCATCTCGTAAATGTACCAGTACTGTTTGGTGGTTTCATCTCGAAAATGTACCAGTAATGTTTGGTGGTTTCATCTCGAAAATGTACCAGTACTGTTTGGTGGTTTCATCTCGAAAATGTACCAGTAATGTTTGGGTTTGGTGGTTTCATCTCGTAAATGTACCAGTAATGTTTGGGTTTGGGGATTTCATCTCGAAAATGTACCAGTAATGTTTGGTGGTTTCATCTCGTAAATGTACCAGTAATGTTTGGGTTTGGGGGTTTCATCTTGAAAATGTACCAGTACTGTTTGGTGGTTTCATCTCGAAAATGTACCAGTACTGTTTGGTGGTTTCATCTCGAAAATGTACCAGTAATATTTGGTGGTTTCATCTCGTAAATGTACCAGTAATGTTTGGGGGTTTCATCTCGAAAATGTACCAGTAATGTTTGGGTTTGGGGGTTTCATCTTGAAAATGTACCAGTAATGTTTGGGTTTGGGGGTTTCATCTCGAAAATGTACCAGTAATGTTTGGGTTTGGGGGTTTCATCTCGAAAATGTACCAGTAATGTTTGGTGGTTTCATCTCGAAAATGTACCAGTAATGTTTGGGTTTGGGGGTTTCATCTTGAAAATGTACCAGTACTGTTTGGTGGTTTCATCTCGAAAATGTACCAGTACTGTTTGGTGGTTTCATCTCGAAAATGTACCAGTAATATTTGGTGGTTTCATCTCGTAAATGTACCAGTAATGTTTGGTGGTTTCATCTCGTAAATGTACCAGTAATGTTTGGGTTTGGGGGTTTCATCTTGAAAATGTACCAGTACTGGTTGGTGGTTTCATCTCGAAAATGTACCAGTACTGTTTGGTGGTTTCATCTCGAAAATGTACCAGTAATATTTGGTGGTTTCATCTCGTAAATGTACCAGTAATGTTTGGGGGTTTCATCTCGAAAATGTACCAGTAATGTTTGGGTTTGGGGGTTTCATCTTGAAAATGTACCAGTACTGTTTGGTGGTTTCATCTCGAAAATGTACCAGTACTGTTTGGTGGTTTCATCTCGAAAATGTACCAGTAATATTTGGTGGTTTCATCTCGTAAATGTACCAGTAATGTTTGGTGGTTTCATCTCGTAAATGTACCAGTAATGTTTGGGTTTGGGGGTTTCATCTTGAAAATGTACCAGTACTGGTTGGTGGTTTCATCTCGAAAATGTACCAGTACTGTTTGGTGGTTTCATCTCGAAAATGTACCAGTAATATTTGGTGGTTTCATCTCGTAAATGTACCAGTAATGTTTGGGGGTTTCATCTCGAAAATGTACCAGTAATGTTTGGGTTTGGGGGTTTCATCTCGAAAATGTACCAGTAATGTTTGGGTTTGGGGGTTTCATCTCGAAAATGTACC
The DNA here is from genome assembly GCA_014843695.1 of Archivesica marissinica. NCBI lineage: Eukaryota > Metazoa > Mollusca > Bivalvia > Venerida > Vesicomyidae > Archivesica > Archivesica marissinica. The sequence goes on from CM026388.1 coordinate 43,166,270, forward strand.
AGTAATGTTTGGTGGTTTCATCTCGAAAATGTACCAGTAATGTTTGGGTTTGGGGGTTTCATCTTGAAAATGTACCAGTACTGTTTGGTGGTTTCATCTCGAAAATGTACCAGTACTGTTTGGTGGTTTCATCTCGTAAATGTACCAGTAATGTTTGGTGGTTTCATCTCGTAAATGTACCAGTATTGTTTGGGTTTGGGGGTTTCATCTCGAAAATGTACCAGTAATGTTTGGTGGGGGTTTCATCTCGAAAATGTACCAGTAATGTTTGGGTTTGGGGGTTTCATCTTGAAAATGTACCAGTACTGTTTGGTGGTTTCATCTCGAAAATGTACCAGTACTGTTTGGTGGTTTCATCTCGAAAATGTACCAGTAATATTTGGTGATTTCATCTCGTAAATGTACCAGTAATGTTTGGTGGTTTCATCTCGTAAATGTACCAGTAATGTTTGGGTTTGGGGGTTTCATCTCGAAAATGTACCAGTAATGTTTGGGTTTGGGGGTTTCATCTCGAAAATGTACCAGTAATGTTTGGTGGTTTCATTGTTACAGTTGTTTGAGTATGAAGAGAGTCCACAGAAGGTGCCATTACCGGACGACAGCGACACCGATGACGACATCAGTGAGTGTTTCCATGACGATGGCGATACGTCGGACGAGGAGGAATACGAAGAAGGGCGCACAGCGAGAAAAACGTTAGAATGGGACGATTCAACGCTGTCATATTAAACTTAAAGACATTAAGATTGTAATGCTGCGCAGATTTTGTGTTATATCTTACCAATTACCCAATTAACATCATGGTATGTGCCTGTAAGGATATATAAAACAGGTTTTGACAGGTTGTACTGTCCGTCCGTAGCAAAGTTGTGATTTTTTTTCTATTTTTGAGGACCCCCATGTCATAAACCACAATCAAGATTTCCGGACAAACAGTTCTGCATATCATCACAGTAATTGAAGAATAGTTTTTCCATAGCCAGATTCAGCGATATTTTCCATATACCAAAACAGCTAATTCAATATTTGCTAAATAAATATCGAGTTAAAATAGCTAGAGCTGTTGGTTCGACTTTAGCCCCAATTCAATTAGTTGCCTCTATATAATAATTGTGAAGGTATGACACACAATCTTACACCAAAAGGGTGGGGTTATCAGGGAATGTCGAGAGAGAGTTCATGGGATTAAGGGATTATCAACGTTGTTGTTGTTGTGATAAAGGTCTCCCTTTTTTGTGTGCGTTTTAATCAGAGGTTGGGAGATACTCAGTATGTTTTTTGCATTGAATAGTTGCATATACCCCAAATAAACCAAACATAACATCTAGCTAATGTTATCGAACAGTATGCCAAAATTAGTAACATTACCACATTATCAAATCGTGCTCTCCGTTATCCTCGGGGAATAAATCACATGGTTGAAATATTACCACGAATCTACAAATTTGACACACACTACGGGAAGAAGTAAACTAGAGTGCGTATGTGTTATTTTCTCAGGAACTAGTTTTGATATTACGTTTGCTGGAAAACACTGCGTACTGGGTGGTAGTAGGCAAATATCAAACAATTTGTCGTAACATTGAAATAAAAGTATTCCACGTATATTCGGTAATGTGAAAAATGCATTTCTTAGGCAGCGTCCAATACTAGTAAACTGCACCTGTTGATCAAGTACTTAAAACATTCATCTACGCTATATTAGAATTCTGACTATTTAAATTTCATGATCAAAATATTGTAAGCTGTTACTGTAACTGCTGTTCTGAACTCCGGGGAATCCTCCAGCTCGGGGAAGCTCTATAACTGCTGTTCTGAACTCCGGGGAAGCTCTGTAACTGCTGTTCTTAGCTCCGGGAAGCTCTGTAACTGCTGTTCTGAGCTCCAGGAAGCTCTGTAACTGCTGTTCTGAGCTCCGGGAAGCTCTGTAGCTGAGCCCCATGTTTTTATTGCATATGGGGCAGAAAATGTTCATCTGGAAAGCACTAAAAATCATATTCTGTTGGAAATCATTAAAGGCATACTCCTTTCTGGATTGGATTGTTGGATCAGGTATATTACTTCTGCACCAAACAGCTGCACTTTTTTGTATATTAATTATAGCCAAATTATGAGAGCAAAATCTGAGCATTTCTGTCTATTATATTGTTAAATAATAAATGTTCAACTTTTGATTTCTTCTTTGGTGGACTGTGTGTGTTGTCGTTGCTTTATGTTGTGATCGGAATCATGAAAATTCATCAATTTGTTAAAACTAATTGCTCTATTCATTTTTTTTATAAATTCCACAAAACAATCAAAATATTTTGAAACAAGCAGTTCTCTATTGGACGACTTTGGATGGTAACCATTTTAACACATTCCAAACCTTCCTCACTTAAAAATAAAGTCTTGAACATTGATTTTATTATATTATATATATAGGAGTTATAGAAAAATATTCATTATAAACATTCCGCTTATCATGTCAAAATATAGATATAAATTAGTTAAAAAAACAAGACGGCGTCAAAATTTAATTGCATGATTTTTATTTATTTGCCATGTATTTTATTAAAAATATTGTCATATATGCATCATCATAATCATCTGTATATATATACATCATGTCTGTTGTTGTTGTTGTTGTTGTTGATAAAAAAATCTTCTATGCTTTCCCGCCATGTTTATTATATTATTTAAATAAAGCTTCTTTGATCACCAAATTTTTTTTTTATTTTACTATAAATTAAATCGCAGTTTGGTTTGATGTTATTCCGTTTGAGAAACTTATTCTCGTATATGGTACGAGAATCTTAAAATAAAAATATGTGGTTGATAACTGGCTTTTGAAACATTTTGTATGATGCTTTTTTGCATTTTAAAAAAGCACTTTTTATCCTTGGCTTTTGGTTTATGGATTTTGCTCTGCATTTAAAATAAAAAATTTGAATAATGCACGATATTTATAAAGGACGTTTTTATATCTGAATTTTTAGTTTTATACTTCTTACTTCATGGAATAATGTTCACATATGTAGGTGGTCACAGTGGTGAAAATGGCAGCAGTTTTCAAGTGGAGCCCCACCCACCTTTATGATTGACCCCACGCCACACATTGATGAATGTGGATTGGGAATTGATGCCCGGTTGTGTAAACGTTTTAATCTATGGATGTGACACCAAATAATGCTGTCTAATTAATATACACCAGTTGGATTCTTGAATTCTTCAACTAAACATGCGACAACTAATTTCTTGGGCCATCCATATTTGTTAGCCGAGATTGAGAACATTTGAATGGCTCTGTAGACTGTTCTATATATATATACCAACTGTTTGTGGCTGTTTTAGGTTGGTTTTCCTGTGAATAAAATGTCCAACCGATTCTTGTTTTGATACTGTGGATTCGTACTGGTAATAACCGATAAAACATTCACTACTGGTTCGAATATGTGTAGCATATGAGTAGGGTTATATGAGTAGCGTAGGGTACATATGAGTAATGTAGGGTGTATATGAGTAGTGTAGGGTGTATATGAGTAGTGTACGGTGTATATGAGTAGTGTACGGTATATATGAGTAGTGTAGGGTGTATACGAGTAGTGTAGCGTAGGGTGTGTATGAGTAGTGTAGCGTTGTGTGAATATGCGTAGGGTGCATATGAGTAGGGTGTATATGAGAAGTGTATATGAGTAGTGTAACGTAGGGTGCATATGAGTAGTGTAGGGTGCATATGAGTAGTGTAGCGTAGGGTATATACGAGTAGTGTAGCGTAGGGTGTATATAGTAGTGTAGGGTAGGGTGTATATGAGTAGGGTGTATATGAGAAGTGTATGGTGATATGAGTAGTGTAGCGTAGGGTGCATATGGTAGTGTAGGTGCATATGAGTAGGGTATATGTGTGTGGTGTAGGGTGTATATGAGTAGTGTAGTGTGAATATGAGTAGTGTAGGGTGAATATATGAGTAGTGTAGGATGTATATGAGTAGGGTATGGTGTATATGTGGTGTAGGGTGCATATGAGTAGGGTGTTGTAGGGTGTATATTTGTGGTGTGCATATGTGTAGTGTAGGGTGTATAACACTGCTGGATTACACCACACACTGTTGGATTACACTACACACTGCTGGATTACACCACACACTGCTGGATTACACTACCCACTGCTGGATTACACCACACACTGTTGGATTACACCACACACTACTGGATTACACCACCCACTGCTGGATTACACCACACACTGCTGGATTACACCACACACTGCTGGAATACACCACACACTGCTGGATTACACTACACACTGCTGGATTACACCACCCACTGCTGGATTACACCACACACTGCTGGATTACACCACCTTCTGCTGGATTACACCACACACTGATGGATTACACTACCCACTGCTGGATTACACCACACACTGCTGGATTACACTACTCACTGCTGGATTACACCACACACTGCTGGATTACACTACCCACTGCTGGATTACACCACACACTGCTGGATTACACCACACACTGCTGGATTACACCACCTTCTACTGGATTACACCACACACTGCTGGATTACACTACCCACTGCTGGATTACACCACACACTGCTGAACTACACCACACACTGCTGGATTACACCACACACTGCTGGATTACACCACCCACTGCTGGATTACACCACACACTGCTGGATTACACTACTCACTGCTGGATTACACCACACACTGCTGGATTACACCACACACTGCTGGATTACACTACTCACTGCTGGATTACACCACACACTGCTGGATTACACTACTCACTGCTGGATTACACCACTCACTGCTGGATTACACCACATACTGTTGGATTACACCACACACTGCTGGATTACATCACTCACTGCTAGATTACACCACCCACTGCTGGATTACACCACCCACTGCTGGAATACATCACTCACTGCTGGATTACATCACTCACTGCTAGATTACATCACTCACTGCTGGATTACATCACTCACTGCTAGATTACACCACTCACTGCTGGATTACACCACTCACTACTGGATTACATCACTCACTGCTAGATTACACCACTCACTGCTGGATTACACCACACACTGTTGGATCACACCACACACTGCTGGATTACACCACTCACTGCTGGAATACACTACTCACTGCTGAAATACACCACTCACCGCTGGAATACACTACTCACTGCTGGAATACACTACCTCAGCTGGAATACACTACTCACTGCTGAAATACACCACTCACCGCTGGAATACACTACTCACTGCTGGAATACACTACCTCAGCTGGAATACACTACTCACTGCTGGAATACACCACTCACCGCTGGAATACACTACTCACTGCTGGAATACACTACTCACTGCTGGAATACACCACACACCACTCACTGCTGGAATACACTACTCAGTGCTGGACTACACTACCTCAGCTGGAATACACCACTCACAGCTTGTTCCTGAGTGTTCCGAGTTCGATGTAGGGACTACAAGGACTAGACAATATTTGTTATTCTGTTTTATTCGACGCACATTTTCTCTACCAACAAATGGCCGACACGAATCCAAGGGAAGTAACTATTGTAGACTGCAAAGAACGACTAAATTTCTAGCGAATACTTTTTCTCCACAACATTCTCCCCTTCTTGATAAACTATATCTTATCAATCTCAAAGTTAAGTCAATCCAAACGTTCATAGCATCATGAAACGAATACTTATCGTACTTTACCAATCCTCATAATCCAACATCACAATCAAAGATTATTTAAACCCTGGTTACATTGTACCTCTAATATCATATGTACAACCTCATACTATACCTAGTATGATTGAACGAACATATGTACAACCTCATACTATACCTAGTATGATTGAACGAACACATGTACAACCTCATACTATACCTAGTATGATTGAACGAACATATGTACAACCTCATACTATACCTAGTATGATTGAACGAACACATGTACAACCTCATACTATACCTAGTATGATTGAACGAACACATGTACAACCTCATACTATACCTAGTATGATTGAACGAACATATGTACAACCTCATACTATACCTAGTATGATTGAACGAACATATGTACAACCTCATACTATACCTAGTATGATTGAACGAACATATGTACAACCTCATACTATACCTAGTATGATTGAACGAACATATGTACAACCTCATACTATACCTAGTATGATTGAACGAACATATGTACAACCTCATACTATACCTAGTATGATTGAACGAACATATGTACTACAACCTCATACTATACCTAGTATGATTGAACGAACATATGTACAACCTCATACTATACCTAGTATGATTGAACGAACATATGTACAACCTCCTACTATACCTAGTATGATTGAACGAACATATGTACAACCTCCTACTATACCTAGTATGATTGAACGAACATATGTACAACCTCATACTATACCTAGTATGATTGAACGAACATATGTACAACCTCATACTATACCTAGTATGATTGAACGAACATATGTACAACCTCATACTATACCTAGTATGATTGAACGAACATATGTACAACCTCCTACTATACCTAGTATGATTGAACGAACATATGTACAACCTCCTACTATACCTAGTATGATTGAACGAACATATGTACAACCTCATACTATACCTAGTATGATTGAACGAACATATGTACAACCTCATACTATACCTAGTATGATTGAACGAACATATGTACAACCTCATACTATACCTAGTATGATTGAACGAACATATGTACAACCTCATACTATACCTAGTATGATTGAACGAACATATGTACAACCTCATACTATACCTAGTATGATTGAACGAACATATGTACAACCTCATACTATACCTAGTATGATTGAACGAACATATGTACAACCTCCTACTATACCTAGTATGATTGAACGAACATATGTACAACCTCATACTATACCTAGTATGATTGAACGAACATATGTACAACCTCATACTATACCTAGTATGATTGAACGAACATATGTACAACCTCATACTATACCTAGTATGATTGAACGAACATATGTACAACCTCATACTATACCTAGTATGATTGAACGAACATATGTACAACCTCCTACTATACCTAGTATGATTGAACGAACATATGTACAACCTCCTACTATACCTAGTATGATTGAACGAACATATGTACAACCTCATACTATACCTAGTATGATTGAACGAACATATGTACAACCTCCTACTATACCTAGTATGATTGAACGAACATATGTACAACCTCATACTATACCTAGTATGATTGAACGAACATATGTACAACCTCATACTATACCTAGTATGATTGAACGAACATATGTACAACCTCCTACTATACCTAGTATGATTGAACGAACACATGTACAACCTCCTACTATACCTAGTATGATTGAACGAACATATGTACAACCTCCTACTATACCTAGTATGATTGAACGAACATATGTACAACCTCATACTATACCTAGTATGATTGAACGAACATATGTACAACCTCCTACTATACCTAGTATGATTGAACGAACATATGTACAACCTCCTACTATACCTAGTATGATTGAACGAACATATGTACAACCTCCTACTATACCTAGTATGATTGAACGAACATATGTACAACCTCCTACTATACCTAGTATGATTGAACGAACATATGTACAACCTCCTACTATACCTAGTATGATTGAACGAACATATGTACAACCTCCTACTATACCTAGTATGATTGAACGAACACAACTATAATATAATTATAAGCTAACACAACAACCACCTAGGTCCACAGGGATTCGGCACGTTTGGGGGTACTGACTGTGCCTAGGTCCACCTGATATAATGTAACAGTATTATATATTTATAGTCATACATACTTTGCTACATGTAGCCCATAACTAGTTAAATACTCAATGTTTAGTATGACGGATTTACTAGAAAATTCACGATAATTAATTTGAACTGTTACAATATAATCTGGGGACTCAAGTCGTTATAGACCTAAAATCGATTGCATCTCACTGTTAATATCAAATTATAGTTCAATATATATAACGTTCTCTTGGAATACATGCAATCTTTCAATTCATACCTGTATCATATGAATCATACTATGTTTACTATAATGATCAACAATCATTTTAATGAGACAACAGTTCACTCACGATTTATATTATCACTGTAGCAGAGGCTTTTGTTCTCTACATATAAGTGCATGTTTTTGCATTAAGTAAAACAACAGATTCTCTATCCGTATTACTTCAAAACTTACAATTAACACATTACATTCAATTTGTATGTGTATGCACATCATTACATGAATGTTTGTTTTGTATTAATGATCTCAATTATACTTGTAAAAAATAATTAATGCATATCAATACATGTTCTCTTGGTACTATCCTGCTATTTGTCTGTAACAGACTGTAAGTGTTACTTCAAGTTCATGTGATAATCTTCTTAATGTTTGTATACTTCAGTAGACTGTGATCTCTCTGACCTACAACTCCGTCGCACGAGCGGTTAGATTTGAAATTAGCAATGGGATTATTATGCCCATTATCGAAGCTAATTATCTTAATTAATAATCGACAATACATCACAGGGATTATTATGCCCCAATCACAGTGCTACCGGTATTGTAATTAATGATTATTACATTTGTAACACAACACTTGTTAAGTTTTTTACAATTTAGAACTACCGGTATTGAAAATACTATCTTTGGCTTATTGATGGTTTCTAATTATCTGATCCAGTCTACAGTTGACTTTCTTGTATTAGACACAAACGCGTGATTGGCCGTTTCACAACACTATTTCGAACTTGCACATCTGCGACGCGAACATGGCCATCTATCCCCGGATACACCTTGGTGACTTTCCCAAGCAACCAGTGGCCTCGTTGTAACTCAGAATCGATCACGATAACTACATCTCCAACTCGATAGTCCCTTGTAGGTTGGCACCACTTTTTCCTAGAGCCGAGCATAGGTAAAAACTCAAGTAACCAACGTTTCCAAAAGTGTTTTACTAATTCTTGCACTCTACGCCACCTCTTTGCAATGTCATCTTCTCCTAACAAGTCTTTTAACTGGTTCGAATATCTAGTGAACAATCTCTTACAATTTGCTTTGTTCAATTTAAGCTCTACTAATTCAGCTTCTTTTGCCTCAGCTTCCTTTTCTTCCGATGTTGACATAGTGACGATAGTTCACACTAATTTGTGACGATGGTTCACTTATAAATAAATTTAATGTGTCCGGATATCAAATATTGTCCGAATACTGCTCACGTGTTTTATATACGAATTCGATATGAAGTCCCTTCAATGTACAGTACGGAATAGTTACGAAAATTAAACCTCGCTCTGCTACCAAATGTTCCTGAGTGTTCCGAGTTCGATGTAGGGACTACAAGGACTAGACAATATTTGTTTTTCTGTTTTATTCGACGCACATTTTCTCTACCAACAAATGGCCGACACGAATCCAAGGGAAATAACTATTGTAGACTGCAAAGAACGACTAAATTTCTAGCGAATACTTTTTCTCCACAACACCTCGAGTGTTGATAAAAGACTGCCCAAGTTACCAGCCCTTGCAGACAGTGTGTATTTATATAGACCGGTAGTTTTGCAACGACCCTCGAGTGTTGATAAAAGACTGCCCAAGTTACCAGCCCTTGCAGACAGTATGTATTTATATAGACCAGTAGCCGTTGCTGACAATAATTATATGCACCCGGGGTCTTCCTCCATGAGATATAGCTGGAGAATCGCCATCGTGATAGCGTGTTCGCTTCAGGTGCGAAAGGCCCGTAGTTCTAGCCCTGCATAGCCGTTATGATTGTGCCCTTAGGCAGCAAGGCATTTAAATTCCACATCGCGTCTTCTCTCTCCCTCGTGGCGATGGATTACATCAGGAATGAAGTCTCAAGAAGCGATTAATATAAGTTGTACCGGTAATGATGTAATAACTTGTTTCACTATCAAGCTAAGCTAAATTTGTAAACTAACCTCCAAAACAAACAAATAAGAAGTCGTGGCATCTGTGGCAGAGTGATTAATGTTGTAGACGGAATATAATGATGTCGATCATTGAGTGGAATTGATTGGGTAAGCCTTTTTTCTCAACCACCCAACTGAATAATGACATCAACCACGCGTTTTGAACATAACCCTAACCCTGGGCGGAGCAAGTGATGAAGGCGCGTTATGCGTGGTTGATACTATATTCTGATCGGCTGGTTGAGATAAAGATTTTACGAATTGATTGATTATCAGGGACTATATATAGCTATTTACTACGGCGTACGGATGCACGTTACTGATTTCCTTTATGGAATAATGCTCAAAAGTATACAGACAAACAGAAAAGTGTTTTCAACTTCATGGTTGTTGTTGCTATGGTAATGTGATAAAATGGATCTTGCACACCTGGTCATTTCACACCATATTTATGAAACTCCCTCTGGAATTGTGCTCAACAAATGGCTCCCTTAATAGCAACTTTCCAATAAACTCCCTCTGGAATTGTGCTCAACAAATGGCTCGCTTAATAGCAACATTACAATAAACTCCCTCTGGAATTCCAATACTAGTTTCATAAAATATGGTATAACATCACCACTCATGTAAGACCCTATGCATGTATGGTATTGTATTGTATTGCATGGCATTGTATTGTTTGCATGGCATTTTATTGTATAGCAGTGTATTGTATTGTATAGCAGTGTATTGTATTGTATAGCATTGTATTGTATTTATAGCATTTTATTGTATTTATAGCATTTTATTGTATTGTATAGCATTTTATTGTATTTATAGCATTTTATTGTATTGAATAGCATTGTATTGAATAGCATTTTGTTGTATTTATAGCATTTTATTGTATTTATAGCATTTTATTGTATTGTATAGCATTTTATTGTATTTATAGCATTTTATTGTATTGTATAGCATTTTATTGTATTTATAGCATTTTATTGTATTGAATAGCATTGTATTGAATAGCATTTTGTTGTATTTATAGCATTGTATTGAATTGTATTGTATTGAATAGCATGTTGTTGTATTTATAGCATTGTATTGTATTGAATAGCATTTTGTTGTATTTATAGCATTTTATTGTATTTATAGCATTTTATTGTATTGTATATCATTTTATTGTATTTATAGCATTTTATTGTATTTATAGCATTTTATTGTATTTATAGCATTTTATTGTATTTATAGCATTTTATTGTATTTATAGCATTTTATTGTATTGAATATCATTTTATTGTATTGTATAGCATTTTATTGTATTTATAGCATTTTATTGTATTTATAGCATTTTATTGTATTTATAGCATTTTATTGTATTTATAGCATTTTATTGTATTGTATAGCATTTTATTGTATTTATAGCATTTTATTGTATTTATAGCATTTTATTGTATTGAATATCATTTTATTGTATTGTATAGCATTTTATTGTATTGTATAGCATTTTATTATATTTATAGCATTTTATTGTATTGTATAGCATTTTATTGTATTTATAGCATTTTATTGTATTGAATAGCATTGTATTGAATAGCATTTTGTTGTATTTATAGCATTGTATTGAATAGCATTGTATTGTATTGTATTGAATAGCATGTTGTTGTATTTATAGCATTGTATTGTATTGAATAGCATTTTGTTGTATTTATAGCATTTTATTGTATTTATAGCATTTTATTGTATTTATAGCATTTTTATTGTATTTATAGCATTTTATTGTATTTATAGAATGTTATTGTATTTATAGCATTTTATTGTATTTATAGCATTTTATTGTATTTATAGCATTTTATTGTATTGAATATCATTTTATTGTATTGTATAGCATTTTATTGTATTTATAGCATTTTATTGTATTTATAGCATTTTATTGTATTTATAGCATTTTATTGTATTGTATAGCATTTTATTGTATTGTATAGCATTTTATTGTATTTATATCATTTTATTGTATTTATAGCATTTTATTGTATTGAATATCATTTTATTGTATTGTATAGCATTTTATTGTATTTATAGCATTTTATTGTATTGTATAGCATTTTATTGTATTTATAGCATTTTATTGTATTTATATCATTTTATTGTATTTATAGCATTTTATTGTATTGAATATCATTTTATTGTATTTATAGCATTTTATTGTATTTATAGCATTTTATTGTATTGTATAGCATTTTATTGTATTTATAGCATTTTATTGTATTGTATATCATTTTATTGTATTTATAGCATTTTATTGTATTTATATCATTTTATTGTATTTATAGCATTTTATTGTATTGAATATCATTTTATTGTATTTATAGCATTTTATTGTATTTATAGCATTTTATTGTATTGTATAGCATTTTATTGTATTTATAGCATTTTATTGTATTTATATCATTTTATTGTATTTATAGCATTTTATTGTATTTATAGCATTGTATTGTATTTATAGCATTGTATATCATTGTATTGTATTTATAGCATTTTATTGTATTTATAGCATTTTATTGTATTTATAGCATTTTATTGTATTGTATAGCATTTTATTGTATTTATAGCATTTTATTGTATTTATAGCATTTTATTGAATATCATTTTATTGTATTGAATATCATTTTATTGTATTGTATAGCATTTTATTGTATTTATATCATTTTATTGTATTTTATAGCATTTTATTGTATTTATAGCATTTTATTGTATTTATAGCATTGTATTTTATTGTATTGTATAGCATTTTATTGTATTTTATTGTATTGTATAGCATTTTATTGTATTGTATTTTTTATATTGTATTGTATAGCATTTTATTGTATTTATAGCATTTTTATTGTATTGTATAGCATTTTATTGTATTTTGTTTTATTGTATTGTATAGCATTTTATTGTATTGTATTTTGTTTTATTGTATTGTATAGCATTTTATTGTATAGTATTGTATTGTATTGCATGGCATTGTATTATACGGTATCATATTGTATTGTATTTCAATATTTTAGCACTGAAGACAGCGTATGACGAGAAGTCATTGTTTCCGTCGTACATCCGCGAATTTGAAGCAAAGATGAAGAACTTCCACACACAAGCTTTATCTAATACACAGGTATGTACACATATAGTTGTATGCCCAAAGTCATAGATTTTAATATTTAGCTTAGATATAAAAGGAAGATCGTGGCATCCGTGGCCCAGTGTTAGAGAGTTGGATACGGAATCGATGGGTTCCAGGTTCGATGCTCGTTCACCGCATTAAGTACGGTAGTCATACAAATAGAAACACTGTGGAAGTCATGATAGCGCAGTGGATGCATGTTCGCTTCAGGTGCGAACGGTCCGGAGTTTGAGCCCTGCTGGAGCTGTTACGATTGTGCCCTTAAGCAAGGCATTTAAATTCCACGTTGCCTCTTCTCTCCTTCATGGCGATGGATTCCATCAGAAATGAGGTGTCGAGAGTGATTAATATAAGGTGTAAGAACTTGTATCACCACCATTTAAATTACATATTGCCTCTTCTCTCTCCCTCATGGCGATGGATTCCATCAGGAATGAGGTCTCGAGAGTGATTAATATAAGTTGAAATAACTTGTTTCGCAATCGAGCTAAAATATATTTGTATAAACTATAGAAACACTATCAATAAGTTGTGGGTGTTGCTGTATGTGTGTGTGGGGGGGGGGGGGTTAATGTCGCTTATGGCATATGACGACTCTCCAGCTACTATTAGTCCACGAACATTCACGTTGACAATATTTCAAACAGCAGTTGCTGGACACCATAATCTTTTTAAATTATATTTATTTTACACCCATTTCGAAGCAAGTTTTAACAATGTATTTCAATCACTTACGATACAGAACCAGACAAGTGTTTGACGTGTTCAGTTGGGTTCCGTGCCCCTTAGACTTTTATTTATTTAACAATCGAAACATACTTTAAACAACTTATATTAATCACTCTCGTTGGCACGGATGAAAGCGTAAATGTGGTCTTTCATGTTGGCGGAATTCGGAGTACCCGGAGAAAATCCACCTGTCCGATCTGGCGACCACCGTACCATCTCAGATGCTTCCCAGTCTGAGGATTGAACCTGGGTTGCATTGGTGAGAAGCGAGCGTGCTAATCACTGTGCTAATTGGACAGCCACAAACACCATTTTTGTAGTTTTATAACGTTATTTAGGCACTCTATTTTTGCTGTTTTCATATATTTCGATCATGTTAGAATGATGCATGTATTATTGTATTGTATGGTGTTTTATGGTGCAATATTTATAGTCAAATAAAACATACAACCGTCTGCACAGACAGATCTGTGGTCCAGTGGTAACACGTTTGACTAGTAATTCAGGGATCACATGTTCGATCCCCCATCTGACCCTAATAAAGTCTTTCAGATGGGACATTAAACCGAGGTCTGTACACCGTGCACGTAAAAGAACCAGAAGAGATTCTGGAATGGGTCTCTGTCTGTATCATTGCACCTCCAAAAATCTATACTAATCTCTTCAGGAGGCGTCGCTCATATGGGCAGTGATAAATAAACGTAAAACACACACAACCGTCTGTGTTTGAAATACTGCTCAGAGGTGCAGCCCCCCCCACAGGTTCTCCCTCCGCCAATAATAACTGGAGAGTCACCATATAACCTAAGCTGTTAGAGCGACTATAAATCAAAAAAATGTCCGTGGTCGAGTGGTTAAGGTCGCTGACTTGTATACCATTGTAACCTATCATCACTGATGGTCACAGGTCCGCCTCCGTGGTCGAGTGGTTAAGGTCGCTGACTTGTATACCACTGTAACCTATCATCATTGATGGTCACGGGTTCGAGCCCCGCTCAGGCCGTGTCTCATTTATATGAAAAGTTGGCAGTTTCTTACGGAGGTTGGTGCACCCAAGTACTGGTTAACCGCTGAAGCCTGCCCAGGAAAGGTGTTGTACGGTAAACTGCCCACCGGCGATATAGCCCAAAATGGTGCTGATGCAGGCGTAAAACCCGAAATATAACATAACATAAATCCAAAAAACAAAACGCAAACAAAATTGTCATGTTTTGTATTCACATAAGTAAAATTAATCTAGCAATAAAATATGATTAAACTAATTTCCAGTGAGGATCTGTTGACATGAATTCATTCTTATTTCAGCCTAAACATTTACAACACAATAAGGTTCGACCTAGTTTACAGAATATCGGGGTCCAGTTGGGAGCCCAGATGTCCTCGAAGAGTCCAAAGCCGTCGCAGTCTGTCCGACAGAAGGGATTGAATGGTCTACGGTTGAAGCCGCTCGGAGGCATGCAGTCCAGACGGAGCTCTGTTACAACTGAGTCGTAGCTCGGAGGCATGCAGTCCAGGCGCAGCTCTGTTACAACTGAGTCGTAGCTGAAACGTCTATATTTATAAACATAACTAAGCACTTCACAGGATGTATCAAAACTTGCAGTTAACCCATTCAACACCAAGTAACTGACATGGACTGGTGCATGGTTTAACCCATTCAACACCAAGTAACTGACATGGACTGGTGCATGGTTTAACCCATTCAACACCAAGTAACTGACATGGACTGGTGCATGGTTTAACCCATTCAACACCAAGTAACTGACATGGACTGGTGCATGGTTTAACCCATTCAACACCAAGTAACTGACATGGACTGGTGCATGGTTTAACCCATTCAACACCAAGTAACTGACATGGACTGGTGCATGGTTTAACCCATTCAACACCAAGTAACTGACATGGACTGGTGCATGGTTTAACCCATTCAACACCAAGTAACTGACATGGACTGGTGCATGGTTTAACCCATTCAACACCAAGTAACTGACATGGACTGGTGCATGGTTTAACCCATTCAACACCAAGTAACTGACATGGACTGGTGCATGGTTTAACCCATTCAACACCAAGTAACTGACATGGACTGGTGCATGGTTTAACCCATTCAACACCAAGTAACTGACATGGACTGGTCCATGATATTTTTAGACCAATAAATTAATAACAAAATTACATTTGGATCAGTTCATTTATCAAAATGGGTAAAAAAAAAAATTCTAAAAATAGTTATATTACTTGAAAAAAGTGCAGATCCTGATGAGACGGCTCGTCACGAGCCGGCTCATCTGGATCTACACTTTTTTGTAAGCCAATTTAGAGGTCTGTGGTGTTGAAAGGGTTAAGTCTAGTTTTGATAAATATTTCGGATTTGGCAAAAGCAGCCATTTACATTCCAGGGTTCGCGCTGTTGGTCGCCAATTGCGACAAAGATCAAATACTGACGCTAAACTTTAAAATTTGTGATTGGCACAACCTTTTTTTTGGCACATGTTTTGTCATTTGAAATACATGGGTTCAGATATTTATCTGGCTCCAGATTTTTTCATTTTGCGACAGTAGTGGCGCAGACAAAAATTCAGACAGAGGGAATGCTGTTTGTTAAATGAATCACTGTACAAATAACTGACGTGCATGACATGTATGTCAGCAGGTTTGATCAGTTGAAAGGGTTAAATACATGTGAGACGAGGCTTGAACAGAAGTGAAGTAGCCTCGAGTCCCGAGATATGACAGCTTCTAACCTAATATAGTGCAATGTAAATATTATACTGACTTGGGGGAGATTATTTGCAGACCATGGTGTTCTAGAACGAGTGATTATTTGCATATCATGGTATTATAGAACGAGTGATTATTTGCATATCATGGTATTCTACCATGAGTTTCATTAATTTGGGGCGATTATTTGCAGATCATGGTATTCTACCACGAGTTTCATTAATTTGGGGCGATTATTTGCATATCATGGTATTCTACCACGAGTTTCATTAATTTGGGGCGATTATTTGCAGATCATGGTATTATAGAACGAGTGATTATTTGCATATCATGGTATTCTACCATGAGTTTCAGTAACTTGGAGTGATTATTTGCAAATATTTCCGCCTCCGTGGTCGAGTGGTTAAAGTCGCTGACTTGTATACCGCTGTAACCTATCATCACTGATGGTCACGGGTTTGAGCCCCGCTCAGGCCGTGTCTCATTTATATGAAAAAGTTGGCAGTTTCTTACGGAGGTTGGTGCACCCAAGTACTGGTTAACCGCTGGAGCCTGCCCAGGAAAGGTGTTGTTAGGTAAACTGCCCGCCGGCGATATAGCCCAAAATGGTGCTGATGCAGGCGTAAAACCCAAAATATAACATAACAAATATTATACAGATTTCAATACACTGTTTGTTTATTATAGTGTCACCCATTTGTTACTTATGAGACACCATTTTTTATCAACATCAGTACTGTGTGTGTTTTACGTTTATTTATCGTCGCTACCGGTTGCCCATATGAGCGACGCCTCCTGAAGAGATTAGTCATTTTATATTGTTGGAGGATAGTGCAATGATACAGACAGAGACCCATTCCAGAGTCTCCTCTTGTTCTTTTACGTGCACGGCGTACAGCACCGACATGAGACCTCGGTTTAACGTCCCATCTGAAAGACTGTTAATTTTATTATGGTCAGACGGGGGATCGAACCTGCGAGCCCTGGATTACCAGTCTTTACCACTGGACCACAGATCCATCAGTATGTCCTGAATTCTATGCTTGTATAAGCCTGCAACAAACAATCTGGTTCCAAGACAAAACTCAAAGCTTATGATCTGTGTTTTTCCTAATTAGTGGGGTCTCATTCTAGGCCATATAATTTTGTGAGAAATGAGACAACGCCTCACAGATTGCACCATAAAATTATGTTATTTAATAATTTTCAACAAAATAAGTTTAACCCTTTCAACACCACAGACCTCTAAATAGGCTTACAAAAAGTGTAGATCCAGATGAGCCGGCTCGTGACGAGCCGTCTCATCAGGATCTGCACTTTTTGCCAGTGATATGACTATTTTTAGACATAATTACCCATTTTGATAAATGAACTTATCCAAATGTGATTTTCTGATTCATTTATTGATTTATGAATATCATGGACCAGTCCATGTGAGTTAGTTGGTGTTGAATGGGTTAAAAGTCACAATTTGACAATTGTTAATAGAAGGAGTGCGTTATAATGTGCCAGTGATTACTTGGCAATATTTTGTATGAAAATTGTAAATAAATAAAATGTGGACAAGTGGGGTCCGAAAGGGGGGCGAAGCTAGGGTCCCTAGTGCGACTATTTAGCCCCAGTCGCCCTCTAGAATGAACCCTGTTAGTATGTTTAAAGATTGATATCTATTATCAATTATGATATGATATCAATTATGATTTCCTTATGTCTAGATATAAATGGCATTTGTTATTTTTAAATACAAAATAATGAGATATATTACTGGATTTTCGATTACCTCCGTTTGACAGATAATGTCCGATTTCCCCCCGAAATATGTATTGGTCGTTTTAGTTGAAAGCCTTAGTTTTTATTGGTGTTCCCTAACCATATGTTGCGGTATGATAAATGTGAGTTTATCAAAATCATGTTAATTAATTTATAATCAATTTCTACAGTAAAGTATCCATTGGATATGCTGTAGGATATCTGTCGAGATTTAGAAATTTAATAATTATAAGATAAAAAAACTAATGAAAACAGATAGCATGTGGTGCAAAGGAAACAACGATAAAAACATAGGAAGCGATTTAACCCATTTCTGGATACATTTAAAGGCTTTTGCAAACAACATAGATCCAGACCAGCCGCAGCGTGACGCTGTGTGCTGATCAGGATCTATGTTGTTTGTTACATAGCCAAGTGTCTTAGCAAAATCAGCTGAATAGCAAACAGCATAGAGCCTGATTAGATGGCAAGTTCTGTGGCAGCTGATCTGGCTCTATGTTCTTTGCAAATACTGTTTGAACGGTATCCAGAATGAAATGGGTTAAGAGGACCAATCTACTTTCATGAGTATTCATGGGCAGTAACTGACTAATGTCTCTCATTTCTAGACAGATATTTGTTTGTTTCAGTGTATGCCAAAGTAGTACTGCTGAATATTCATGGTTTAAATTCTTGTATTATACTGCTGAATATTCATGTAATAGATTCTTTTATCATACTGCTGAATATTCATGGTTTAGATTCTTGTATTATACTGCTGAATATTCATGGTTTAGATTCTTGTATCATACTGCTGAATATTCATGGTTTAGATTCTTGTATTATACTGCTGAATATTCATGGTTTAGATTCTTTTATCATACTGCTGAATATTCATGGTTTAGATTCTTTTATCATACTGCTGAATATTCATGGTTTAGATTCTTGTATCATACTGCTGAATATTCATGGTTTAGATTCTTTTATCATACTGCTGAATATTCATGGTTTAAATTCTTGTATCATACTGTTGAATATTCATGGCTTAGATTCTTGTATCATACTGCTGAATATTCATGGTTTAGATTCTTGTATCATACTGCTGAATATTCATGGTTTAGATTCTTGTATCATACTGCTGAATATTCATGGATTAGATTCTTGTATCATACTGCTGAATATTCATGGTTTAGATTCTTGTATCATATTGCTGCATATTCATGGTTTAGATTCTTGGTATTATACTGTTCAATAATTCATGGCTTAAATTCGGATACAAACTATTGAATATTCATGAGTTAGATTCCTGTAGCAGATGCTTGTATCATACTGCTGAATATTCATGGCTTAGATTCTTGAATCATATTGTTGAAAATGTATGACTTACATTATTGTATCATACTGTTGAATATTCATAGGTTTAGATTCTCATATCTTAATGTTGAAGAATATTCAGGGATTAGATTTTGGTATCACACTGTTGAATATTCATGGTTTAAATTATTGTATCATTATGCTGAAGAGTCATGCATTAGATTCTTGTATAATACTGTTGAATATTCATGGTTTAGCTATTAAATATCGTGGGGGGTGCATTTAATTCATAGCTGTGTACAGCCATGTTTTTGACGAATTACTTCTTGTATTTATTTTTCTCTCAGGCAGCCTGAAATGTTCAGAAAGAATATTTGAATAATGCAATTGGTACATTGTATACTAGTTGTTCAGGACTGGATGTCCACATATCAGTGGGGTATTTCATTGATACATTGTATACTAGTTGTCCAGGACAGGATGTCCACATATTAGTGATTGTATACTAGTTGTCCAGGACAGTGATTGTTTCCATTGTATACTAGTTGTCCAGGACTGGATGTCCACATATCAGTGATTGTTTCCATCGATAAATTGTATACTAGTTGTCCAGGACTGGATGTCCACATATCAGTGATTGTATACTAGTTGTCCAGGACTGGATGTCCACATATCAGTGATTGTATACTAGTTGTCCAGGACTGGATGTCCACATATCAGAGATTGTTTCCATTGATAAATATCATACTAGTTGTCCAGGACTGGATGTCCACATATCAGTGATTGTTTCCATTGATAAATTGTATACTAGTTGTCCAGGACTGGATGTCCACATGTCAGTGATTGTTTCCATTGATAAATTGTATACTAGTTGTCCAGGACTGGATGTCCACATATCAGTGATTGTTTCCATCGATAAATTGTATACTAGTTGTACAGGACTGGATGTCCACATGTCAGTGATTGTTTCCATTGATAAATAGCATACTAGTTGTCCAGGACTGGATGTCCACATATCAGTGATTGTATACTAGTTGTCCAGGACTGGCTTTTTATCTTTCTATTTTCTCTTTCGAACCAACATGGGTTCAATTTATTTCTGTGAAATCATATTTTCAATAACACGGCATATGTCAGCCGTCATATTTCATACAAATACGAGTTGTACACAGTGTATTGGTACAGTATTTCATTCAATGTTCCATTACATGCATTTTTTAAAATTTATAATATAACATAAAACACTGTCGTGACGTCATACCTTTGTACTTTATGAGTATTATGTTAAATCCTACGAGTAGATTTACGAAATTAACAATTTTATTTAGTATAATAATACATATAATATTATATGTTATATAAGTGTGTGTTTTAGGTAAGATATAAACCTCAAACTGTTACCGTATATGAAAAAGTTGGCAGTTTTTTACAGAGGTTGGTGCACCCAAGTACTGGTTAACCAGGAAAGGTGTTGTTAGGTAAACTGCCCGCCCGCGATATAGCCCAAAATGGTGCTGATGCAGGCGTTAAACCCGAAATATAACATAACACAACATAAACCTCAAACGGATCCAATATGTAAAATATTTGTACTGTCTTCGGCGTTACGTGCCTCACACAGTCCAATATTTTACATATTGGATCGTTTTCGGCTTATATCCTATACATAACCCTCAAAAGGAATTGGTGAATTTTCTATTATGAGACTAAATGACTAGATTATCTATCTAGGTGCCTGTGGCCAAGTATGTATCTAGAAATGACATTAACACATTTGACTTGACTTGTGCATTCTGTGTAGCCTGGGTTACAATCTGTCGATTTTTACGAAATATTATCAGAAGCTCAATACGGCTCAATTAAAGCAGCATTACATCGTATGAAATAAAAGATAGTTAAAAACATTTACGTATGGGTAGCAATGCTGCTACTCATTCTAACATTATACTTTGGATGCTTACCGGTATGTTCATTTGGTAAACTGTTTTTTTTCGAAACTCGAAACCGAAAGTAGAACTTTCCGAGTCGATCGGTCACGCACTTGTTTACAACCGGAACGCATCGTCCGCACTTGTCCCACGTTGTTTTTTTAATTAAATTACTTGATATGTTGATTCATACCTCTGTTAGCTAAGTCTTTTAGGGACATTTCTACATCCCCGCTAGGAGTTCGACATTAGAGGAAGATAGATAGATAGTCTTTCATGTTCAAAATATATACGTTGTTTTCTACATCCTCTGTTGCTTCACGCATGCGCGCTGTGCATGTTTACATTTCGTGTATTGATAAACAAATTCGCGTATACGACGGTTTCAATTTATTGGAATTTTATCGTTTCTCAGCGACTATTTCGATTTTTGTAAACACACACACATTAGTATTTATATTTTACCCAAAACATCCTTTATTACGATGTAATGCTGCTTTAATGGTCTCGGTGTTAAAATATATTTATTTGAATGACCAGCCTGTTCCCAGGCTACATTCTGTGTACTGATACAAAGTTTGTGTGTTTTACGTTTATTTATCGTCGCCACCGGTTGCCCATATGAACGACGCCTCCTGAAGAGATTATTCATTTTAGAGGATAGTGCAATGATACAGACAGAGACCCATTCCAGAATCTCCTCTGGTACTTTTACGTGCACGGTGTAAAGCACCGACACGAGACCTCGGTTTAAAGTCCTCTCTGAAAGACTGTTAATTTTATTAGGGTCAGATGGGGGATCGAACCTGCGATCCATGGATTACAGATCCGTCTGTGATACAAAGTTGTAAAACCCGTGTGCATGTTTATAACTGCAATGTGTTTTTACAACATTTATACAGGCTTATTAGTATACATTATACAGTTTACATACGTTTAGAATGTTCATTGCATTCACATCTATAATTACATGTACATTTACTGTAGTCTGTGATATTACATGTTAGTTTATACCAATTTATTTTAGCAGGAGAATAATATATATATCCTAGGCAATATATATCTTGACAATAAGGTTGACACTATACATACATATTTTACGTCATTCCAAGCAAGTTTAAAAATGACACCCCTTTCACTATCAAGGCTATATACTAGTGTATCATAGTGTTCTTAAAAACCAAAAAAAGAAAGAATTAAAGTTTGTCCAGACACCAAGCCTCTGTGGTCAGAACTCCAAACCACAGTATGTTAGTTTATACACATTTATTGTCTGATTGGTTGATTCTGAGTGTTACTGTCAGCTGAACCTATCAGAAAGCTAGAGGCTGAGTTTTAGTTTATACAAATTTATTTTAGCTCGATTGTGAAACAAGTTATTAAGTTATATTAATCACTGTCGAGACCTCATTCCTGATGGATTCCATAGCCACGAGGGAGAGAGAAAAGGCAACATGGAATTTAATGGGACATGTTGATAGATTGTATAAATTACGTATACATTTACTGTCGTCTGTGATATTGCATATTGATAGATTGTATATATTGATTATTGAATTTATTGTATTCATACAAAGACATCTTTGTAATAAATTTGAAAACACAAGAATTTTGATTCCTTTTTTTTATTGGGGTATTAAAGTCACACTAACAGCGAATTATTGGTGGCGGAAGGTCGGTGGTTATACCAGGGTGTCCACACGAGTAGTATTTTAGGCACGAGATCACCCTGGTATAACCACTCACCATCCGCATTTATCGTCGCTACCGTTTTCACATATCAGCGACGTGCAGTTTACCTAACAACACATTTCCTGGGAAGGCTCGTGCTGTTAACCAGTACTTGGTTATAACGATACACGGTCTGAGAGGGGCTCAGACCTGTGACCATCAGTGATGATATGTTACAGTGGTATACAAGTCAGCGACCACAACCACTCCTCCACGGAGGCGAACATTGAGTTAGTCTGGTCAATGTGACTGTATATGTGTGGACCATAAATTAATATGATCTTTCGAATTTCGTCTGGGTACGGTTTAGCTTTAAACAATATTTATGAATATATATAATCTAATATTCATAATTCTAATACGACCAAGCTAATAACATACATACTTGTAGAGTAAAATCTATCTCGGGTTATTCTGCGATATACCTACCTTGAACTATGCTGCGCGCGCACCGTGTTTTGGCTATTCCATTTATACAATACGTGTAAAGTTTTATGAATGAAAGTCATGTATTCGCGGAAGTGAGCTATATTTAGAATCAGATAATCTTGTCCGTCTTGTTTTTCTGGTAAGTAACGTTTCAGTTACTATTCTGTACAGTTTTATTTGACAAAATAAATAAAATTATTGATCAGTTACAACTTTTGTTCATTTGTGCACTAGATTGATATTTTCCGTAAAAAACAACGTCATCGCCCCTTACGCGGGAGGAAATTTCGAATGCAGCGGCGTTTGAAGAAAATACTCTTTTAAAATTATTAGAAGTAAGCCGTGTTAGAATCGAAATAATAAGTATCAATCGTGGTATATCGCAGAATAACCCGAGTTTGAAGTTCTTATGCGTAGAAATATATCACTCAGGCCGAAGAAATATTTCTTAAATATTGGAATGTTGAGGTGAAAGCAACTTGTTTATTCTGTTACCTTCGGTGTTTGTGGTTTGCGTTTATTTATCGTCGCTACCGGTTGCCCATATGATCGACGCCTCCTGGAGAGATTAGTCATTTTAGATTTTTGGAGGATAGTGCAATGATACAGACAGAGACCCATTACAGAGTCTCCCCTGATTCTTTTACGTGCACGGTGTAAAGCACCGACACGAGACCTCGGTTTAACGTCCCATCTGAAAGACTGTTAATTTTATTATGATCAGACAGGGATCGAACCTTCGTTCCCTGGATTACCAGTCCAGCGTGTTACCACTGGACTACAGATCCGTCTGTACCTCCGGGGTGTTTTTACATGTATTTGTATGTGTATTTTATCATTTAACAAATATATGACTGTACATATACGTTTTATCTGCCAACACGCATGTCAATCAAACAGGACAGATACGCATTGTTGGCAAAACAATTAATTGAAAACGCATTAATTTTAATTTAATATGCGGTTGGAGTATAGATATTAGGTATATATGTCTATGCATGTTTTTGTTAAGAGATGAATGGTTTGAAAATCATAGCAAAAATGTATGCACTTGGGAAAAAACGAAAAAATCTGATCAGGCGCCCTACATATGGGCGGTCTGGTCGGTAGTAAACAAAGCACGTGTTGTTGTTTTTTGCTTGCATGTTAATGAATGTGTTTCATTGAAGGCGCGAGCTCAGTAGATAGGATAATACAAACTCGTTGTTGTTATAGGTCAAAATATGTCAGTGTCTGCCCGGACAAGGGCATGCGTAGAAATACGGAACGGTGTAGGCGCCATGTTTCTCTTAAGCTTTCCAACGCATGATACGAAAGAAAAACAACCCCATCTCACACCGCTTTGAAACAGCGAAAGATGGCATGTTCTCTGTCATCGGTAACATTTCGTATTCCTACGCGGTTAGATTTACTTTTTGTATTTTAGCTATGTTCCTCTAATCATGAACAGTTAATTATTAGGTAATATATTCTAATGAATTTGTTTTGTCTGTAGTTTATAATTTTGGCAGCAAACAGAAACTAACTTGAAAATTTTACCGGAACTATTTCATATTACGGACGTTTACATTAACAGAAGTTGTTGTGCGGTTGTGTCACGTAGTGCAATGAGGCTCCAGACAGGGCAGTTAAATTGAATATAATTTGAAAACAAATATTATATTATCCAAATTCATTAGAAATCATAAAAGAAAAGAAGATATTAGTGTAAGATAGGATATTATTCCATCTCGTGATCACCGACATTTGTATTTCCAAGCATAACGCCACTCTTGGAATTACAAATTTCGATGATCACTCGATGAAATAAAATCCTATATCACACTACTGCGTGTGTTTAAAATCGCACCAGCAGCTTAGGTCATATGGTGACTCTCCAGCTATTATTGGTGGTGCCCCTCCGAGTAGGAACCGGGTAGAACCACCGATCTTCCACACGTCAGCTGGATAGCGCACCCATATGAAATCATTTGAAACCCCTTAGTGGGATTCGAACCTACAGCGACGAGGGGTATGCGATTTGAATGTCGACAACGACCGTAACCACCCTACTGCACTGAGTAGATACACCGTAGAACATTACCAAGTCCGTGCTCGAGTGGTTAATGTCGTTGACTTGTATACCACTGTAATCAATCATCACTGACAGCCCCTCTCAAGTCTGCCTCAGGTGCTCGAGTGGTTAATGTCGCTGACTTGTATACCACTGTAACCTATCCTCACTGACAGCCCCTCTCAAGTCCGCCTCCGTTGTCGAGTGGTTAATGTCGCTGACTTGTATACAACTGTGTAACCTATCCTCACTGACAGCCCCTTTCAAGTCCGCCTCCGTTGTCGAGTGGTTAATGTCGCTGACTTGTATACCACTGTAACCCCACTGACAGTCCCTCTCAAGTCCGCCTCCGTGCTTGAGTGGTTAAGGCCGCTGACTTGTATACAACTGTAACCAATCCTCACTGACAGCCACCCTCAAGTCCGCCTTCGTGGTCGAGTTGTTAAGGTCGCTGACATCGATACCACTGTAACCAATCCTCACTGACAGCCCCTCTCAAGTCCGCCTCCGTGCTCGAGTGGTTAAGGTCGCTGACTTATATACAACTCAACTGTAACCAATCATAACTGACAGCCCCTCTCAAGTCCGCCTCCGTGCTCGAGTGGTTAATGTCGTTGACTTGACTACAACTGTAACCAATCATCACAGACAGCCCCTCTCAAGTCCGCCTCCGTGCTCGAGTGGTTAATGTCGTTGACTTGACTACAACTGTAACCAATCATCACAGACAGCCCCTCTCAAGTCCGCCTCCGTGCTCGAGTGGTTAATGTCGTTGACTTGACTACAACTGTAACCAATCATCACAGACAGCCCCTCTCCAGTCCGCCTCCGTGGTCGAGTGGTTAATGTCGTTGACTTGTATACCACTGTAACCAATCATCACTGACAGCCCCTCTCAAGTCTGCCTCAGGTGCTCGAGTGGTTAATGTCGCTGACTTGTATACCACTGTAACCTATCCTCACTGACAGCCCCTCTCAAGTCCGCCTCCGTGTTTGAATGGTTAATGTCGTTGACTTGTATACAACTGTAACCTATCCTCACTGACAGCCCCTCTCAAGTCCGCCTCCGTGTTTGAATGGTTAATGTCGTTGACTTGTATACAACTGTAACCTATCCTCACTGACATCCCCTCTCAAGTCCGCCTCCGTGCTCGAGTGGGTAAGGTCGCTGACATGTATACCACTGTAACCAATCATCACTGAGGGTTCGAGCCTCGCTCAGACCGTGTCTCTTTATATGAAAAAGTTAACAGTTTCTTTCGGATGTTGGGGCACACACGTACTGGTTAACCAAGGTTGGAGTGGAGTGGCTTTGACATCTGTAAATACGAGGTACGCGAGCCTCCGTGACCGAGTGGACCTCCAATATCTTGCCCATCTGTAGGTTCGAATCCAAATGAGGTTATGGTCACCTATGACCGTTATCCCGTTGTATTGTGGTAGGTCGGTGGTTTCCCCCGGGTACCCCGTTCATTCAGTGAGCTACTGCTCAGTGTTGCACCAGTGGGCTTCCTCCACTAATAATAACTGGAGAGTTGCCATATGACGTAAGCTATTGGTGCGACTTGTTGGCCCCCCAAACAAAGAAACAAACTTGTGTTTTACGTTTATTTATCGTCGCTACCGGTTGCCCATATGAGCTACGCCTCCTGAAGATATTAGTCATTTTAGATCAGTGGAGGATAGTGTAATGATACAGATAGAGACCCATTCCAGAGTCTCCTCTGGTTCTTTTGCGTGCACGGTGTACAGCACCGACACGACACTTCGGTTTAACGTCCCATCTGAAAGACTGTTAATTTTATTAGGGTCAGACGGGGGATCGAACCTGCGATCCCTGGATTACCAGAAACCAACACGTATCTGGTACATTTATATACGATGACTCTAACAGGAAGTCGTATATATCAATTTAATTGTCTGCACAAAAACTGTTTATTCAATATTTCATTTTGACAAAGAAAATCAAGGCTGTTGCCTTAAAGCGTAATAGCGTAAATACATGTACGCACATATATTGGTAATCCAGGGATCGCAGGTTCGATCCCCCGTTTGACCATAATAAAATTAACAATCTTTCAGATGGGACGTTAAACAGAGGTTTCGTATCGGTGCTTTACACCGTGCACGTAAAAGAACCAGAGGAGACTCTGTAATGGGTCTCTGTCTGTATCATTGCACTATCCTCCAAACTATAAAATGACTAATCTCTTCAGGAGGCGTCGCTCATATACCTCGGTTTAAATGTCCCATCTGTTAATTTTATTATTATTAACGCCTCCTGAAGAGATGTCATGTAATGGTAGATATTTTTGGAGGATAGTGCAATGATACAGACAGAGACCCATTCCAGAGTATCCTCTGTAAAGCACCGACACGAGACCTCGGTTTAAAGTAACATCTGATAGACTGTTAATTTTATTCGGGTCAGACGGTGGATCGAACCTGCTATCTCTGGATTACCAGTCCAACGTGTTACCACTGGACTACAGATCCGTCTGTTCATTTATGGATCTCAAAACCCATCATTTCAACTTTTAACTTCAGAACCAACGTATTTTCGCGAAAACTCTCTAATCCGAGATATTTTGATCTCAGGTAAAAAATATATCATTCATTCGCGAGATACATGGCGGGTTCAAACCTAAAATTGCGGCAAATTTCAATCCGTGGAAGAATTCAAATTTGGTGGGGAAGTATGTCATGGTACGGACTTAGTCACAATTGGGGCGATTAGGTGTAGGCGGGCCCTGCTAGCACAGTCGCCATGTAAGAGATAGATCCTGGAATCAAGCACCGGGTTGGCTGCACATTTGTCTCACCCTGTCACATAATGTATAATATTTATTTGAATGTTCCGTGCTGCACGGACATACAGACAGACAGACAGACACATATCTTCTACCACTATATATGTATTGAATGTTCCGTGCTGCACAGACACACATCTTCTACCACTATATGTATTTGAATGTTCCGTGCTGCACGGACAGACACACATCTTCTACCACTATATATGTATTTGAATGTTCCGTGCTGCACGGACAGACACATATCTTCTACCACTATATATGTATTTGAATGTTCCGTGCTGCACGGACAGACACACATCTTCTACCACTATATATGTATTTGAATGTTCCGTGCTGCACGGACACATATCTTCTACCACTATATATGTATTTGATGGTTCCGTGCTGCACGGACAGACACACATCTTCTACCACTATATATGTATTTGAATGTTGCGTGCTGCACGGACAGACACATATCTTCTACCACTATATATGTATTTGAATGTTCCGTGCTGCACGGACACATATCTTCTACCACTATATATGTATTTGATGGTTCCGTGCTGCACGGACAGACACACATCTTCTACCACTATATATGTATTTGAATGTTCCGTGAATACTATCATACAATGGATTGGTCATTCTCGAATATCACATTCATGGCTGTTGTCAAGAGATGATGCACCAGAATGTATCCCATGCAATACTCTATACACGGTGGAGCATATCTAATACACTGTGTTGACCTTCAACCAATCCGGTTGCAGTACTACAATGTGGACAACATTAAAAAACTCTTCGACTCTATCAGAGTAGAGTCCATCATATCATTTATCAAGGCAATAGGAATTTATAATAAGCTGTGATATCAATTGTTAATCATGCCTTTGTAGTAATCATTCATTCATATATTACCTGTAATTAATCTTACGTCTTTATAACTTCTTAGTATTAATTCTTACGTAATGCATATACTTATATAGAATTTTATTTCATACACTCGACAATAAACATAACTTTAATGCGCGCTACATGACCTTAGATGTCGATGCGCCGTAAAACACCATTCATTCATTCACTATCATACAAATACATATGTACTAAATATACTTTATTATTATTATTTTATATTAATAAATTATTATTTGCAATGTTTTTTCTGTGAAGCATAGCGATCGATTGCATTTCCTATCCGCATGCCTAATTTACCTTTCACATGGAATGTTTAATACGTTTTAAAACACTGTCGTGACGTCATGCCTTTGTACTTGCAGTCCATTATTATTAATAATGCATTGCTGTCAAAGGGGTATTATATTAAATCCTACGCGTAAATGTACGAAATTAACAATTTTAATTAGTAGGGTTTTGTAACAGTCATTCAGATGGGACTTTAAACCGAGGTCTCATGTCGGTGCTTTACACTGTGCTTGTAAAAGAACCAGAGGAGAGTTTGGAGTGGGTCTCTGTCTGTATCATGCACTATCCTCCACACATCCATAATGACTAATCTATTCAGGAGGCGTCGCTCATATGGGCAACCGGTAGCGACGATAAATAAACGAAAAACACACACAGTATACTAACATACATGGCTAACACATTGTACTGTGAATGCAGGGGTTGCAGGTTCGATCCCATCTAACCATAGCAGTATTAACAGTGCAACGTTTGGAAGTCGTGATGGCGCCGTGGATGTGCGTTCGCTCCAGGTGCGAAATGACAGGAGTTCGAGCCCCGCTGGAGCCGTTACGATCGTGCCCTTAGGCAAGGCATTCAATTTCCACGTTGCCTCTTCTCTCTCCCTCGTGGCGATGGATTCCATCAGGAATGAGGTCTCGAGCGTGATTAATATAAGTTGTAAGAACTTGTTTCGCAATCGAGATCAAATAAATTTGTATTAACTAACAGTCTTTCAGATGGGACTATAAACTGAGTTGTCTAATATCGGAGCTCTAACCGGGCGTGTAAAAGAACCGAGGATAATTCTGAAATTAGAATATCTTCTGTACATTGCACTATCCTCCAAACAAAAGCATGATTAATATACTTCTGGAGGCGCTGCCCCGAATATCGAGGGGGCGACAATAAGTAAACATACCCCCACCCCAAACAAATGTATTGTTTAATATGTGTGTTGTGAAATGTACATAGCACTGACCCTAATACAATTAACATTCTTTCAGCTGGGACGTTAAACCGAGGTATCGTGTCGGTGCTTTACACCGTGCACGTAAAAGAACCAGAGGAGACTCTGGAATGGGTCTCTCTCTCTGTATCATTACACTATCCTCCACTGATCTAAAATGACTAATCTCTTCAGGAGGCGTCGCTCATATGGGCAACCGGTAGCGACGATAAATAAACGTAAAACACACAGTACATAGAACAGACAAAACTAAAGATATAAACTAAGCTGAACTAGATTATAAAATATTCAAGACAAAGCTTTGGTAACTAGACGTTATAGCGAGCAATATAAGTTAGTACATGCATTGGGGTCGGCGTTTATGTTGCGTATTGATCAAGCCGAGAGATCTACCCGTATAGATCGAGTCTTTTCCATTCATTAACAATTACATAGAGCTATTTTATAATGCTAAATAACAAATATTTGAAATGTTAAAAGAACAATAGAATTATAGTAACGTGCTTGAACAAATACGTAATGTAGAGACATTTTATTTTAAATAATGGCACCGATATTTATTGTTTTATGTTCGCGTTGGTATCGACTGAATTGCTAGAGTTTGGGTTAACACCCTGATATTAGGAATGTATTGCAGTGCGCAGACGTTTGGGTGCGGTTAATCGTTTATGACTTGGACCTTTTTTAAAAATAATAACTTCAGTATAAGCGGGATAGTTTGAACAGAGGAGTGCAGTTGTGTGCTTGTGTTATATGTGTGTGACATTTACCGTGTTAATATATTTTTGTTGGTGAAAATCATTTTGTTGCAATAGATTGTATTTTTTGCGGAGCTATATAATACAGAGACGGCAGTGTTTGAACACGTTTTCTTATGAAATAGACAGGACTATTATTTTGACGATATATTAATAAATACGATTTTAAAAATATGATAAGTGTGGTCTAATTCCAGGAAAGTGACGATGGATGTCAAACATCTTCAGGGATTACTCCTGATTCTTGGGTTTATATATTCCGTATCATCTCGTAAGTGTTTGCTCTGTTTTGTAATCTTTGTGTATTTTGATTTGGATGTTTAGTGTATATACATTTATTTTAGCTCGATTGCGAAACACGTTCTTACAATTTATATTAATCACTCTCGAGACCTCATTCCTGATGATATCCATCGCTACGAAGAAGTAATGTGGAATTTAAATGCCTTGTCTAAGGGTACAGTGGTAACGGCTCCAGCGAGCTCGAAGTCCGAGCAGTTCGCACCTGAAGCGAACGCGCTACCACTACGCTATCACGACTTCCACAAAGTGTTGCGATTTAAAGTCGCACCAACAACGTTTGCCATACGTCAACTCGCCAGCTGTTATTATTATTAAAAGAAGACCACGGGTGCCCCTCCGAGCAATATTCCAGGCACCCGGGTAGAACCATTGACCTTCCGCCAGTAAGCTGGATATTTTCCTCACATATAGTGGCGAGGGCAAGTGATTGAACTAATCTCTGATTTCTACGATGCTTAATCGCCCTCGATACACTCGCCCTCGATACACTCGCCCTCAATATATATATCATGCCCGATTAGCGCAGTGGTTAGCGCGCTCGCTTCTCACCAATGCATCCCGGGTTCGATCCTCGGACCGGGAAGTATGTGAGATGGTACGGCGGTCGCCAGATCGGATAGGTGGGGTTTTCTCCGGGTACTGCGGGTACTCCGGTTTCCTCCCACACGAAATGCCTTGCCTAATGGCACAATCGTAACGGCTCCAGCGGGGCTCGAACTCCGGACCTTTCGCACCTGACGCGAACGCGCATCCACTGCGCTATCACGACTTCCACGGATGCATTTTGACATTTACATGTTGATACAAAGCATGTTACTACAACGAGACGCAAACAGACGGGTCAGTGGTCGACAGGTTGGGCTGCGAATCCATGTACATGCATAGCAGGTTCGATCCCCCGTATGACCATAATAATATCACGTATGGAATGATGTACAGCACCGACACGATACCTCGGTTTAAAGTCATATCTGAAAGCCTGTTAATATTATTAAGGGCAGACGGGGGATCGAACCTGCGATCACTGAATTACAAGTCCAGCATGTTAGTTTATACAAATTTATTTTGAGCTCGATTGCGAAACAAGTTATTTCAACTTATATTAATCACTCTCGAGACCTCATTCCTGATGGAATCCATCGCCACGAGGGAGAGAGAATAGGCAACGTGGAATTTAAATGCCTTGCCTAAGGGCACAATCGTAATGGCTCCAGCGGGGCTCGAACTCCGGACCGTTCGCACCTGAAGCGAACGCGCATCCACTGCGCTATCACGACTTCCACAAGTCCAGCATGTTACCACTGGACTACAGATCCGACACTTGTCTGGTCTTGTATCACTATTCCAATCAGACCACACTGAGTTAATGATTTTGTATAGTAATATCCCATAATGACTTAGAAAGGCGAGTAAATCCGAAGGGTAACTTTTGGTAATGCAGAGAGATTAACTAAATCTCTCGATTAATGCATAATCCACGGGTAATGCGTACATGTATAGAATTCGTAAAATGCAATTAAATTGGAAAAGTCATTTATGCCGTTACTATGCTTACTATAACTGTATAGTTATATGTATTAAAAAGAAGTTGAATTTTCAATGCTTTGAGTGAGTGTTAGATTTGTTTTGAATATTTACCGAAAGTACAATTGTACATAGGACCACATTCTGTATACTCTATATTCAATTCAGTATGAGCCACCGACTATAAACTGACTATTCGCGCATTTCCAGACTTCAAACAGTTGAACCTCTCTAGAACAACAACCTCTCTACAACAACCAATCTCGATGTATCCGGATGATGTTTGCTTTAGAGAGGTTTGACTGTAGTTGTCTCCATCTGTGTTCAAATGGTTATAGAATAATGGCATTGACTTCCAATCACTTGCCCCTCACCACTCTATCTTTGTTGTATGAGGTTTAACGTCGCACCAACAACTTTAATTACACATGGCAACTTCCATTGCAAATGCCCATGTCAAATATACCGCCCATGTCAAATATACCGCCCATGTCAAATATACCGCCCATGTCAAATATACCATCCATGTCAAATATACCGCCCATGTCAAATATACCGTCCATGTCAAATATACCGCCCATGTCAAATATACCGTCCATGTCAAATATACCGTCCATGTCAAATATACCGCCCATGTCAAATATACCACCCATGTCAAATATACCGCCCATGTCAAATGTACCATCCATGTCAAATATACCGTCCATGTCAAATGTCAAATATACCGTCCATGTCAAATATACCGTCCATGTCAAATATACCGCCCATGTCAAATGTCAAATATACCACCCATGTTAAATATACTGCCCATGTCAAATATACCGCCCATGTCAAATATACCGTCCATGTCAAATATACCACCCATGTCAAATATACCGTCCATGTCAAATATACCGCCCATGTCAAATATACCGTCCATATCAAATATACCGCCCATGTCAAATGTCAAATATACCGCTCATGTCAAATATACCGCCCATGTCAAATATACCGTCCATGTCAAATATACCACCCATGTCAAATATACCGCCCATGTCAAATATACCATCCATGTCAAATATACTGTCCATGTCAAATATACCGCCCATGTCAAATATACCATCCATGTCAAATATACCGTCCATGTCAAATATACCGTCCATGTCAAATATACCGCCCATGTCAAATATACCGTCCATGTCAAATATACCGTCCATGTCAAATATACCATCCATGTCAAATATACCGTCCATGTCAAATGTACCGTCCATGTCAAATATACCGCCCATGTCAAATATACCGCCCATGTCAAATATACCGTCCATATCAAATATACCGCCCATGTCAAATGTCAAATATACCGCCCATGTCAAATATACCGCCCATGTCAAATATACCGCCCATGTCAAATATACCGTCCATGTCAAATATACCACCCATGTCAAATATACCACCCATGTCAAATATACCATCCATGTCAAATATACCATCCATGTCAAATATACCGTCCATGTCAAATATACCGTCCATGTCAAATATACCGCCCATGTCAAATATACCGTCCATGTCAAATATACCGTCCATGTCAAATATACCGCCCATGTCAAATATACCATCCATGTCAAATATACCGTCCATGTCAAATGTACCGCCCATGTCATATATACCATCCATGTCAAATATACCGTCCATGTCAAATGTACCGTCCATGTCAAATATACCATCCATGTCAAATATACCGTCCATGTCAAATGTACCGCCCATGTCAAATATACCGTCCATGTCAAATATACCGTCCATGTCAAATGTACCGCCCATGTCAAATATACCATCCATGTCAAATATACCGTCCATGTCAAATATACCGCCCATGTCAAATATACCATCCATGTTAAATATACCGCCCATGTCAAATATACCGCCCATGTCAAATATACCGTCCATGTCAAATATACCGTCCATATTCAAATATACCGCCCATGTCAAATATACCGCCCATGTCAAATATACCGCCCATGTCAAATATACCGCAAATATACCGTCCATGTCAAATATACCGCCCATGTCAAATATACCGCCCATGTCAAATATACCGCCCATGTCAAATGTACCATCCATGTCAAATATACCGTCCATGTCAAATGTCAAATATACCGTCCATGTCAAATATACCATCCATGTCAAATATACCGCCCATGTCAAATATACCGTCCATGTCAAATGTCAAATATACCATCCATGTCAAATATACCGTCCATGTCAAATGTCAAATATACCGTCCATGTCAAATGTCAAATATACCGTCCATGTCAAA
The DNA here is from genome assembly GCA_014843695.1 of Archivesica marissinica. Lineage (NCBI taxonomy): Eukaryota > Metazoa > Mollusca > Bivalvia > Venerida > Vesicomyidae > Archivesica > Archivesica marissinica. Next base: position 43,201,932 of record CM026388.1, read on the forward strand.
TGTCAAATATACCATCCATGTCAAATATACCGTCCATGTCAAATATACCGCCCATGTCAAATATACCGTCCATGTCAAATATACCGTCCATGTCAAATGTCAAATATACCATCCATGTCAAATGTCAAATATACCATCCATGTCAAATATACCGTCCAAGTCAAATATACCGCCCATGTCAAATGTCAAATATACCGTCCATGTCAAATGTCAAATATACCATCCATGTCAAATCTACCGTCCATGTCAAATATACCGCCCATGTCAAATATACCATCCATGTCAAATATACCGCCCATGTCAAATATACCGTCCATGTCAAATATACCGTCCATGTCAAATGTCAAATATACCGTCCATGTCAAATATCAAATATACCGTCCATGTCAAATATACCGTCCATGTCAAATATACCGCCCATGTCAAATGTCAAATATACCGTCCATGTCAAATATACCGTCCATGTCAAATATACCGCCCATGTCAAATATACCGTCCATGTCAAATGTCAAATATACCGTCCATGTCAAATATACCGTCCATGTCAAATATACCACCCATGTCAAATATACCGTCCATGTCAAATATACCGCCCATGTCAAATATACCGTCCATGTCAAATATACCGCCCATGTCAAATGTCAAATATACCGTCCATGTCAAATATACCGTCCATGTCAAATATACCGCCCATGTCAAATATATCATCCATGTCAAATGTCAAATATACCGTCCATGTCAAATATACCGTCCATGTCAAATATACCATCCATGTCAAATATACTGTCCATGTCAAATATACCGTCCATGTCAAATATACCGTCCATGTCAAATATACTGTCCATGTCAAATGTCAAATATACCGTCCATGTCAAATGTCAAATATACCGTCCATGTCAAATATACCGTCCAAGTCAAAAATACCGCCCATGTCAAATGTCAAATATACCGCCCATGTCAAATATACCGTCCATGTAAAATATACCGTCCATGTCAAATATACCGCCCATGTCAAATATGCCGTCCATGTCAAATATGCCGTCCATGTCAAATGTCAAATATACCGTCCATGTCAAATGTCAAATATACCGTCCATGTCTAATATACCGTCCATGTCAAATATACCGACCATGTCAAATATACCGTCCATGTCAAATATACTGCCCATGTCAAATATACTGCCCATGTCAAATATACCGCCCATGTCAAATGTACCATCCATGTCAAATATACCGCCCATGTCAAATATACCGCCCATGTCAAATATACCGCCCATGTCAAATATACCGTCCATGTCAAATGTACCGCCCATGTCAAATATACCGCCCATGTCAAATGTACCGCCCATGTCAAATATACCGCCCATGTCAAATATACCGCCCATGTCAAATATACCCCATGTCAAATGTCAAATATACCGTCCATGTCAAATGTACCATCCATGTCAAATATACCGCCCATGTCAAATGTACCGCCCATGTCAAATATACCACCCATGTCAAATATACCGTCCATGTCAAATGTACCGCCCATGTCAAATATACCGCCCATGTCAAATGTACCGCCCATGTCAAATATACCGCCCATGTCAAATATACCGCCCATGTCAAATATACCCCATGTCAAATGTCAAATATACCGTCCATGTCAAATGTACCATCCATGTCAAATATACCGCCCATGTCAAATATACCGTCCATGTCAAATATACCGCCCATGTCAAATGTACCGCCCATGTCAAATATACCGCCCATGTCAAATGTACCGCCAATGTCAAATATACCGTCCATGTCAAATGTCAAAAATACCGCCCATGTCAAATGTACCATCCATGTCAAATATACCGCCCATGTCAAATGTACCACCCATAACAAATATACCACCCATGTCAAATATACCGCCCATGTCAAATATACTGCCCATGTCAAATATACCATCCATGTCAAATATACCACCCATGTCAAATATACCACCCATGTCAAATATACCGCCCATGTCAAATATACCGCCCATGTCAAATGTCAAATATAACGCCCATGTCAAATATACCGCCCATGTCAAATATACCGTCCATGTCAAATATACCACCCATGTCAAATATACCGCCCATGTCAAATATACCGACCATGTCAAATATACCATCCATGTCAAATATACCGTCCATGTCAAATATACCATCCATGTCAAATATACCATCCATGTCAAATATACCACCCATGTCAAATATACCGCCCATGTCAAATATACCACCCATGTCAAATATACCGCCCATGTCAAATATACCACCCATGTCAAATGTACCATCCATGTCAAATGTACCGTCCATGTCAAATATACCGCCCATGTCAAATGTCAAATACACCATCCATGTCAAATATACCGTCCATGTCAAATATACCGCCCATGTCAAATATATCGTCCATGTCAAATATACCGCCCATGTCAAATATACCGTCCATGTCAAATATACCGCCCATGTCAAATATACCATCCATGTCAAATATACCGCCCATGTCAAATATACCGCCCATGTCAAATATACCGCCCATGTCAAATATACCGCCCATGTCAAATGTCAAATATACCGTCCATGTCAAATATACCATCCATGTCAAATATACCGTCCATGTCAAATATACCGTCCATGTCAAATATACCATCCATGTCAAATATACCGTCCATGTCAAATATACCACCCATGTCAAATATACCGCCCATGTCAAATATACCGTCCATGTAATGTAAAATATACCGCCCATGTCAAATATACCGCCCATGTCAAATATACCGTCCATGTCAAATATACCGCCCATGTCAAATATACCGTCCATGTCAAATATACCACCCATGTCAAATATACCGCCCATGTCAAATATACCGTCCATGTTAAATGTCAAATATACCACCCATGTCAAATATACCATCCATGTCAAATATACCGTCCATGTCAAATATACCGTCCATGTCAAATATGCCGTCCATGTCAAATGTACCGCCCATGTAAAATATACCGCCCATGTCAAATATACCGCCCATGTCAAATGTACCATCCATGTCAAATATACCATCCATCTCAAATGTACCGTCCATGTCAAATATACCACCCATCTCAAATGTACCGCCCATCTCAAATGTACCGCCCATGTCAAATGTACCGCCCATGTCAAATGTACCACCCATCTCAAATGTACCACCCATCTCAAATGTACCACCCATCTCAAATGTCTCACCCATGTCAAATGTACCGCCCATGTCAAATATACCGTCCATGTCAAATGTACCGTCCATGTCAAATATACCGCCCATGTCAAATATACCGCCCATGTCAAATATACCGCCCATGTCAAATATACCGTCCATGTCAAATATACCGTCCATGTCAAATGTACCGCCCATGTGAAATATACCACCCATGTCAAATATACCGTCCATGTCAAATATACCACCCATCTCAAATGTACCGCCCATCTCAAATGTACCACCCCTCTCAAATGTACCGCCTATGTCAAATATACCGTCCATGTCAAATATACCACCCATGTCAAATATACCGCCCATCTCAAATGTACCACCCATCTCAAATGTACCACCCATCTCAAATGTACCACCCATCTCAAATGTCTCACCCATGTCAAATGTACCACCCATCTCAAATGTACCGCCCATGTCAAATGTACCACCCATCTCAAATGTACCACCCATCTCAAATGTCTCACCCATGTCAAATGTACCGCCCATGTCAAATGTACCGCCCATGTCAAATGTACCGCCCATGTCAAATGTACCGCCCATGTCAAATGTACCATCCATGTCAAATGTACCATCCATGTCAAATGTACCACCCCTCTCAAATGTACCGCCTATGTCAAATGCCAAAAAAGTAGGGTCAATGTGTTACCACATCTGGCTAATGCAGGGCCATGTTGCCATATCTATCTGAAGTAGGGTCAATATGATATTAGTCAACTTAGTATGGTATAACATGGGCGGTTCCATGGGTGCGGGGGCGCACCCGGCTCGTGTCTCCCTTAGTTTATACTAATTTATTTTAGCTCCATTGCGAAACAAGTTCTTGCTCCGTGATAGCTCAGTGGTAGCGCCGTGATAGTGCAGTGGTAGCGCCGTGATAGCGCTGTCGTAGCGCCGTGATAGTGCAGTGGTAGCGCCGTGATAGTGCAGTGGTAGCGCCGTGATAGCGCAGTGGTAGCGCCGTGATAGTGCAGTGGTAGCGCCGTGATAGTGCAGTGGTAGCGCCGTGATAGTGCTGTGGTAGCGCCGTGATAGCGCAGCGGTAGCGCCGTGATAGTGCAGTGGTAGCGCCGTGATAGTGCAGTGGTAGAGCCGTGATAATGTAGTGGTAGCGCCGTGATAGTGCAGTGGTAGCGCCCTGATAGTGCAGTGGTAGAGCCGTGATAGTGCAATGGTAGCGCCGTGATAGTGCAGTGGTAGAGCCGTGATAGCGCAGTGGTAGCGCCGTGATAGTGCAGTGGTAGCGCCGTGATAGTGCAATGGTAAGCGTGTTCGCTTCAGGTGTGAGAGGCCCGGAGTTCGCGCACAGCTGTAGGCGTTATGATTGCGCCCAATGGCAGGGCCCGGAGTTCGCGCATTCTCGTCGTTATGTCTGCCTGGCGGATCTTGATGAGTAAAGACATTGAAGTTGAAGCTGTAGCCGTTCTGAATGTGCCCTTAGGCAGCAAGGCACTTAAATTCCACATTGCCTCTTTGATCATGTTCTCATGAATTTCATGAATTAGGACTCGAGAGCGAGTTAACTAATAGTGAAAGAACTTGTTTCGCCATCGAGTTTTCCATAATCTTCTTCAATGAATTGTAAGTTACCAGTAATTTGATAGGCGAAACATACCTACTACACATTCTTCTTAATACATTCGAACACTAACATTGAAAACAGTGTTTTTGTAGTATACACACTTTCAAAAGTGAAAGTAGGATTTCATATAACGGTCATCCGCGCTCCTGAATTGACGTGTGTTTGTCATTGGAGTCAATACTAAACACGTGATACTTTCGATTAGAGATAATTTAACTAAGATTAGTCTACAAATAAATATTTATAGGCACATATATCACGGGAAATATGTACCATACATCATGCTATTCAGGATAAACGCGTTGTATTACGCATATTTACATTATTTTATTATGTCAACAAACCGCGTATACGACGTTTATTTATTTGTTGAAATACTCAATTTTTTAGGCAAATATTTGGGGGAGGGGGGTATACCATATAATAGCAAATTACATTCTGCACACATTTGCGTTCTCACAGATGTAGTGTCGCTTTAAGGCGTCCACCTATGGAGCGGACGGTCGAAGGTTCGAATCTAGTCTGATTCTATATTGCCGGTTGGTGAGCCGCCAGCAAACAAAAACCCTACTTTACTTTTAATACTTATTGGAAATCGTGATAGCGTAGCCGTAGCGTGCTCGCTTTTGGTGAGAAAGTCCCGGAGTTCGAGCCCCGCAGGAACCGGTACGAGTGTGCCCTTATGCAGGGCATTTAAATTCCAGATTGCCTCTTCTCTCTGCCTCGTGGCGATGGATTCCACCAGGAATGAGGTCTCGAGAGTGATTAACATAAGTTGTAAGAACGTGTTACACAATCGAGCTAAACATTTTTTGCATAAACTAAATATTACTTTGTCAGTGGCGTAGCTTCCATGCAATTGTATGCAAGTACCTACACATGTTGATGATTTAGCTTAGTTACCCTCGCCGCCGGCGAACCATATGGGCGAGCGCCTATACATGTTCATCAACTTATAGCATAATTAAGCATGTTAACGAAGCAGGGATGCAACCATAAGAGCGAGCGCCTACACATGTCCTTCAACCTATAGCATAATTAAGCGTGTTAAAGAAACAGGGGATGCAACCATAAGGGCGAGCGCCTACACATGTCCTTCAACCTATAGCATAATTAAGCATGTTAAAGAAGCAAGGATACAACCATAAGGGCGAGCGCGTACACACGTTCATCAACTTATAGCATAATTAAGCGTGTTAAAGAAACAGGGGATGCAACCATAAGGACGAGCGCCTACACATGTTCTTCAACTTATAGCATAATTAAGCGTGTTAAAGAAGCAGGGGATGTAACCATAAGGGCGAGCGCCTACACATGTCCTTCAACTTATAGCATAATTAAGCATGTTAACGAAGCAGGGGATACAACCATAAGGGCGAGCGCCTACACATGTCCTTCAACCTATAGCATAATTAAGCGTGTTAAAGAAGCAGGGGATGCAACCATAAGGGCGAGCGCCTACACATGTCCTTCAACTATAGCATAATTAAGCGTGTTAAAGAAACAGGGATGCAACCATAAGGGCGAGCGCCTACACATGTTCATCAACTTATAGCATAATTAAGCATGTTAAGGAAGCAGGGGATACAACCATAAGGGCGAGCGCGTACACACGTTCTTCAACTTATAGCATAATTAAGCGTGTTAAAGAAACAGGGATGCAACCATAAGGACGAGCGCCTACACATGTCCTTCAACTTATAGCATAATTAAGCATGTTAAGGAAGCAGGGGATGCAACCATAAGGGCGAGCGCCTACACATGTTCATCAACTTATAGCATAATTAAGCATGTTAAGGAAGCAGGGATGCTTCTGCACTTGGAGTTTCTACTACATTGTACAAGCATAAAATAAAAAAACATGGGGCGACGATAAATAAACGTGTCCAAAAAAATACAATGCACCCTAGTGGTAATAATTATAAACACGAATGTAAAAGTCGTGATAGCGCAGTGGTAGAGCGTTCGCTTCATGTGCGAAAGGCCCGGAGTTCGAGCCCCGCTGGAGCCGTTACGACTGTGCCCTTAGGCAAGGCATTTAAATTCCACTTTGCCTCCTCTCTGACCCTCATGACGATGGATTACATCAGGAATGAGGTCTCGAGAGTGATTAATATAAGTTGTAAGAATTTGTTTCGCAATCGAGCTAAAATAAGTTTGTATAATCTAAGCTAAAATAAAACTGATAAATACTGATTTCAATACCTATACCTAATGTAATTAACTAATACATGCAAGCACTGTGTTAGCGTGACAGCGTGACAACGTTCAATGCTCATTAGGTGAAATATAATTCGATCATACACTGAAACAATGTTGTGTGGTTTACGTTTATTTATCGTCGCTACCGGTTGCCCATATGAGCGACGCCTCCTGCAAAAATTAGTCATTTTAGATTTTTGGAGGATAGTGCAATGATACAGAGAGAGACCCGTTCCAGAGTCGGCTCTGGTTCTTTTACGCGCACGGTGTAAAGCACCGACACGAGACCTCGGTTTAACGTCCCATCTGAAAGATAGTATTTTATTAGGGTCAGACGGGGGATCGAACCTGCGATCCATGGATTACCAGTCCAGCGTGTTAACTACTGGACTACAGATCCGTCTGTACCGTATGGCAACACTCATACTATCAATATACCTTGTCAATTGCAAGTTGCCAATGTCATGCCGCCACCAATCAGAATCCTTGCATGGGTTATCTAAACGTGTGGTCATACAAGCATTTATGAGATGACTGTATTATACTGAATACAAACAGAGTTATGTGGTATTGACGTATTTCAATACCGTATGGCTGCATTTAGACCGTCCATATATACCTAGAGATGACTGTATTATGCTGAATACAAACAGAGTTATGTGGTATTGACGTATTTCAGGACCGTATGGCTGCATTTAGACCGTCCATATATACCTAGAGATGACTGTATTATGCTGAATACAAACAGAGTTATGTGGTATTGACGTATTTCAATACCAGGGGCGTAGCCAGGAGGCATATTATGTGCAGGCCCGGGTAAAGAATGTTGAGTGAGCGTAGTGAATGAGGTTGCTAGGGGGGTCCAGCATGCACCCCCGGAATTTGTTGGGTATTAGGATGCAATTTCCAGCATTCTGCTGCATTTAAAAGACAAATTCGGACATGTTTTTATAACAAATAAACATGATATTTTTTTTATCAAAATGATGTGCAGGCCCGGGCCTTTTGGCCTAATGGCAGCTACGCGCCTGAATACCATATGGCTGCATTCAGACCATGTAAACCTTCTGAAAATACCCTTTTTACGACGATCAGCTACATCGATTGTAATCAAGTGTTAATTATTTAAGAATTAGGAATTCCCCGATCGTACACGGTATTTTGCGACGTTTAATTGTAAGATTTTGATCATCAGCTGCTACCCTGATCAAATATTTAAACAATGGCATCGGAGATTATGGGAGAATCAATTAGTTGCTGTTTTATAAAAAGAACACAAGTCATGTTGTATAATACACGATTGCTTTACTAATGCTACTACAATATTCCTTATTGCTTAGTGTGTTTTACGTTTAGTTAATCGTCGCTACCTGTTGCCCATATGCGCGACGCCTCTTGAAGGGATCGTAGGTATCGATCCCGCGTCTGACTCTAATAAAATAAACAGTATTTCAGGTGGGAATTAAACCGAGGTCTCGCGCGGTGCTTTACACCGTGCACATAAAAGAATCAGAGGAGATTCTGGAATGTGTATAAAGTATGTCTGTATCACTGCACTATCCTCCAAATATGTGTTGTTTCTTACGTGTATTTATCGTCGCTACCGGTTGCCCGTATGAGCGACGCCTCCTGAAGAGATTAGTTATTTTAGATTTTGGAGAATAGTGCATGATACAGACAGAGACCCATTCCAGAATTTACTCTGGTTCTTTTACGTGCACGGTCTAAAGCACCGACACGAGACCTCGGTTTAACGTCCCATCTGAAAGACTGTTAATTTTATTAGTGTCAGACGGGGGATCGAACCTGCGATCCCTGGATTACCAGTCCAGCGTGTTACCACTGGACTACATATCCGTATGTATCCTCCAAACATCTAAAATGATTAATGTCTTCAGGAGGCGTCGCTCATATGGGCAACCCGTAGCGATGATAAATGAATGCAAAACACACACATATTTAGTTTAATTTCGACTCGGCGGTCAATATTTTCGGTAATATTGACTACCTTTGGTTTCCAGTCTGAATCAGTAAAACGCTCATTGGAAAATTACTAAAAACAAAGCGTTTCTCTTAATATATAGGCGCTTATTGAAATTCGTATTTAAAGGCGTCTAGATACTTACAGACGAGAGTAAATGTAAAGGTTTGAAGTCCCATCTGAAAGAATGTTAATTTTATTAGGGTCAGAAGGGGGAGCGAACCTGAAACAAACAAAACTATCCTCTATTTATTTCAATTCGACTGCTCAGATCTGCAAGACACATATACACCATGTGACACCGTGACAATCAGTCGAATAATATCAGAGATTAGAGCCAATATTCGTAAAAACAATTTAACTGATGTTATCGAGATTTGTTTAGAAGTTCACAACAATCATATATAGCAACCGGATAATTGAACACCGAAACATAAAGACATTATGAAAATCTCGCGGCGTGAAATCTTTATGCCCACAAAGGTTCTACTTGATTGAAAGAACCATGTTCTCGATGGACACTTGCTTTGTTCTAAAATTTGAAATAATTGCATACTTTGACAGCTTTGAACATTAGCATAGCCTGGGAACAGTTCTTTTTCCTTTATTTCTCTTCTATTCTGAACCTCATTTTGATCTCTGTTCTTATTATCGAATCGAATCTTCGTTTTATCTAGGTTAAATCTTATCGAATCTAATTTAGCTATCATAACATAACAACTTACATATCACTGTTCTTCCACACTTAAGACAAAGTGGAGTGATTTTCTTACTATTATCTATGGCTATTACTTTTTTATACATTTAGTTGTCAATGATAGTTATATATTCGCCAACGTATGCACAGTTGTATACCATTGGAGAGGATTTTTAATAAGTTTTTAACTTTCAATCCAATCCACCTAAATACTTTGTATGTTACACTATGTCGAATGTTTGATTCTTGAAATAAAATATGTTTAAACTAACAGGCGTCGATATATTTTGCCTGGTCAGTCAAATAAATTTATATATTTTAACACCCAGACACAATTGGGCCGTATTGAGTTTCTGATCATAACAGACGGATCTGTAGTCCAGTGGTAACACGCTGGACTGGTAATCCAGGGATCGCAGGTTCGATCCCCCGTCTGACCCTAATGGAACTAACAGTCTTTCAGATGGGACGTTAAACCGAGGTCTCGTGTCGGTGCTTTACACCGTGCACGTAAAAGAACCAGAGGTGACTCTGGAATGGGTCTCTGTCTGTATCATTGCACTATCCTCCAAACAATCTAATATGAAGGCGTCGCTCATATGGGCAACCGGTAGCGACGATAAATAAACGTAAAACACACAAACGATTAAACGAAGCCTTCAACACAGTTAACTAGGCTATTATTATGAACTAAATTGTAATTTGTGTAAATTGTAATTTGTGTAAACTGTAATTTGTGTAAATGGTAATTTGTGTAAACTGCAATTTGTGTAAACTGAAATTTGTGCAAATTGTTTGTGTAAATTGTAATTTGTGTAAACTGTAATTTGTGTAAATTGTAATGCTTGTAAACTGTAATTTGTGTAAACTGTAATTTTTGTAAACTGGAATTTGTGTAAATTGTAATTTATGTAAACTGTAATTTGTGTAAATTGTAATTTGTGTAAACGTAATTTGTGTAAATGGTAATTTGTGTAAATTGTAATGACTTATTGTGTTGAAATGCTATTTCACAATAGGCTATCGGATAACGTATCGAATTCGGTCGCTTATCTCTTGTATCGTTAGAACTTGATACTATATAGAGAATTGTCGAAAAAAAGAGCCATTCAATCTATTCGCAAGTTGTATTGTCTTGTAGTTTGTTTAATCGACCATGTAATACAATCGAGCAGAACTGGTTAGTAAACCTATACACTCAAAATTCGTAGTGTGTGTTTTACGTTTATTTATCGTCGCTACCAGTTACCCATATGAGCGACGCCTCCTGAAGAGATTAGTCATTTTTAAGATGTTTGGAGGATAGTGCAATGATACAGACATAGACCCATTCAGGACTCTCCTCTGGTTCTTTTAGTCACCTGGTGTTTTTATAATAATTGGTGCCAACTAATAATAATACATTATAAATATTTAGTTTATACAAATTTATTTTAGCTCGATTGCGAAACAAGTTCTTTCAACTTATATTAATCACTCTTGAGACCTCATTCCTGATGGAATACATCGCCACGACGGAGAGAGAAGAGGCAACGTGGAATTTAAATGCCTTGCCTAAGGGCACAATGGTAACAGTTCCAGCGGGGCTAGACTATTTGCGTAATGCCATTTAATGCATTTTATTCCAGAGTGTACAGACATTCAGTGCATAGTGATCTGTAATATAATGTATCAATTTGACATAAGATCATATGAATAATCGTAACGGCTCCAGCGGGGCACGAACTCCGGACCTTTCGCACATGAAGCGAACGCAATACCACTGTGCTACCACTGCGCTATCACTGCTCTACCACTGCGCTATCACGACTTTCACACGTGATTACACTCTTGTTCTATCCCGGTCGAGGGCTTACGTGTAGCTATGTTCACTTCCGATTCCGTGATAATTAGGTACCATGAGCGAGTTCCGGGTTTATCGTCGCTGGTAGCACCGCGAAACGTCATAAAGTCCGCAAAACGCCATAAGACCGTTAAACGTCATAAACTCCACATAGCGTCATAACGTCTTAAACTCCTTTACGTCATAACGTTTAACGGTTCTACAGTCGCTATGACCGTGCTAATTTCGATAGTATTAGTGTAACTTGGTGTAGGTAGAACATCAACCTGTCTAGCTCAGTTGGTAGAGCTGTCCGACTAATATTCGGGAGGTCGTGGATTCGAGCCATACTTCTGATCATTATATCGTGACTTCAATGCACGTGACGATGTATACGGCATTCAGAATGGTCCAAATGAAGATGATGGGGCGTTACATTTGTTAATTTCCGGTATTAGCCATTCCGAAAGATGGTATAACAGTGTGCATAATTCCAGGGGCGGTTATAGGGACTTTTCGTTATGGGGTCTTGTGCTTGCTAAAGGGGCTGCATATTTTAAGGTGTTGTGTATTCTCTTGTATATATAGGGTGTTTTCTTAGGCCAAATAATATTGAAATATATATAACAATAGCAATGATCGAAAGAATATGAGATATTACGCTATACGATATAGGTTGTAAAACGACAAATAAATTGCCTATTAAATACATTAGTAAAAAGTAAAAACATACGGTCTGTTATATTTATATTTCCAATCTTTCATTTCTTCTGATACCACATGCACTATGAATTCAGGTATTCAAATCAGCCTGAAACACACCAAGAATATTCAAAATATAATGTTTCAAATAGCCAGTGCTCACCTGTGAATAACGCCACTGTGTTTACACACTGTATACATCCGCCAAATAATACAGTATACCAACCTTCAGTTTGCAATGGCCTGAATTCTTATGCACATAATTTCTACACATCCACTAGTCTGAAGTCTTCTCAATTCACATAAAAAACTAAAAAAAGAAATAAACTATACACTGCCTGTCATGAACATGCATTTTTACCAATAAGAAACAATTACTATGCTAGTTATTGCGACTACATTCAACCGCGGATGCACTTCCGCATACTTACGTATACAATTATACAACCTTACACTAACCTGACTACGACATGCACAATTTGTCATACCATTTTTCAATGTCTCATATGGCAATGTCCCACCCTGAATAGACAACGACCTATCTGTAGTTCAGTGGTTAACCTGCTTGATTGATAATCCAGGAATCGCAGGTTCGATCCCACCCGTCTGACCGTAATACAATTAAGTCTTTCAGATGGGACCTTAAACCGAGGTCTCGTGTCGGTGCTGTACACCGTAAAATAACCAGAGGAGACTCTGGAATGGGTCTCGGTCTGTATCATTGCACTATCCTCCACTGATCTAAAATGACTAAACTCTTCAGGAGGCGTCGCTCATATGGGCAACCGGTAGCGACGATAAATAAACGTAAAACACACATTGAATAGCCACATACGGCGCTACTCGGACATTACCGTTTAATTTTATTTCAATGTCAGTTGATTTGTTATACCGCCATCTTGTTTTCATGTAGTCTCGAAAAATGTTTTGTTGAAAATGTTCGGTAATACAGAAATATGTAAACAGACTATCGGTAATTATTTTATCAGTCAACATAGTTCGTACACCGTTTAGCTGTAGCGTTCTTTAAGTAATGTAGGGTACAGTAGCGGTATTTGTTAAAGATTACACTTTAAGGTCAAGTCTCGTCTGCGGAAAGTAAACAATCATTGCAATGGCAGAATGTATCTGAGGAACAGCCGATTGGTCGGTATAACCGAAAACATATTCCATCCATTCGCCTCGGCCAACATTATTTTCCATGGCCGACATTATATTGTCGCACTCACTGAGAGAGTCCTCAATCCGGTACGATACGAAATAATCATTAAAATTTGCATAATAATTTGAAAAAATATACAAAGAGTTATATAGGGCCCTACATATCTTAGTCAACAAATCCTTTTCCAACATTTTGTATCAAATTTCAACACAAATGCACGAGTTTCCCAAGAGTAATTACGATTTGTTCTGATATACTGTAAATGTATCCGTAATTTTCCAAGTTACCCATTTCCGGTAACTCTTGGATAACAGTGAATTAGGCACTCTTAAATTAATTATGTGGTTTTGTTCAAACAGTTCAAACACAATTATAAGATAAAATTCCAAAATCTATTTTAAAATACTAAATTATTAACTGTTGTTTTATGTAACTGTTTCATTCTACTACTCTCTAGTGTCACAGCAAGGACACAGGAATGTGTCTCCTCTTCTAAGTACCCTGACTGTGGTACAATATGTCAAATGCACCCAGTGGTTACAGAGTTTGCCCCTATTAACTCTGTCACACCGTGCCACTTTGCAATTATTAGAGATACACACTCAGAAATCTGTTTAGTGTCTGTTCTATATCCTCATCTGCCTAAAAATACCCACAAGGATAGGAATGAAAACAAAATAAATAAATTAGGCTTGGCCTTATAGAAAAAGTCGATGAATTAGATCTGTCGATGAAAGCCTTGTTTCAGAGCAGACGGAAGGTAACATTTCTGAACAATGTGTTGGGGGCCAAAAAAGGGTATTTAAATGCACATTTATTTGATAATAGTGTAAACGGTAGTATTTTACATGCGTGACACATTTCAACACATTTGTACCTGTTTTTGTCTCATTTTACTCTTGTTTCTCTTTTGGCAGATATTGTTTGGCAATATTAAACTGAGAAATTTGCATATTCCGTGAACTTACTTCGTTAATAATCGGATTTCCGAAGTAAAATATGAGCTTTAGATTATGGTACACTTACTTACTGACTTGATTAAAATATTAACGGTAAAAACCTAACGTATGTCCTGGTCGTAGTTCACGGAAACGTACGAAGGCTTTGGCGGAGAGTAATGAGTCTCAGTTTAATGTTGCCAAGCAATAGTTTCAGCTTTGGTAAATATTTACACTTAAGGGTGTGTATGACGTCAACAAATATTACGATAAACAAATAGTACCGGAATTAGGACCTTCAATGATACATCACGTTGTTGGTGATATATGGGTCTTGGGTTCTGGTCATGGCGTGGTGCGATGGAACAGCGGGTGGAAACGTGGCTGCATTTATATTTAGAGTTTTCGTTAAACTCATGAGTTTTTTTATTTATTTTTTTTACTCATTCATGCCATAATCAGTCATTTTGTTTAATTATGCATACATGTGACGTACTGGTGCGGGCCGTTTTATAATGTTGTTAAAACTTGTCACCCAAACCATTTGTATTATCATGATATATAAGTAAGTAATGATTACTGAAGGCAACCAACGGAAATAAAACATGCATGCAGAAACATCGACGAGACACTAGGTAAAAACGACCTGGCCTGGAGGTTATAACACTTTTCTCAAATCTCAAAGGCAGTCTCAAACTTCTGATTGGTTCAGCCTAGTGGTTCAGAATCAACCAATCAAATCATTTGGGCTTGAGTTTGAAATTTGAGAAACGTTTTATAACCTCCGAGCCAGTATCACTGTCCTTGTGGTCCCGACCTGAAGACCTTATTCTATCAACACATACTTTTTTTAATGGAAATCGATCAAATAACATCAGAATGGCTCATTGTTTCATCGTGAACAGCAGGAAGTGGAATGTTGTTGAATTCGCTGGTTTAACTCTGAGCCGAACAGTGACATATTTTGTTTTATACACATTTATTTTAGCTCGATTGCGAAACAAGTTCTTACAACTTATATTAATCACTTTCGAGACCTCATTCCTGATGGAATCCATCGCCACGCGGGAGAGAAAAGAGGCAACGTGAAATTTAAATGCCTTGCCTAATGGCACACTCGTAACGGCTCCAGCGGGACTCGAACTCCGGACCTTCGGCACCTGAAGCGAATGCGCATCCACTGTGCTATCACGACTTCCACAAATCCTTCCACATATTGTGTGGGGACCCTGTATCGGCTCATCACACAGTGAGCATTGCGTGAGACCATTGAGTGATAAATTTGATAAAAGATTGAACATAATATACACAGACTATCGTAGCGTAGTGAACCTTTGCTTGTCATATTGTATGTGTGGGGTGGGGGTGGTGGTACCAGGTAGCGCGTTCGTTTCGGGTGCGAATTACCCGGAGTTTGGCAAGGCATTTAGATTGGACGTTGCCTCTTCTCTCTGCCTCGTGGGGGATGGGTTCCCTCAAGAAACAGGAATGAGGTCTCGAGAGCGATATTAATATAAGTTGTAAGAACTTGTTTCGCAATCGAGCTAAAATAAATGTATAAACTACTCCCTGGGTCCACTAGCGAATCGTGCTTTGATGTCAGAAATATCATGGATTGCAAGTAGGCTATGACATAATATACTAACACGAAAATGAAAGTGTGCACTTGTCCTGGTTAGAGGGAGAATTGTTAAACTTATATAGATATATAGAAGCACAATATAGGCACATTTGGTATCAAAATGTACAACAATGTATTGGTTAACCGATGTTTTACTTTTAAATTAAAAGTTTTAATTTAAATCGATAATTATCAGAACATTGTTTTACATGAGAATATAAGTATAACATGTTCCCTTTAACCAAGTGCATGCTTCCTGTTTCGTATGAGTATGTATATATATTCCACATCCACTGTGAAGAGGTATTCAAATCAGCCTGAAACACACCAAGAATATTCAAAATATAATGTTTCAAATAGCCAGTGCTCACCCGTGAATAACGTCACTGTGTTGCACACTGTATTGCTCCGCCAAATAATACAGTATACATATACCATATCCACCTATATATCCACTGTGAAGAGGTATTCAAATCAGCCTGAAACGCACCAAGAATATTCAAAATATAATGTTTCAAATAGTCAGCGTTCATATGTGAATAACGTCATTGTGTTTACACATTGTATTCCTCCGCCAAATAATACTTATATATGTGTGCTTCCGTTTCAGAATGTTCAACAATAGCAAACTGTAAGACATGCGCCTCTGCCAATGGTCAAATGCAATGCTTGGAATGCGAAGAGCTATATGGTCAGAACGTGAACGGAACATTCTGTTGTAGCAAAGGTAAGCTCGAAATACAGTCAAACCTGTGTTAGTGGTTACCTCCATTAAGATATATATAGTCAGAACGAGGACGGAACAAACAGTCAAACCTGTGTTAGTGGTTACCTCCATTAAGATATATATAGTCAGAACGAGGACGGAACAAACAGTCAAACCTGTGTTAGTGGTTACCTCCATTAAGATATATATAGTCAGAACGAGGACGGAACAAACAGTCAAACCTGTGTTAGTGGTTACCTCCATTAAGATCTATATAGTCAGAACGAGGACGGAACAAACAGTCAAACCTGTGTTAGTGGTTACCTCCATTAAGATCTATATAGTCAGAACGAAGACAGAACAAACAGTCAAACCTGTGTTAGTGGTTACCTCCATTAAGATATATATAGTCAGAACGAGGACGGAACAAACAGTCAAACCTGTGTTAGTGGTTACCTCCATTAAGATATATATAGTCAGAACGAAGACAGAACATTCTGTTGTAGCAACGGTAAGATCGATATACAATCAAACCTGTGTTAGTGGTTACCTCCATTAAGCAGCCAACCTCCATTAAGCAACCAACCTGTATTAAGCAGCCAGTTTCCAGATTCCCAATCGGTTGTTTTGTTATATATTTGACCCCCATTAAGCAGCCACCTGTGCTAAGCAGCCACTTTCTCAGACTCCCTTGGATGGCTGCTTACCACAGGTTTGACTGTATATATATATAGTATGTCATCATTACCTAGATATGAATGTTAGTCTATTGTGTGCCTTTAATTTACTACCCCATTACTGTCTACCACCCAGGTTGTACCACGATACTGTCTACCACCCAGGTTGTACCACAATACTGTCTACCACCCAGGTTGTACCACGATACTGTCTACCACCCAGGTTGTACCACAATACTGTCTACCACCCAGGTTGTACCACGATACTGTCTACCACCCAGGTTGTACCACAATACTGTCTACCACCCATGCTGTACCACAATACTGTCTACCACCACGTTGTACCACAATACTGTCTACCACCACGTTGTACCACAATACTGTCTACCACCCAGGTTGTACCACAATACTGTCTACCACCCAGGTTGTACCACAATACTGTCTACCACCCATGTTGTACCACAATACTGTCTACCACCACGTTGTACCACAATACTGTCTACCACCCAGGTTGTACCACAATACTGTCTACCACCCAGGTTGTACCACAATACTGTCTACCACCCATGTTGTACCACACTACTGTCTACCACCCATGTTGTACCACAATACTGTCTACCACCCAGGTTGTACCACAATACTGTCTACCACCCAGGTTGTACCACAATACTGTCTACCACCCATGTTGTACCACAATACTGTCTACCACCCAGGTTGTACCACAATTCTGTCTACCACCACGTTGTACCACAATACTGTCTACCACCCAGGTTGTACCACGATACTGTCTACCACCTACCACAATACTGTCTACCACCTACCACACTACTGTCTACCACCCATGTTGTACCACAATACTGTCTACCACCCAGGTTGTACCACGATACTGTCTACCACCTACCACAATACTGTCTACCACCTACCACAATACTGTCTACCACCTACCACAATACTGTCTACCACCTACCACAATACTGTCTACCACCTACCACAATACTGTCTACCACCCAGGTTGTACCACGATACTGTCTACCACCTACCACAATACTGTCTACCACCCAGGTTGTACCACACTACTGTCTACCACCCAGGTTGTACCACGATACTGTCTACCACCTACCACAATACTGTCTACCACCCAGGTTGTACCACACTACTGTCTACCACCCAGGTTGTACCACAATACTGTCTACCACCCAGGTTGTACCACAATACTGTCTACCACCCAGGTTGTACCACACTACTGTCTACCACCCATGTTGTACCACAATACTGTCTACCACCTATGTTGTACCACACTACTGTCTACCACCCAGGTTGTACCACAATACTGTCTATCACCCAGGTTGTAGCGCAATACTGTCTACCACCCAGGTTGTACCACAATACTGTCTACCACCACGTTGTACCACAATACTGTCTACCACCCAGATTGTACCACAATACTGTCTACCACCCAGGTTGTACCACAATACTGTCTACCACCCAGGTTGTACCACACTACTGTGTACCACCCAGGTTGTACCACAATACTGTCTACCACCCAGGTTGTACCACAGTACTGTCTACCACCCAGGTTGTACCACAGTACTGTCTACCACCCAGGTTGTACCTCAATACTGTCTACCACCAATTTTGTACCACAATACTGTCTACCACCCAGGTTGTACCACAATACTGTCTACCACACACGTTGATACCGATTGCATTCCTGTATGATATAGGACTAACGTGTTCTGTCTAGTTTAATATCATATGATCGGGTTTGGTACGGCTCGTTCTGAAATTGTAGTGCTAATTTGTTTACTTCCTGTAGCGTCTCTGTGATTTAAATTTGATGATGTTTGTTGTTTCATGGTAATATTTCAATCGTTTTCGTGTATCTAATTCATATGAAATTAATAGTTAATTACGTCGTTAGTTTACTGTTAAATTTTCAAATTCATATCAAATTAATAAACATGTTATTATTTGGCAAGCTTCATATCAGCCTATTATTATACAAATTTATTTTATTTTTATTTTATTTTTTATTTTTATTTTAGCTCGATTGCGAAACAAGTTATTTCAACTTATATTAATCACTCTCGAGACCTCGTTCCTAATGGAATCCATCGCCACGAGGGAGAGAGAAGAGGCAACGTGGAATTTAAATGCCTTGCCTAAGGGCACAATCGTAACGGCTCCAGCGGGGCTCGAACTCCGGACCTTTCGCACCTGAAGCGAACGCGCATCCACTGCGCTATCACGACTTCCACAATATCAGCCTAGGTATCGACGCTCGGTAACCTGGTAACCTTCGGTCTCAGGCTGATATCAAGTTATCTCGGTTCGATACCTAGGCTGATATGTAATAACATCTATCTAATGTGGGATGTGGAAACACGTGCAAGACGTTGAATTGGGTGTTGTGTATCATGTGTGCATGTACTAAACGCGTGGATCTGTAGTATAGTGGTAACACGCTGGACTGGTAACCCAGGGATAGCAG
The DNA here is from genome assembly GCA_014843695.1 of Archivesica marissinica. NCBI lineage: Eukaryota > Metazoa > Mollusca > Bivalvia > Venerida > Vesicomyidae > Archivesica > Archivesica marissinica. Next base: position 43,221,762 of record CM026388.1, read on the forward strand.
GTTCGATACCCCGTCTGACCCTAAAAAAATAGTCTTTCAGACTCTGGAATGGGCCACTGTCTGTATCATTGCACTATCGACTTCTGGAGGCGTCGCTCATATCGGCAACCTGTAGCGACGATAGATAAACATAAAACACACATGTTAAGAGATACTTAAATCAGATTAGTCTAAAAATGTGTGATATAATGGTAAATATGCACCATATAGCATGTTATTCAGGATACACGCTTTGTATTACGGATGGATGTTGACACTATGTACATTATTTTACTGTCAATCGACGTTTGTTTACGACGTTTGTTTGTATGTTTTACGTTTATTTATCGTCGCTACCTGTTGCCCATATGAGCGACGCCTCCTGAAGAGATTAGTTATTTTACATTTTGGAGGATAGTGCATGATACAGACAGAGACCAATTCCAGAATCTCCTCTGGTTCTTTTATGTGTACAGTGTAAAGCACCGACACGAGACCTCGGTTTAACGTCCCATCTGAAAGACTGTTCATTTTATTAGGGTCAGACGGGGGATCGAACCTGCGATCCCTGGATTACCAGTCCAGCGTGTTACCACTGGACTACAGATCCGTCTGTACGACGTTTGTTTATTAGTTGAAATACTTTTTGAGGGAAATATCTGGGACAAAATTAGACCATATAATAGGAAATTACATTCTGTAGAAAGTTGCGTGTTCACCGATGTATTATCGCTTTAAAGTAAATAATAATAATAACGGCATTTATTTGATGAGATCAATCGTCCATAATGTAACAAAATACTTGCAGCACATTATAAACAAACACTTTAAAGCGCTACCTTTCCAGACTTTACCCCCGTCTGCCTGCGCTACCTTCCCAGATGATCCCCCGTCTGCCTGCGCTACCTTCCCAGAGGTTACCCCCGTCTGCCTGCGCTACCTTCCCAGATGATCCCCCGTCTGCCTACGCTACCTTCCCAGAGGTTACCCCCGTCTGCCTGCCGCTACCTTTCCAGACTTTACCCCTGTCTGCCTGCGCTACCTTCCCAGACTTTACCCCGTCTGCTTGCGCTACCTTACCAAACTTTACCCCGTCTGCCTGCGCTACCTTCCCAGACTTTACCCCCATTTGTCTGCGCTATCTTCCCAGAGGTTACCCCCGTCTGCCTGCGCTACCTTTCCAGACTTTACTCCCGTCTGCCTGCGCTACCTTCCCAGATTGTACCCCGTCTGCCTGCGCTACCTTCCCAGACTTTACCCCCGTCTGCCTGCGCTACCTTTCCAGACTTTACCCCCCGTCTGCCTGCGCTACCTTCCCAGAGGTTACCCCCGTCTGCCTGCGCTACCTTCCCAGATGTTCCCCCGTCTGCCTGCGCTACCTTTCCAGACTTTACCCCCGTCTGCCTGCGCTACATTTCCAGAATTTACCCCCGTCTGCCTGCGATACCTTACCAGACTTTACCCCTGTCTGCCTGTGCTACCTTCCCAGACTTTACCCCTGTCTGCCTGCGCTACCTCCCCAGACTTTACCCCTGTCTGCCTGCGCTACCTTCCCAGGCTTTATCCCCGTATACCTGCGCTACCTTCCCAGACTATACCACCGTATGCCTGTGCTACCTTCCCAAACGTTACCCCCGTATGCCTACGCTACCTTCCCAGACTTTACCCCCGTATGCCTGCGCTACCTTCCCAGACGTTAGCCCCGTATGACTACGCTACCTTCCCAGACGTTACCCCCGTATGCCTGCGCAACCTTCCCAGATGTTACCCCCGTCTGCCTGCGCAACCTTCCCAGATGTTACCCCCGTCTGCCTGCGCTAACTTCCCAGACGTTACCCCCGTCTGCCTGCGCTACCTTTCCAGACTTTACCCCCGTCTGCCTGCGCTACCGTACCAGACGTTACGCCGGTCTGCCTGCGCTACCCTACCAGACTTTACCCCCTCTGCATGCGCTACCTTCCCAGACGTTACCCCCGTCTGCCTGCGCTACCTTCCCAGACGTTACCCCCGTCTGCCTGCGCTACCTTACCAGACTTTACCCCCGTCTGCCTACGCTACCTTCCCAGACGTTACCCCCGTCTGCCTGCGCTACCTTACCGGACGTTACCCCCGTCTGCCTACGCTACCTTCCCAGACGTTACCCCCCCCGTCTGCCTGCGCTACCTTCCCATACTTTTCCCCCGCCTGCCTGCGCTACCTTCCCAGACGTTACCCCCGTCTGCCTGCGCTACCTTCCCAGACGTTATCCCCGTCTGCCTGCGCTACCTTCCCAGACTTTACCCCCGTATGCCTACACTACCTTTCCAGACGTTACCCCCGTCTGCCCGCGCTACCTTCCCAGACGTTACCCCCGTCTGCCTGCGCTACCTTCACAGACTTTACCCCCATTTGCCTGCGCTACCTTACCAGACGTTACCACCGTCTGCCTGCTCTACCTTCCCAGACTTTACCCACGTCTGCCTGCGCTACCTTCCAAGACTTTACCCCCCGTATGCCTGCGCTACCTTCCCAGACTTTACCACCGTATGCCTGCGCTATTTTCCCAGACTTTACCCCCGTCTGCCTGCGCTACCTTACCAGACTTTACCCCCGTCTGCCGGCGCAACCTTCCCAGACTTTACCCCCGTCTGCCTGCGCTACCTTACCAGACGTTACCCCCGTCTGCCTGCGCCACCTTCCCAGACTTTACCCCCGTCTGCCTGCGCTACCTTTCCAAACACCTTTTCATTCTATGTATTATTTCCACACTGTCCAATATATTACTGTGTATTTTGAACTGCAAGGAGAGAAACTATAAGCTGTGCTAATACTTCCCTATATAGTTACATCTTTGATTTCGTGTACATGTTTTGTTTTGTGAATGTATATAGTGGAATAAATATGCTTAAACCAAATATTATGTAACTGACCCAAGTGAGACTCAGAAACGATTTTGAATGATGAAGTCAATTACTTGCGTGATGTTAAACATGACGTCATTTTACTAGCGTTTTTGTAGCTTAGTGATGTCATTTATCTGTTTCAGGTTGCACTGAAGATTCATTTGGGCATCGCATGTGTAACACGACGACAGGTCATTGTATATACTCGTGTCTAAATAGTTTCTACGGCCCCACGTGTGAACCTTGTAATATCGGAATACAGGTAAATTATGCGCGTCACATATCGCCAACACATTGTTAGCGCGCAAAATGCACACCCAATTGCCACGCCCCACGTCTGATATGCGTGGCTTTTGTTTCAGGTGTCGAAATGTAAACTTAATTTTTGTTTTGGCATTAGAGTCAACCCTGTATTAGCTTAAACATAATTTATTTGGTCAATATTTACATGTTGTAACATTAATATACAAGAACAGATGGATTAAAGCGGAAGCTAGTAGCTTATTTAGATTTTCTTCATGACAAACATAATTTTCATAAACGATGGCAGAGTGTATATACATTTATGAACGTGACAAGTTTTATTCAACTGTAATGATATAAGTGTAAGTAAAAATAACATGGAGATGATGATGAAGTAATCAATCAGACTGGCTTACCAGTCGGATTACGTGCAGTCGATTTAGGAAATGGTGAGGCGAGAGAGGGGACGAGAGAGAGAGAGAGAGAGAGAGAGAGAGAGAGAGAGAGAGTCTGTGAGAGAAAACGAGGTGGGAATCGTTTATACGAAGATGGAGGAGGAAGATACACAAATTACACTAGCCGTTATCAAATCTCTTTGTTGCTGTAATAAACAGGTGAACTGCATTGTTTATCTCTTCAATTAGATTATCACCACTATACAAAAGAACTTTAAGAGAAATGTCTGTCAACGGGCCTATGTTGTTGATAAGGGTTATTCTGGTGTCTTAATAATAAAAATAAAAATAATAACCCTGTCTTAAGCAGTCATTTAGATAATATTGACCTGTCAATATGTTCGGTTATAATTGACTGCCTTTGGCGTCCAGTCTAATCAGAGGGGAAAAGTTGGCAGTTTCTTACGGAGGTTGGTGCACCCAAGTACTGGTTAACCGCTGGAGCCTGCCCAGGAAAGGTGTTGTTAAGTAAACTGCCCGCCGGCGATATAGCCCGAAATGGTGCTGATGCAGGCGTAAGCCCCGAAATATAACATATAATAATATATATTCAGAGGGATGTATAGTCCAGTGGTAACACGCTGGACTGGTAATCCAGGGGTCGCAGGTTCGATCCCCCGTCTGACCCTAATAAAATTAACAGTCTTTCAGATGTGACATTAACGAGGTCTCGTGTCGGTGCTGTACACCATGCACGTAAAAGAACCAGAGATTCTGGAATGGGTCTCTGTCTGTATCATTGCACTATCCTCCACTGCAAATCTAAAATGACTAATCTCTTCAGGAGGCGTCGCTCATATGGGCAACCGGTAGCGACGATAAATAAACGTAAAACACACCAGTCTAAATCAGCAATACGACGCGCCTCTTAATACGTAGACGCTTATTGAAATGCATACGTAACAGATTCTAGATACTTACATCGACAAGTCAACTCGAATCAGGAGTAACCATTTCCCCCCTGGAGATGTAGTTTTATTTCATACATGTGGCTGTTATTTACCAATCGTACGCAATGGATAAGCTGTGAACTTGCCTACTCCACCTTCATGGAGGTTACTAGGAATTAATAAGTGTTGTATACGTAGTTCCAATCTTTATTATAGCTTGTTTGAATACTAATGTGTCGATCTATGTCAATAGGCATTGGCGTCGAGAGGCGCTACTAACGGGGAAAGGGTTAATTAGTATGACCAGTTTCTTTTCAAATACTTGTACTTGATTTCGGAAAAAAATGACATCGTAAAAAAACAAAAAATCACAAAGCATATTTGAAATCGCCAAATCACGCACACACAAAACGCACAATCAACAATTTGAAATCTGATTTTTTGCTTCCATAATTGTACATATTCTCGCCATCCATTTCAGTTTTGTGATAACTGTGACTACCCCCAGGACAAACCTACCATACTACAATGCATCATATGTGCAACAGGATTTGAACTTACAACGAACAAGGAGCAGTGCTGCCTACACGGATGTGATGCGTGTAACGGTAACACATGCTTTTTTTTCATTTAAAGCATCATGTACCATTTAAACGTACTCCAACATGGGAAGGGATTCATATAAGCTTTAAGCTTGTTTCTCGACCCATATCGGTTCGAATGTATACAAATTGTGTTTATATATGTATATATGTATTTGATCAGATTAAAATATGTTTAAACTAAAGCATCAGAAACGCACATTTCTACAGAATGTATTTTCAAAATTATCGTCGCTACCGGTTGCCCATATGAGCGACGCCTCCTGAAGAGATTAGTTATTTTAGATTTTGGAGGATAGTGCAATGACACAGACAGAGACCCATTCCAGAGTCTCCTCTGGTTCTTTTACGTGCATAGTGTAAAGCACCGACACGATACCTCGGTTTAACGTCCCATCTGTGGCGTCCGTGGTCCAGTGGTAAAGCGTCGGATTTGGAATCGAACGATCCCGGGTTCGATATTCTGTCAGGCCACGTATGTAGTGTCATTGAGCAAGGCACCTCACACACACATTGCTTAGTACTGGTTAACCACTTAGGTCGACTAAGCCTGCCCAGGAAAACATGTCTAGGTCCCCGCAAGGAGTTTGACATTAATGGAACATACATACATCTGAAAGACTGTTAATTTTATTAGGGTCAGACGGGGGATCGAACCTGCTATCCCTGGATTACCAGTCCAGCGTGTTGCCACTGGACTACAGATCCGTCTGTTTACTCATATGCTTTGATTTGATTGGCCTATTAAGAACGGCCCAATAGCAATACTAATGTACCGTAATATCAAAGGTGATCACCGAAATGTGTATGTCCACGAGTGGTGCTAGACAACAATTCCGTGATCACCGACATTTGTATGTCCACGAGTGGCGAGCTAACCAACAATTCCGTGATCACCGACATGTGTATGTCCACGAGTGGCGAGCTAGCCAACAATCCCGTGATCACCGACATTTGTATGTCCACGAGTGGTGCTAGACAACAATCCCGTGATTACTGACATTTGTATGTCCACGAGTGGTGCTAGACAACAATTCCGTGATCACCGACATTTGTATGTCCACGAGTGGCGAGCTAGCCAACAATTCCGTGATCACCGACATGTGTATGTCCACGAGTGGCGAGCTAGCCAACAATCCTGTGATCACCGACATTTGTATGTCCACGAGTGGTGCTAGACAACAATCCCGTGATCACCGACATTTGTATGTCCACGAGTGGTGCTAGCCAACAATTCCGTGATCACCGACATTTGTATGTCCACGAGTGGTGCTAGACAACAATTCCGTGATCACCGACATTTGTATGTCCACGAGTGGCGAGCTAGCCAACAATTCCGTGATCACCGACATGTGTATGTCCACGAGTGGCGAGCTAGCCAACAATCCTGTGATCACCGACATTTGTATGTCCACGAGTGGTGCTAGACAACAATCCCGTGATCACCGACATTTGTATGTCCACGAGTGGTGCTAGCCAACAATTCCGTGATCACCGACATTTGTATGTCCACGAGTGGTGCTAGACAACAATTCCGTGATCACCGACATTTGTATGTCCACGAGTGGCGAGCTAGCAACAATTCCGTGATCACCGACATTTGTATGTCCACGAGTGGCGAGCTAGCCAACAATTCCGTGATCACCGACATTTGTATGTCCACGAGTGGAGCTAGCCAACAATCCCGTGATCACCGACATTTGTATGTCCACGAGTGGTGCTAGACAACAATTCCGTGATCACCGACATTTGTATGTCCACGAGTGGTGCTAGCCAACAATTCCGTGATCACCGACATTTGTATGTCCACGAGTGGTGCTAGCCAACAATTCCGTGATCACCGACATTTGTATGTCCACGAGTGGCGAGCTAGCCAACAATTCCGTGATCACCGACATGTGTATGTCCACGAGTGGCGAGCTAGCCAACAATCCCGTGATCACCGACATTTGTATGTCCACGAGCGGTGCTAGACAAAATTCCGTGATCACCGACATTTGTATGTCCACGAGTGGTGCTAGTCAACAATTCCGTGATCACCGACATTTGTATGTCCACGAGTGGCGAGCTACCCAACAATTCCGTGATCACCGACATTTGTATGTCCACGAGTGGTGCTAGACAACAATTCCGTGATCACCGACATTTGTATGTCCACGAGTGGCGAGCTAGCCAACAATTCCGTGATCACCGACATTTGTATGGCCACGAGTGGTGCTAGACAACAATTCCGTGATCACCGACATGTGTATGTCCACGAGTGGCGAGCTAGACAACACTCCTCTATACCTTCATATCACGTATGCAATGATTCGGTCAACTTACAACTGATGGTTGTTATGAAAAATGCAATATCAAATTTCAGGGCAAACATGTACCGTGTGCAAAACCGGCTACTTTCTGTATAGCGACAGGTGTGACATATGCGGGAACAACTGTAATAGTCCTGTGAACGGCTCAGCCAGGTAAATTACTTCAGTATATGCACAGTTGTATATGGTATAGGGTCGTAGACAGTTATGCTATATTTTTGAAATATTGTGTGTGTTTTACTTAATATTTATTTGGTGATCAAATCATGGATCGCAGCTCTGGCACATTGGAATTAACCTCATTTCTGATGGAATCCATCGCCACGAGGGAGAGAGAAGAGGCAACGTGGAAATTAAATGCCTTGCCTAAGGGCACACTCGTAACAGCTCCAGCTGGGCTCGAACTCCGGACCTTTCGCATATGAAGCGAACACAGCGCTATCACGACTTCCTGAGCTATCACGACTTCCGGTTACCCATATGAGCGACGCCTCCTGAAGCGGGGCTCGAACTCCGGACCTTTCGCATCTGAAGCGAACACGCTACCACAGCGCTATCACGACTTCTATAAATGTGTTTTTATTTTTACAGATGTAATCCTACGACTGGCGAGTGTCATCTGGGATGCATGGATGGTTGGCATGGTCTCAATTGTGACGTAGAGTGTACGCTGAACAGGTATTGTCTCTATATATAGATTTCTGATAACGTTACGGGTACAGGTGTTGTTTTGTACATGTTTAATCCGCGATATTACCACGTGTTCGATGGCACGTGGTAATTTGTCACCAGTTTCCAATACAGGATTCATTACGGTACCACGAGCGTGTTGGGTTATTGACATGCGTCATGATAGTGTACATACATACATACATACATACACACACATACATACACACACACGCACGCACGCACGCACGCACGCACGCACGCACGCACGCACGCACGCACGCACGCACGCACGCACGCACGCACGCACGCACGCACGCACGCACGCACGCACGCACGCACGCACGCACGCACGCACGCACGCACGCACGCACGCACGCACGCACGCACGCACGCACGCACGCACGCACGCACGCACGCACGCACGCACGCACACACACACACACACACACCACAAAATCGTCTCCGTGGCCTAGTGGTTAAGGCGTCCGCCTACGGAGCGGGAGGTCGGTCGAAGATTCGAATCTCGTCAGGGGTTCGTTCTGATATGGCCGATTTGTAAGCCGCCAGCTAGTTCAATAATAGTTACTGATTGCCTACCAGCCTGGCGCCTGGCATACAAGCATATGATTCGGGAAGTACTTGATGTTCATGAAAATAGGGTCTCATAAGTCAGAAATGGCTGGCCCTTTTTAACACACACACATACACACACATACACACACACCACACTACACCACACCACACCCACACCCACCACACACCCCCACACACCCCCACACCACACCACACCACATACAGGGATCGATGCATGTGCGTGTCGTGACGTCATAAAGTCGGTTCCTAATATGCATAGATGATCACCTGGGCTATGACGTCAATGGGTGGGTTATCAGTATACGGCGTTGATTCACCTTTCGACCAATGAGAAACGCCGACGTCTAGAGGTCATTGAGGTCGACGTCAAACAAAATGGGATTATTAAAATAAGATTGTGTTATAAGGTTGTTGTTTTGTATTATAAAAATAGTGAAATTGAATGAAATCCAATATGGGGTCAATTCATAATGAAATTGCACAGCATATAGGTCGGTGAGTTTGATCTGTTTTGTTTTTGTTTTTTTATTTATACAAATTTATTTTAGCTCGATTGCGAAACAAGTTATTTCAACTTATATTAATCACTCTCGAGACCTCATTCCTGATGGAATCCATCGCCACGAGGGAGAGAGAAGAGGCAACATGGAATTTAAATGCATTGCCTAAGGGCACAATCGTAACGGCTCCAGCGGGGCTCGAACTCCGGACCTTTCGCACCTGAAGCGAACGCGCATCCACTGCACTATCACGACTTCCACTGTTTTCTAGATACTATAATAAGCAACTGTAGTATATGCATTATATATGACATAACATTGATATCCTTTTAGAAAAAAAACCATAGGCAAATTTGTTATATATGTTATATTTCTGGTTTTACGCCTGCATCAGCACCATTTTGGGCTATATCGCTGATGATGATGATTCCGTGTATTTACCCTCGCCGCCGGTAAACCATATGGGCAAGCTCACGTGCTTTCGCTCCGTCGATTATTCGATGAAGTGTTGTGTCGTCGGTGTCTTGTAGAGTGGTGTAGATTGAGGATTGTAGTTGTAGATTCCCGTGAAGATTTCGGTCCAAGATGATTAGTTTACTCGATAATTATTCCTTGTTGGTTGAGTCTATGTTGCTTAAGTCCAAGATGATTATGTGTGGGGGGGGGGGTATATCGCCGGCGGGCCGTTTACTTATCAACACCTTTCCTGGGCAGGCTCCAGCGGTTAACCAGTACTTGGGTGCACCAACCTCCGTAAGAAACTGCCAACTTTTTCATATACATGAGACACGACCTGAGCGGGGCTCGAACCCGTGACCATCAGTAATGATAGGTTACAGTGGTATACAAGTCAGCGACCTTAACCACTCGACCACGGAGGCTGACATATAGACAAATTTGATATGAAAATATGAGAAATATTGGATAAATTGTGTGAAGGATATTATGAGCATATTATATACATCCTGACAGCACTCCCTGGATTACCAGTCCAATGTGATAACCACTGGACTACAGATCCATCTGGACTTAATGTTCTTTTATTTTTCTTTTAGAGTTGTGACGCATGCGCATATTATATACATCCTGACATCGACCCCTGGATTACCAGCCCAATATGATAACCACTGGACTTAATTTTCTTTTCTTTTTCTTTTAGAGTTGTGACACATGCGCATATTATATACATCCTGACATCGACCCCTGGATTACCAGTCCAATGTGATAACCACTGAACTACAGATCCACCTGGACTTAATTTTCTTTTCTTTTCCCTTTTGTAGCTGTGACACATGCGCATATAATAATGACATCCTGACATGTGTGGACTGTCAACCAGGCTACTATGGTGATTACTGCACACCATGTGGAGTCAATTGTCTGCCGTCTACAACCATCGACATTTGTTACCAAGACGGTGAGTGAAATCTGTCGATAATACATATCTGCATCGACATTAGCCCGAAGCGTTTCACATGATCGAATGTGTAGATCTATCCGTGAAATCTGTCGATAATACATATCTGCATCGACATTGGCCCGAAGCGTTTCACATTATCGAATTTGTAGATCTACCCGTGAAATCTGTCGATAATACATATCTGCATCGACATTTGTCCGAAGCGCTTCACATGATCGAATTTGTAGATCTATCCGTGAAATCTGTCGATAATACATATCTGCATCGACATTTGTCCGAAGCGTTTCACATGATCGAATTTGTAGATCTATCCGTGAAATCTGTTGATAATACATATCTGCATCGACATTAACCCGAAGCGTTTCACATTATCGAATGTGTAGATCTATCCGTGAAATCTGTCGATAATACATATCTGCATCAACATTAACCCGAAGCGTTTCACATTATCGAATTTGTAGATCTATCCGTGAAATATGTTGATAATACATATCTGCATCGACATTTGTCCGAAGCGTTTCACATGATCGAATTTGTAGATCTACCCGTGAAATCTGTCGATAATACATATCTGCATCGCCATTTGTCCGAAGCGTTTCACATTATCGAATTTGTAGATCTATCTGTGAAATCTGTCGATAATACATATCTGCATCGACATTAACCCGAAGCGTTTCACATTATCGAATTTGTAGATCTATCTGTGAAATCTGTCGATAATACATATCTGCATCGACATTGGTCCGAAGCGTTTCACATGATCGAATTTGTAGATCTATCCACACCATTATATTTCCTGTTGCTTTTTTTAAAATATAATAATATTCCCTACAACCCTGACCAGGAATGCTTCTTGTTGCAAAGTAACGTCATGTTTTACCAGATAATTCCCTACAAACATGACCAGGAATGCTTCTTGTTGCAAAGTAACATCATGTTTTACTATCTAATTCCCTACAAACCTGACCAGGAATGCTTCTTGTTGATAAGTACCGTGATGTTTTACTATCTAATTCCCTACAAACCTGACCAGGAATGCTTCTTGTTGATAAGTACCGTGATGTTTTACTATCTAATTCCCTACAAACCTGACCAGGAATGCTTCTTGTTGCAAAGTAACTTCATGTTTTACTATCTAATTCCCTACAAACCTGACCAGGAATGCTTCTTGTTGCAAAGTAACGTCATGTTTTACTATCTAATTCCCTACAAACCTGACCAGGAATGCTTCTTGTTGCAAAGTACCGTCATGTTTTACTATCTAATTCCCTACAAACTTGACCAGGAACGCTTCTTGTTGCAAAGTACCGTCATGTTTTACTATCTAATTCCCTACAAACCTGATCAGCAGTGCTTCTTGTTGCAAAGTAACGTCATGTTTTACTATCTAATTCCCTACAAACCTGACCAGGAACTCTTCTTGTTGCAAAGTAATGTCATGTTTTACTGTCTAATTCCCTACAACTAAGAACGCTTCTTGTTGCAAAGTAACGTCATGTTTTACTATCTAATTCCCTACAAACCTGACCAGGAACGCTTCTTGTTGTAAAAGTGCCGTCATTGATCATATATTGCCCTCGAGTGCCAAATGTATATAACAACAGTAGAACGTGAACCCCAAGTAACAATAGGCAAGTGAGAGCCAACTGTATATAACAACAGTAGAACATGAACCCCAAGTATCAATAGATAAGTGAGTGCCAAATGTATATAACAACAGTAGAACACGAACCCCAAGTAACAATAGACAAGGGAGTGCCAAATGTATCTAACAACAGTAGAACACGAACCCCAAATAAAAATAGACAACGGAGTGCCAAATGTATCTAACAACAGTAGAACATGAACCCCAAGTAACAATTGATAAGTGAGTGCCAAATGTATATAACAACAGTAGAACATGAACCTCAAGTAAGAATAGACAAGGGAGTGCCAAATGTATATAACAACAGTAGAACATGAACCCCAAGTAGCAATAGACAAGGGAGTGCCAAATGTATCTAACAACAGTAGAACACGAACCCCAAGTAACAATAGACAAGGGAGTGCCAAATGTATCTAACAACAGTAGAACATGAACCCATGTAACAATAGACAAGTGAGTGCCAAATGTATCTAACAACAGTAGAACATGAACCCCCAATTACAGTGATAGAAGCTTTGTGCCAGCAGTCAGCTGTTATCATTAGAACACCACTATTTGGCATATTTCAGGCGTCACACAAGTATTCAAGGTCAATAATGAGTGGGGTGTAGTTTAATTAACACCCTGTCTAATTAACATCCACATTGCCTCTTCTCTCTCTCTAGTGGCGATGGATTCCATCAGGAATGATGTCTTGAGAGTGATTAATATAAGTTGTAATAACTTGTTTCGCAATCGAGCTTAAATAAATTTGTATAAACTAACCTAATAAAACCATCTAATATTCTTGCACGATGATCTTGACCTTGAAAGAAGTGAGTGTCCAAGTATTTTATTATATAATATTGGATGTTTCACAAAGAAGCGGAACCCAATCTAGGCCACATGCAACATCAACGGCCATGATTGACTGGCAGACACTTGAGAGTGTACATTTCAGAAACCTATCCTGGAATGAGCATGTTGCACCCACAGCCAAGAAGGCCACCAACTCCATAACCTTCATCAAAAGAAACATGACAAGTTGCCCACACTGATGGGACATCAAGGCACGGAGTTACCAGTCTCTTGCCAGTACAGCATGCGATCAGTACACCGCTATGGACATCAGCCAGTTCGAGGCCATCCAACGATGAGCAGCGTGATTCAACAAGGGCGACTACAAGCAGTACCAGTAAAATGATCCATGACATTAGCTGGACAAAACTACAAGAACAATGTGCAAACATGAAGCTTGTGATGGTGTACAGAATTGTCCATGGGCTCACAGACGACCCTTCATCATTTTCCATTAACACAGCCGAACCATCAGGCATTCAGGATTGTATATTCGATGTACAGATGGCATCGTTTGTATCACTGTAAATATGCGAGCCGCAGATGCATTTGTATTATGAACTAACTGCACTACGATGACCCGGAGTGAGACAACGGAACATAAAGAAGAAATGAAGTATCCGGATTACAACACATGTCCGGATATTATGCAACAAATAAAACTTTTGGACTGAGACAATCTTTTCTAAAATGGTTTTTCAGGATACTGACGTAAATTATGAAACATGTGTTTACTTTCTGTCTGAATTTCAAGTCTTTTGTGAGCATGTCCTTTACAAAAAGAACAAATTCGTCGTGCCAGCATATTTTTTATGATTTCTTGACCGGAAACGTAATATTAGTATCTATTTCCCGTATATTATCCGTACCTTCCAAAATAGAATTGGAAATAGATATGTTTTTATTTATTTACGTTTATTTAACGTCGCTACCGGTTTCCCATTTGAGCGAAAGGCAGTTTACCTAACAACACCTTTGCTGGGCAGGCTCCAGCGGTTGACCAATACTTGGTGCACCAACCTCCGTAAGAAACTGCCAACTATTTCATATAAATGAGACACGGTCTGAGCGGGGCTCGAACCCGTGACCATCAGAGATGATAGGTTACAGTGGTATACAAGTCAGC
>CM026388.1:43236918-43335296 GCA_014843695.1 Archivesica marissinica
ACGCACTATACCGGTGCTGCTAGTCTACGCACTATACCGGTGCTGCTAGTCTACGCACTATACCGGTGCTGCTTGTCTACGCACTATACCGGTGCTGCTAGTCTACGCACTATACCGGTGCTGCTAGTCTACGCACTATACCGGTGCTGCTAGTCTACGCACTATACCGGTGCTGCTAGTCTACGCACTATACCGGTGCTGCTAGTCTACGCACTATACCGGTGCTGCTAGTCTACGCACTATACCGGTGCTGCTAGTCTACGCACTATACCGGTGCTGCTAGTCTACGCACTATACCGGTGCTGCTAGTCTACGCACTATACCGGTGCTGCTAGTCTACGCACTATACCGGTGCTGCTAGTCTACGCACTATACCGGTGCTGCTAGTCTACGCACTATACCGGTGCTGCTAGTCTACGCACTATACCGGTGCTGCTAGTCTACGCACTATACCGGTGCTGCTAGTCTACGCACTATACCGGTGCTGCTAGTCTACGCACTATACCGGTGCTGCTAGTCTACGCACTATACCGTGCTGCTAGTCTACGCACTATACCGGTGCTGCTTGTCTACGCACTATACCGGTGCTGCTAGTCTACGCACTATACCGGTGGCTAGTCTACGCACATCCGGTGCTGCTTGTCTACGCACTATACCGGTGCTGCTAGTCTACGCACTATACCGGTGCTGCTAGTCTACGCACTATACCGGTGCTGCTAGTCTACGCACTATACCGGTGCTGCTAGTCTACGCACTATACCGGTGCTGCTAGTCTACGCACTATACCGGTGCTGCTAGTCTACGCACTATACCGGTGCTGCTAGTCTACGCACTATACCGGTGCTGCTAGTCTACGCACTATACCGGTGCTGCTAGTCTACGCACTATACCGGTGCTGCTAGTCTACGCACTATACCGGTGCTGCTAGTCTACGCACTATACCGGTGCTGCTTGTCTACGCACTATACCGGTGCTGCTAGTCTACGCACTATACCGGTGCTGCTAGTCTACGCACTATACCGGTGCTGCTTGTCTACGCACTATACCGGTGCTGCTAGTCTACGCACTATACCGGTGCTGCTAGTCTACGCACTATACCGGTGCTGCTAGTCTACGCACTATGCCATTCTTGTGCTGCCATGAAACGTCCGACTCTGACAGATACCGGCAATACTCCACCATACTTTCCCAAATATTCCACTCTCACTTCATCATCTTGTGCTGCCATGAAACGTCCGACTCTGACAGATACCGGCAATACTCCACCATACTTTCCCAAATATTCCACTCTCACTTCATCATCTTGTGCTGCCATGAAACGTCCGACTATGACAGATACCGGCAATACTCCGCCATACTTTCCCAAATATTCCACTCTCACTTCATCATCTTGTGCTGCCATGAAACGTCCGACTCTGACAGATACCGGCAATACTCACCCCTTTTCCAAATATTCTACTCTCACTTCATCATTTTCAGCTTCAATTACTTTCGCAAAGAAAGACAATATTTTTGTCTCAAATGTAACATCGACAAAGTTAGTTGGTTGTACCTGATCATCACCGTTGTCAGTTTTGTTCGCTGCTACATGTATTTTATATTAATAATATTTTATTGCATTTTTTTCATACATTTTACATTACAATTATACACACAATGAAATACGTAGAAAAACAATATGAAATTATATTAGGATTTATTATTATTGCTGTATACGATTTACTCGGGGGGGGGGGGAGCAAATGGGTTTGGCTACAAGTTATGACAACATTATTTACAGCCCTTCCCATAACATTGTCTGTGGTTTACGACAGTCTGCTTGTGATATTAACAATTACATTATATCTACCACGCGAATTCACTATTTAAAGTCTACGATTTCCAAAATTTCAAGTTCATGAATTCACAATTTCACGAGTTCAACTTCACGAATTCCTTATTTCAGCTACGAGAATTGACGAGTTCATGATTTCAATTTAAACGAAGTTGGCATCGTTAATTCGTAATGTTAGTGAATTCACGAATTCATGTAGCAGACGACTGGAATTCATAAAGTTGAAATAGTGAAATTCTGAAGTTGTGACGTTTTTAATCTTGAAAGGGTGAAATAATGAATGCCACCACCAGAGTATTTCGTATGTTTTTCAACTTGGTTATTTCACGTGGCCGATGTAACCCCACCCAGTCACGTGACCATGTGCTGGGCTATGGGCTAATCAATTCTCGGTAAATTATCTCCGATTAACATTTCACGTCGTCTTCAGAATATCCGTATCGCCTTCATGGATTTCGGATATTTAGCTACAATCCTTAGTGCCGGGTATTCGAACCCACAGCGGTTAGGGGCTAGTGAATTAATCAGCGACCGTAACCAATTCCATATATCATCATAATTATTCCATGACATGCTATGAAATAATTATGATGATATATGGAATTGACTAGACTGGGTTCCAGTCTGTCGATTTTTTTAGCTTCTGGCAAAATGACCAGAAACTCAATACGGCCCAATTTTTTTTTTTTTATTTATACAAATTTATTTTAGCTCGATTGCGAAACAAGTTATTTCAATTATATAAATCACTCTCGAGACCTCATTCCTGATGGAATCCATCGCCAAATTAATAGTCTCGGTGTCAAAATATATTTATTTGACTGACAAGGCAATATATATCGACGCCTGTTCCCAGGCTAGGAATTGGCTAGTAGAGTAGAAAATAGGAATGAGACAATTAATGACAACACTATATTCATATTGCTATAACTATTGCATTATAGGTACGTGTGTTACCGATGGTTGCTATCCTGGTTTCCGTAGCAACAAGTGCGACATAGCATGTGAGGCATCAAGCAATATGGCGAACTGTAACGAATGTGAACGTTATGAATTTACGTGAGTATCTATTACGTTAGTTTATACACATTTATGTTAGCTCGATTGCGAAACAAGTTCTTACAACTTATATTACACACTCGAGACTTCATTCCTGATGGAATCCATCGCCACGAGGGAAAGAGAAGAGGCAACGTGGAATTTAAATACCTTGCCTAAGGACACAATGTTAACGGCTCCAGCGGGGCTCAAACTCCGGACCTTTCACACCTGAAGCGAACGCGCATCCATTGCGCTATCACGACTATTACGTTTCTAGATTGAGCGAATCGTTAAAAAGACTCTTTATGCTTTTTTTTCCTCAGTTGGAAAAATAATACTATAAATCATATGCAAATTGATTCTAGGCTAGTGTTAACTTTAGTAAACCACCATTTACAGAGTTATTAGATTATACAAATTTATTTTGGCTCGATTGCGAAACAAGTTCTTTCAACTTATATTAATAACTCTTGATACCTCATTCCTGATGGAATCCATCGCCACGAGGGAGATGAGAAGAGGCAATGTGGAATTTAAATGCCTTTTGCCTAAAGATACACTCGTAACGGCTCCAGCGGGGCTCGAACTCCGGACCTTTCACATGTGAAGCGAACGCGCTTCCACTGCGCTATCACGACCTCCACAATACAGAGTTATTGGTGACGTTGTTAAATAATATTCATATTGGCAGGTAATTTACAAATGATAATTTCACAAATGCAGTTTGGCCTGCGGCCATATTTTCAAAATTTAATTGTTCACGGTATTAATTTATTATGAAAAACTATCTAATCATCCGCTCCTTACAATAAGTTGGTGTGCATCACATTCTTATGTGTGTGTGGTTTACGTTTATTTATCGGCGCTACCGGTTACCCATATGAGCGACGCCTCCTGAAGAGATCAGCCATTTTAGATTTTGGAGGATAGTGCAATGATACAGACAGAGACCCATCCAGAGTCTCATATTGTTCTTTTACGTGCACGTTGTAAAGCACCGACACGAGACATCGGTTCAACGTCCCATCTGAAATACTTTTAATTGTATTAGTGTCAGACGGGGGATCGGACCTTCGATGCCTGGATTACCAGTCCAGCGTGTTAACCACTGGACTACAGATCCGTCACATTCTTAGTAGCCCACCATGTGAATTTCTAGCACCTACGGCAGATACCAAAGCATTTTCTGTTTGGCACAAGATTATTACAAATACAGTGAGAGAAAAAACATACAATTTGCGTCCGTGGTCCAGTGGTAGAACGTCGGATTTGGAATCGAACGGTCCCGGGTTCGATACTCGGAAAGGCCACGTATGTAGTGTCATTGAGCAAGGCACCTCACACACATTGCTTAGTACTGGTTAATCGCTTAGGTCGGCTAATCCTGCCCAGGAAAAATGTCTAGGTCCCCGAGAGGGGTTTGACATTAATGGAACATACATACATACACAATGTGAATGCCAATTTCCAATTGAAAATGCCTAACACTTTTGCTGTTCAATATTATAAATATGATGCTCCATATGAGCTGTCTGTCTGTTCGTCCGTCTGTTTGGCGGCTTAACCACCCGTCCTCTCGCCAGCGCACCCATCCGCCCACCCGTAGCCAACAATCCGCCCTAATCCCCGCCACCTACACTCTCGCCAGAAACTCCGGTCGCCCGCTCCTTCCGTCCGTGCAGATAGCATATGCGCATTAACGGACACGGTTTTGTAACTTACAGATGTACTTCATGCAAAGATAATTACTGGGGTAACGTGTGTCAACACTCGTGTAACGAACATTGTGTGACGTACCAGGGCAGTCGTAAATGTTCCTTACAAGAGGGTACCTGTGAGACTGGATGTAATGCGGGGTATTACCAACACGACTGTAGCGGTGCATGCCCATACTGCGCAAATGACATCTGTGACAGAACTAATGGTAACGTACATTTAGTCTAGTAATGTATATTAAATCATCTGTGACAGAACTACTTGTAACGTACATTTAGTGTCTAGTAATGTAAATTATATCATCTGTCACAGGACAACTGGTAACGTACATTTAGTGTCTAGTAATGTAAATTATATCATCTGTGACAGGACTACTGGTAACGTACATTTAGTGTCTAGTAATGTAAATTATATCATCTGGCACAGGACTAGTGGTAACGTATATTTAGTGTCTAGTAATGTAAATTAAATCATCTGTGACAGAACTAGTGGTAGCGTATATTTAGTGTCTAGTAATGTAAATTATATCATCTGTGGCATGATTAGTGGTAACGTACATTTAGTGTCTAGTAATGTAAATTAAATCATCTGTGACAGAACTAGTGGTAACGTATATTTAGTGTCTAGTAATGTAAATTAAATCATCTGTGACAGGACTAGACAGTGGTAACGTACATTTAGTGTCTAGTAATGTAAATTAAATCATCTGTGACAGAACTAGTGGTAACGTATATTTAGTGTCTAGTAATGTAAATTATATCATCTGTGGCATGATTAGTGGTAACGTACATTTAGTGTCTAGTAATGTAAATTAAATCATCTGTGACAGGACTAGACAGTGGTAACGTACAATTAGTGTCTAGTAATGTAAATTAAATCATCTGTGACAGGACTAGACAGTGGTAACGTACATTTAGTGTCTAGTAATGTAAATTAAATCATCTGTGACAGGACTAGACAGTGAACACAACAAAAAAAACACACAACAACAGTAACGTACATTTAGTGTCTAGTAATGTAAATTATATCATCTGTGACAGGACTAGCGGTAACGTACATTTAGTGTCTAGTAATGTAAATTAAATCATCTGTGACAGGACTAGACAGTGGTAACGTACATTTAGTGTCTAGTAATGTAAATTATATCATCTGTGACAGGACTAGTGGTAACGCACATTTAGTGTCTAGTAATGTAAATTATATCATCTGTGACAGGACTAGTGGTAGCGTACATTTAGTGTCTAGTAATGTAAATTATATCATCTGTGACAGGACTAGTGGTAGCGTACATTTAGTGTCTAGTAATGTAAATTATATCACCTGTCACAGGACTACTGGTAACGTACATTTAGTGTCTAGTAATGTAAATTATATCACCTGTCACAGGACTACTGGTAACGTACATTTAGTGTCTAGTAATGTAAATTATATCACCTGTCACAGGACTAGTGGTAACATACATTTAGTGTCTAGTAATGTAAATTATATCACCTGTCACAGGACTAGTGGTAACATACATTTAGTCTAGTAATGTAAATTATTTACTAATAATTATGTCATACAATTATTGGTAACGTATATTACTCAGGTAAATTATATTATCTGTTGCATAACTACTGGTAACATACATTTAGTCTAGTATTGTAAATTATTTACTAATATGTCATACAATTATTGGTAACGTATATTAGGCATGAACAGTATATTATCTGCCATATAGCTACTTGTTACGTGCATTAAATTTTAGTCTAGTAATGTAGATTATATACATGTACTAATATGTCACACAATTATTGGTAACGTATACTAGCAATGTAAATGATATAAACTTTGACAGAACTATTGGCATTTAGTCTAGTAATGTATATTATTTACTAACATGTCACACAATTATTGGTAACGTATACTAGCAATGTAAATTATATCATCTGTCACATGACTATTGATTACGTAAATTTAGTCTAGTAATGTAAATTATTTACTAACATGTCACACAATTATTGGTAACGTATACTAGTCATGTAAATTATATTATCTGTCACATAACTACTGGTAACGTACACTTATTCTAGTTATGTAAATTATATTATCTGTGACACATTTAGTTTAGTTAGTTTAAACATAGCCTTATTCAGTTCATTCAATATATATACGTTACCCAAATACACAGGATATCTGAAATGGATTGGAAAACAAGCTGTGAGCTTAATATGTAAATTCCTTTCCATTGTAAATTCCTGTGTAAATGTGACACATTTATTGGTAATGTTGTTTTGTATTATTTTTGATTCAGTTATTTATCACCGTCCCTTGTTAATCAGGGGGGGGGTAGTGCTGGTTATTTTACAGGTGTATACGACCGATACATACGACCTCGTTTTAACTCTCTCCTTCGGCTGTAGATTTATATCTTATGGTATCATAGCAGAGAAATATATATTGTGATTAAACTAAATATGTACGCTTGAATGTTTGTCCTTAATCTGCTGTTACGGGGGCGGCTGTCGATTCATATTTTATGTATCATAGCAGAGAAACATAAATGATGATTAAACTAAATATGTACGCTTGAATGTTTGTCCTTAATCTGCTGTCAATTTATATCTTTCCCCATTAAAATAGATTTTTTTTTATTAATCACACCCCTACTCCTTCAGACTAAAACGTGTTCACCCCCTCTTTGTAAAACATAGATCCGCCCGTGACAATGAAGTTTGTTTTCAGGTTACTGCAGTGACCCTATCTGTTTGCCTGGTCACCATGGCTTGAACTGTAACTTCACTTGCCCGACCAACTGCGCGCTGGATCCCGATACATTGGAAGCTCACTGCAGTATCGAGTTTGGTAACTGTACGCACGGGTGTATAGACGGTAAATGGGGATCATTCTGCGAAAAGGGTTGCAACATTCATTGTTCGCCGAGTCCATCTGCATTAGAAACGGGTACAGTATGCTTAACTCATTTCGAACAGTTACAGCATTACATTGTGGTAATCGTAATTGCGCAGTAGTAGCACGAACCCGCTGGAGTCGTTACGATTGTGTTCTTAGGCAAGGCATTTAAATTCCGCACGTCTCTTCTCTCTCCCTCGTTGTGATGGATTCCACCAGGAATGAAGTCTCGAGAGTTGTAAGAACTTGTTACGCAATCGAACTAAAATCATTGTTTATATAGGTTGAACTACAGAATTACAGCCCTGAACAATTACATGACTATATGTAATGCTATATGTGGTCGTTGGAGATTAGAGAGAGAGAGCTGCATAGCAATATAAGCCACCATGAATATGACCCAAGTGCGACTTTTATCCCCCATAAATATAAATAAACAAACAGATAATCGATACCTGTGTGTGTCTTTTACGTTTATTTATCGTCGCTACCGGTTGCCCATATGAGCGACGCCTCCTGAAGAGATTAGTCATTTTAGATTTTTGGTGGATAGTACAATGATACAGACAGAGACCCATTCCAAGAGTCTCATCTTGTTCTTTTACGTGCATGGTGTCAACCACCGACACGAGACCTCAGGTTAAAATCTGAAAGATTGTTCATTTTATTAGGGTCAGATGGGGGATCGAACGTGCAATCCATGTATTGCCAGTCCAGCGTGCCAACCACTAGACTACAGATGCGTCTGTCAAACAGATACTTTACACAAATCATACATTTACAGGTCCTCTGTGTGCTCAACGTGATGGTTCGTGTGATTTCGCATGCCAACCTGATTACTACAGACAGGACTGCAGTGCACAGTGCAAATCACCGTGTGTAGATAAAACGTGCGACATCAACAATGGTAACTGTACAGCATGCGACATTACTAAGGGCCTTCCTGCATACCTCTGTCCAAGCGGAAGTAAGTCTGAGTGTTTTTGTGTCGTATACATTTTCCAGCGCCGTAAACCGAAAATGCAGAATCCAGATTTTTAAACGTAATCACGAGTACAGCATGCGAATTGATACTTTATTCAATCATCCAGGTTGATATCCACCAATGTGTGTGTGTGTCTTAGGTTTATTTATCGTCCCTACCGGTTGCCCATATGAGCGACGCCTCCTGAAGAGATTAGTCATTTTAGATTGTTGGAGGATAGTGCAATGATACAGACAGTGCAGGATTCCAAGAGTCTCCTCTGGTTCTTTTACGTGCACAGTGTAAAGCACCGACACGAGTCCTCGGTTTAACGTCCCATCTGAAACACTGTTAATTTTATTAGGGGCAGACGGGGGATCGAACCCGCGATCCCTGGATTACCAGTCCAGCGTGTTAACCACTGGACTACAGATCCGTCTATGAATCTACTCCGTCTCGGTATCGACTCGGTATCGACATTTTGACCACACGACCTTCGTCGGGATGCAAAACTTGTAATCATAAATATTAAGCCATATTATAGACCATAAGTATGTGTTCATATTGCCAATTAAATATGACTATTATATGTGTATAAATGTAACGGCATCTGGACAGAATAACACATATGTATATTCAAAATGCCACAACTTCTTACCACGAACTGCTTGTGAAATAAGATAATACAATTGAACTATTACAGTATTTATTTCAGAATTTACAAATGTTTAATTATATTGATCACCCATGTCCATGTTTTGCATGTGTGAGGCGTTCAGAGTGGTGTAAGCTCGCTGTTTAGCAGTAAATACGTTCTGTCCATACTACTAACTATATGATTGTATTGCGATTTACTTGATTTAAAAATCATCAAACACATAGCTGTATGATTTAATTGCGATTTACTTGATTTAAAAATCAAACAAATAGCTATATGATTTAATTACGATTTACTTGATTTAAAAATCAAACAAATAGCTGTATGATTTTATTGCGATTTACTTGATTTAAAAATCATCAAACACATAGCTGTATGATTTAATTACGATTTACTTGATTTAAAAATCAAACAATTTGCTATATGATTTAATTGCAATTTATTGAAATTTTAATACAAACATATGAAAATCCATTTTTATTGATATTCGAATACGGTTTTAACATTCCAATATTCGGACGATCGATATAATATTGGAATACGGTTTTAACATTCCAATATTCGGACGATCGATATATTATTCGAATACGGTTTTAACATTCCAATATTCGGACGATCGATATAATATTGGAATACGGTTTTAACATTCCAATATTCGGACGATCGATATATTATTCGAATACGGTTTTAACATTCCAATATTCGGACGATCGATATAATATTGGAATACGGTTTTAACATTCCAATATTCGGACGATCGATATAATATTGGAATACGGTTTTAACATTCCAATATTCGGACGATCGATATAATATTCGAATATGCATTACCATCCATACATTAATTGTATTTAAATTCGCCACCGATTAATAGTCAGTACTATTTATTATTTATTGCTACAATGCAACTTCGTGTCCACGTGACGATAGTGTATTACTATGAGAGACAACTCTAATTTTCTATTACCTCCCTTGGCAGATAATGTCCGATTTATTCCAAAATGTGAATATGTCCTTTTAGTTAGAATCCTTTGTTTTTATTGTTGTTCCCGAACCGGATGTCGCGGTATGATAAATGTGATTATATCTAAATCGCGTTAATTAACTGAAAAAACATTCTTTAAGAAATAAGTATCCATTGCATATACTGTAGGATATTTGTCATATGTCTGCTAAAACTCTTAAGAAGCGATCATTCAGAATGCATCGTCCCCATTTGTCCCACGTTGTCTTTTTAATTAAATTACTTGATATGTTGATTCATCCTGTTAGTTAAGTCTTTTAGGGATATTTCTACATCCCCGCGAGGGGTTCGACATTAGAGGAAGATAGATAGATAGTATTTCATGTTCAAAATATATACGTTGTTTTCTACATCCTCTGTTGTTTCACGCATGCGCGCTGTGCGTGTTTACATTTCGTGTATAAGACGGTTTAAATTTATTGGAATTTTATCGTTTCTGAGCAACTATTTCGATTTTTGTAAACACACACACATTAGTATTTATATTTTATCCAAAACATCCTTTATTACGATGTAATGCTGCTTTAAGAAGCGATCTGTGGTGACTCATTTGCTTTTGGAACATTAAGAAGACAGTTGTATGTTTCAGTGAAATATTCGATATAATTTAGACTAGACAGTATGCGTATGATACAAAACGATACAACTGTTATAAAGTCGTGTTTAGATGACCATAAATGATGGCATAACATATGTCATACAAATTAATGACGTCACCGACAGCTTGATTTTCCCAAACCGTTCGCGTTGACAACATTTCAACATACAGAAGCTAACTACCAAACCTGAAAGGCAGTGGGAAATAAAATGTGTTTATATATTTTAAATATCACTTTAATTCAAACATTTTATTTCACTAATAAATTTCTATATTTCATTGTAATAATATCTAAAAATCGTCACCAGCATGAACAAAATTATTTTTTTAAATTTTCCAGTAAATATATATATTTTTTATATTTCATTGTGAAGCATAACATTGAAACGGCATATTAAGCATTCATCTCTGAACGTCTCGCTTGTATGTATTATCGACCATCCCATCCATGCTCCTCGTAAGCTTCTTTCATGCGTGTGCTGCCTTCTCTGGGCTTCGCTTTGTTGCACCATGCAATTGCTTATACTTGTAAACTAACACATAATTAATTAATTGCTTTTTCTTTGACTACAAATTGAAGTACAGCAGTTTCTTTTGTTAGCCTACTTACTGTATGACTTGTTGGTCTACTTTTTATGTCATTGCGTAAACATGACATTTAACAATACTATACAGTACATTGTTAAAAGCTTAAACTTTATTTATTTTGCAACGATTGCGAAACAATCTTTAACAACTTATAGTAATCACTCTCGTTGGCGCATTTGACAGCATACACGTGGCCAGTGTGTGACCGTCCGTGCCTAACATGCTTGAAGGGGCACCCGGGATCTTCCTCCACCATTACTAGCTGGAGAGTCGCCATATGCCCGTAAAACCTAAAATCAACACAGAAATTATTAGATATTAGTTTAATCATATTTTATTGCTCAGTTCGTTTTACATGTGAATACAAAACATGACAAATTAAATAAAGGCAAACGTGTCAGGCCACAAGTTCTAGGAACATTAGTTACGGCCCTTCCTGGGAATGATTAGTAATTGTATAGCAAGGTCCACATAAACCAATCTCACTACATGCACAATAGTGTTCTTCTCTGCTGAGCATAATACGTAACGCTGCATTTATAATCTTTCGGCATCACCATTGGCTAAATATTTGTTTCTGCTTTGTTTATACCCACATGTTGTACATATGTACCTGAGAGATTATAAAAGTTCATATATGCCTGTCTGGCTGTCTGTCAATCATAATTATTACATTCTAGTCATGTTTGTTCGCTCCTGATATATCTACATCTATATCGATACAGCTATAGGTTTTGAATTTTGAAGTGGCTTCAAATTATATTTACATTGTTAATCATAATTTAATGTATTACATTCTGGTCATGTTTGTTCGTTCCTGATATACCTACATCTATATCAATACAGCTATAGGTTTTGGGTTTTGAAGTGGCTTCAAATTATCTTTACATCTGTGCATACATAGTTCAGTTTCTTTATCAGCGCAGGTTAGCTGGAGTTGTGTGTATGTGCATGGTCGTGGGTACTCACATTTACTAACACCTGTTCATATGTCAAAGTAGCATACATGCTGATTTCTTACAATTATGCGCTTGTAATTTCCTTTAGTTTGAAACACGTCGATTCAATTAGTCAGTGTCTGAGAATTAGGTAAACATATCCATATCTGTAGAATATAATAGAATATTAATTTAAAAAATGTATTCATGGATTCTACAATATCCATTAATTCTGGCCCCCCCAGCCGATACATCGGAGGTGACATTCCACGTTGTACATAATTCCCATTCATGATACATTGAAACTATTTTAGGATTTGTTCTAGAGTAGCCAAAAGGGCATGGCGTATTTTTAGCGGCGAATTGGGTATACGCGGGGAGCAAGTCACATACACAATGTTTCTAACTTACGGTGATTGACTTGATAAAAAGGCGACAGTAGGGTAGTACAAATTGGTCAAAAGAGCGGACGAGTTTGCCCGCCCGAAGGCACTCACATATTGAGGACTATGGCAACAAATTAAAAATAATATTTAAGAAAGGCAAAATGGCGGATAAATAGGACAAAGCGTCTCCAAATAATGTGACAGGGCGGAGCGCCTTGTAATTCCGGTCTAGAAACAATCCCGAGTCATATGTCGCTAATAATGAAATGTTTTAGATGAGTATTGAACGCAAATGTTGTCGCAGTGTTAGAAATATTACTCCTGATACCAATTTCATTCTCACAGTAATATTCTTCCTATCTAATTTCATTGTACCATCCTCTTCCTCGCTTCATGCACCACATTTCCCGACATGCTGTCTTGCTTTACACTTCACATTTCAAACCTCAAGTTGTAATCAGGTTGGATACAAGCAACGCACCTAATAACTATCACCATGATCACCATGTTAAATATATACCTGACAACGAACGATCTCTAGAGGAGGACAGCCATGGCATCAAACAGGTAGGCCAAGTTTCCAATTTTACATATTTAGAACATAGGACCTACAATCAAAATCGCCGGCAGTGTACATTGGCAGGAATGATTTGTTGGACTTCATCGTGTATGTATCGAAGATAGTCTTGTAAGTGTTGAATATTATCTCGTACTTCTGTGTCGTCATCCAGAGTGGGATCGTTCATAGATGTGTGTCCAGCTATTGGTGTATATAATGGTGTGCGAATCTGTGAATATTGTACATGTATTACAATTATGGTTAATATGATGTTCATTAATACCATGTTGAATGTTATCGCTTACTTCTGTGCCGCCACCCAGAGTGGGATCGTTCATAGATGTGTGTCCAACTATTGGTGTATATAATGGTGTGCGAATCTGTGAATATTGTACATGTATTACAATTATGGTTAATATTATGTTAATTAATACCATGTAAATGCTATGTTGTTGAATATGGTTTTTTTGTAAATAACTTTCTTTCAAGCTTTATATGTTGAATAAAAGAATAAAAAATACGAACAATGTAAATAATATTTTATTTCTTCTTGTGAGCGTTCCTCTGTGGCCGAGTGGTCGTTGATCTCATAACACTTTCCCCTCACTTCTGTAGGTTCGAATCCTACCTGGGGTGTCGAATTATTTCATGTGTGAGGAAGCTAACCAGGTTGCTTGGTGGCGATCGGTGGCTCTACCCGCGTGTCGTCTGTGTATACTATACTATTCAGAGGGGCACCGGTGTCTTCCTCCACCTGTTTATGAGTTGGGTGTATTTATCCTAGCCACCGTAGAGCATGTGGGCGAGCAGAGTAGTCCCCAACGGTTTCATACCTGTTCTCCAACTTCAAACTCAGTCCCAAGCTTCTGATTGGTTCAGCTGAGAGTAAATCTCAATGTCTAAACCAATCAAATTACTAGACCTACCAGATTGTTTCCAGGCACAGTATCGTAAGACTCAACCTGAACAGGCCCTGTCCTGATAAAAATGCTTCAATTTTTAAAGCATGTCCTGGCCCCTGTGTAATACCACATTTATCAACTCTTAAATCCTGGCTCATCTGAGACTAAATATCAATATCAACCAGTCAAAACAATAGAGCATGAGGTCTGAGAATAATTTGATAACTTCCGATCTTGTACTTGTTTGTTTAATCATGTACACAGTCTTAGCAAATTAATTAATGTACGTTCTGTTGCGTCATTATAACGATTAACATATGTACTGTTCATTGGCCCCACATTATTGTCTACCGTAAATACATAACGGCGTTCATGTGGGGGATTGTTGGACAGTTTTCTTTGTTTTAATCCAGGAGGACTCATACCAATATGACATACTTGTACATACAAACACATATAGCGATAGCAGATCATATTTCTGGTGCGGGCCATTTTCTAATGTTGTTAAAACTTGTGGCCCAAACCATTTGTATTATCATGCTATATTTTTGAAAATTGTGTTGTATATTTTGTATATATCATCAATGATGAAGTCAATAAAATATGATTAAAATAAACTATATGGAGAGCGAGAGAGAGGAGAGAGAGAGGAGAGAGAGGGGAGAGAGGGGAGAGAGGAGAGAGAGAGAGAGAGAGGAGAGAGAGGAGAGAGAGGAAGAGAGGAGAGAGAGGAGAGCAAAGAGAGAGAGAGAATAGAGAGGAGAGGAGAGAAAGAGAAGGAGAGAGAGAGAGAGAGAGGAGAGGATAGCAAAGAGAGATAATAGAGAGGAGAGATAGAAGAGAGAGAGAGAGAGAGAGAGAGAGGAGAGGATATGAGAGAGAGAGAGAGGGAGAGAGAAGCGAGAGGAGAGAGAGAACAGAGAGGAGAGGAGAGGATAGAGAGAGGCGAGAGAGAGGGAGAGATATAAGAGAGCGAGGGAGAGGAGAGAGGGAGAGGAGAGAGGGAGAGAGAAGCTTTAATAATACTTATATGCATACTAGTACTTACAATTTTTATTTTGTGGTGGGTGGGCTTTTTATACTTGCGTAACACAACGGAAATACAAATTACATTGTTTGTTTTTGATTATAAATCCAAGTTTAAGCCCATTTTATTTTCATCATATTGTTTAACTAGGGCATCCCACATGCTCAATACATGTTCCTACATCATTGTAATATTTTAAATTATTATATACCATGATAATACAACATGTTGAATGACGGATGTGAGTACAGTTTGCCTATTTGATCCATAATTTCGTTCCATTACGTATTTAGGCTCAATAGTTCCGCGTGGTTTGGCGATGTAAATGTTGGTTGCGATTGCGCACCCATGCGTGTTTCTACAAACAACAATGGCTGATCGATTCGGCAATTTAACGTCGGAGGAACAACTAGATATACTTGTCTCTTGTGAAATCATGCTATAAGGGATTGCCGTAGTTGACTAATTCCGAAAGAAACGTAAATATAGTTTACTTTGTGCTTATTTTAAACTGTTGTTAATTCGTCTCGGACAATAGCCTTCTGTTTCCGGTCAATAGTCCCACATTCGGAAAAAATAATTTGGGGTATTGACTTGAAGAGAAGTGAATACTTGTATGATGGGTGAGACGTCCTCGGCTACTGAAGCTACTGATTCGCAGGTTGTTATGTTGGTCCATAAGTATAATTATGGGCAATTGAGTATCCGGGCATCATTGATTGCATGGGTCGTTTCTGCGACCGGCAAGTTGATTGCACGGGGTCGTTTCTGCGACCGGCAAGTTGATTCATGGGGTCGTTTCTGCGACCGGCAAGTTGATTGCACGGGTCGTTCTGCGACCGGAGTTGATTGCACGGGTCGTTTCTGCGACCGGCAAGTTGATTGCACGGGGTCGTTTCTGCGACCGGCAAGTTGATTGCACGGGGTCGTTTCTGCGACCGGCAAGTTGATTGCACGGGGTCGTTTCTGCGACCGGCAAGTTGATTGCACGGGGTCGTTTCTGCGACCGGCAAGTTGATTGCACGGGGTCGTTTCTGCGACCGGCAAGTTGATATGCACGGGGTCGTTTCTGCGACCGGCAAGTTGATTGCACGGGGTCGTTTCTGCGACCGGCAAGTTGATTGCACGGGGTCGTTTCTGCGACCGGCAAGTTGATTGCACGGGGTCGTTTCTGCGACCGGCAAGTTGATTGCACGGGGTCGTTTCTGCGACCGGCAAGTTGATTGGATACTATTTGGAAGGATATTCGAAGATATTGTAATGTTCTGCGGACATATTTGGAAGGATCTGCGGAAATATTTGGAAGGATCTTCGGACATATTGTAATGATCTTCGGATATATTGTAATGATCTGCTGACATATTTGTAATAATCTGCGGACATACTATACTCGTATTAGTAGATATTGTAATTGTATTCTGACTCGTTGCAATGAACTTCGGACATGTAATGATATTCGGACATGATG
The DNA here is from genome assembly GCA_014843695.1 of Archivesica marissinica. Taxonomy (NCBI): domain Eukaryota; kingdom Metazoa; phylum Mollusca; class Bivalvia; order Venerida; family Vesicomyidae; genus Archivesica; species Archivesica marissinica. Next base: position 43,253,514 of record CM026388.1, read on the forward strand.
TAATGATCTTCGGACATGATGCAATGCTTTTCGGACATGATGTAATGGTTTTCGGATATGTTGTTATTGTCTTCGGACATGTTGTATTGGTCTTCGGACATGATGTAATGGTCTACGGACATGATGTAATGGTTTTCGGGCGCTCTGTAAATGCCCGCGCACTTAATAACTAATTAAATAAAATGGTACTATAATAAATTGATCACAAAGTTGTAAGAAATCAGCATGCATTGTTATCTATACATAGTTCCCATGTGACGTCATCATTCCTACTGTGGCTGCCATTTTGAATGGCAAAGTTGTTCAAATATTATATATAATATATAGTAGCGTAATTTTGTTTTTTCTTCATAAAATATTTATTTTTCATCCCATCACCATGTTTCATACATTGTTGGAAAGCTCTCAATGGACATATTTTTGTATCATTTCACAAAGTTTGTATCAATAACGAATACATAATAATTTACCTGTATATTAATATTTCAACTGTGAAAATAGACTTTCAAAAATAGGTGCAAGTTAAGTTCTTATAATTTATAATCCATACATCATTGTCAAAAAATAAATTAATATTTAAAAAGTACATTTCAATACCTTTAAAATCATACCAATTTTTATATTAACAAACCAAAATTAATAAAGTCATTGCAATTAAAGAATTACTAGTAAAACATGAAATTGCTGTTAATAAAACCTGCCAGTCAAAATGGCTGCCAAGATGAGATATTATCAGTGTTTTTGACTGCCGTGGGAACTATGTATTAATACCGTTATGTTTATGTGTTGTATTAATCTGTGTTGTTGCCGTGTTGGTTGAAATGATGCCAGCTTGTTTAGTAACACCTGCCATCCAAGTCGGAATGTGTTGCATTACGTACGGGACGCACTTCCTACTCCGGCGTTTATCGTTGTATATTGCTGACAATAAAAACCAATGTGGAGCATATATCGTACCCGCCCGTGTAGTCAGACCCGTAGCCACACTGAGGCACACCGAGGCAGTTTCCTCTGTTAATTTCCAAAAGCATAAAATAAATAAAAAATTAAATAAATAAAATGCAAACAATATCTCTTTGCTACATAAAATGTTGACTGCTAGAGAGCTGAAAGGTCAGTACATAATTATACATCTAAAATCACGAACACGCACTTCTATGCCCAAACAATGTTAAAGTGGAACATGTGTCAGGAATCCACTAGAGTTCCTCGGTTGAAATTTGCCTCTGGCTACGGTACTGGTAGTTAACGGGTTGTGCGTTCGAGCACCGACATAACCGCGGTGGTGCTGTCCGCAGGCAAGACTTAAATCCACATTGCCTCTTCTACCTCCCTCATGGCCACGTGTTGCATCAGAGATGAGGTATCGAGAGTGCTTCAACTAACGTTGTAAGAACTTGTTTCACAATTGAGTTAAAATAAATGTGTATACACTAAGCTAAACTAAACTAAACTAAACTAAACAATAACTAGTCTAATAGTGTTTTTCTCTAAATAATCTAGGCCATAATTGCTAATCCACGTTGTGTGTGTTTTACGTTTATTTATCGTCGCTACCGGTTTCCCATACGCCTCCTGAAGAGATTAGTCATTTTAGATGTTTGGAGGATAGTGCAGTGATACGGACAGATACCCATTCCAGAGTCTCCTCTCGTTCTTTTAGTGTACGGTGTAAAGCACCGACACGAGACTTCGGTTTATTGTCCCGTCTGAAAGACTGTTAATTTTATTAGGGTCAGACGGGTGATCCAGTTTGTGTTATGTGATACGTGTAACGTATGCATTGTTCACACTGTATAACAACGGGGCATACAATAAGTATATTATATATATCTAATCGTTCCGTTTTAATATATTATTAACAATTAATAATATTTGACTTAAAGCGACACTACATCGATGAAAATGCAAACTTCTGCATCATGTATTTTGCTATCATATGGTATAAGTTATTTCCAAATGTTTGTGAGTGTTTTACGTTTATTTATCGTAGCTAGCGGTTGCCCATATGAGCGACGCCTCCTGAAGAGATTAGTCATTTTAGATATTTGGAGGATGGTGCAATGATACAGACAGAGATCCATTCCAGAGTCTCATCTGGTTCTTTTACGTGCACAGTGTACAATATCGACATGATACCTCGGTTTAAAGTCCCATCTGAAAGAGTGTTAATTTTATTAGGGTCAGACGGGGGATCGAACCTGCGATCCATGGATTAATGTTGTGTCTGTCAAATAATATCCGTGTATTTATGTGTAAGGGACTTAATTCATAATCATTGACTATGTTAAATCAACAGTATTTACAGAGTTGTCGCTCACAGTCTTCTAGATTAAAAATCTCACAATGAAGCGTCTCAACGTAAACAATACTTTTAAAACACCTGGGGTCACACCTTTTTGTGTGTGCCACGTGTCGTCTATTAGTAAGAACTATGTATGTGCTTACTTTCGGGTACTGAATAAATCACACCAAATTTATAACCGAATGCATGCAGAAATCCAATTTCTTCAAACCAGTTGTACTTTTCTTTAGAGGTACTTTGTAGGTAGATATATTTCTTTATTTATAGAGGGTGACCTAATTAGTTCTGAAATAATATTCCTTAGGGCCCTCTTAAATTTCTTAGCACTGTAGCATTAATGCACATACACAATAATTATAACCAAAGTACACAGTTACGCCATGCGATATACGTGTATAGTGTTGTACACTCATTATGTAACTTAAATAAATCAGGTAATTTTATCGAAATACAAAACGTCATAAACATATTGATTGACAATCATTATATATATAACATTCTAGTGCCTATCGATTAAAATGTTGTTGTATCCATATTTTACATTTTGTCTTGAAAATATTTAAATATCTGCACGTCTTATTTTTCTTATGACAGCAGAGGATCACTAATACAACAACCATTAACATTAAAACACAAACTGACACACACAAGAAGAATATCTTGCCATTTTTGGCAAAACAATACGGATTATTTTCTCCGCCATTAGAATAAGTGTTTGCGTATTAATATTTTGAATTGCGTAAATCATACCTTGTAAATTGTACAGTTGGCATGTCTGGGGAATATTGCAACGTCACCTGTCCAGGCGAAGACTTCTGCAAAGATATGATTTGTGAGAGATATACAGCTATGTGTAGTGGCTGTATATCAGAATATTTCGGCAAGTATTGTCAGAAAAATTGCAGTCGATGTGTTGACGGATCATGTGACCAAAATGGCGGCGTCTGTTACGGAGACTGTATACCAGCTTTTTACGGTGAACAATGTAACACAGCTTGCCATGACAGATGCGCAGTCTGCAATCAGTCGACTGGTTCCTGTGAACTATGTAACACGAGCACTTATGGAACACTTTGTGAATCAGACTGTAGTCAGCATTGCCGTCCGTCTGCAGAGGGGGTGATAACATGCGATATACACGGAGGCGCATGCGCTGAAGGCACGTGCGAAACCGGATATTACACACCGACGTGTACTTCTGCATGTAGTCTTTATTGTTTCCATGACGAATGTTATTTTGATTCCGGAAACTGTACCAATGGGTGTGAGATTGGTCACTATGGTTTAAAATGTGACGGGAATTGTAGCGAAAACTGCCGCAACAAAAACTGCAATGCTGCCTTTAATAATTGCCAAGATGGGTGTGTGAGCGAATTTTACGGCGCATTGTGTGATATGCCTTGCAATGAGCATTACTCTTCAGAGGAGTGTGGAGATGATGGTTATTGTGTAAACGGTTGTGACCCTGGCTGGTACGGTAACCTATGCGACTATGCGTGTAATATTACATGTACTGATGGCAGCTGTGACCGTTTGAGCGGTCTGTGTGCAGCATGTAGCTAACCAAATGCTGCACCACTATGCCGAAATGCAAGTGAGTATTGGCCATTTTCAAAGGTTTACACATATTTCATGAAGCATAAAATAAGCTTAGAATTATCAAATAGTATCTTTAAACATTAATGGCATATTGTCAGTATCGGTTGTCTCTTTAAACATTAATGGCATATTGTCAGCATCGGTTGTATCTTCAAACATTAATGGAATATTGTCAGCATCGATTGTCTCTTCAAACATTAATGGAATATTGTCAGTATCGGTTGTATCTTTAAACATTAATGGAATATTGTCAGTATCGGTTGTATCTTCAAACATTAATGGAATATTGTCAGTATCGGTTGTCTCTTTAAACATTAATGGAATATTGTCAGTATCGGTTGTATCTTCAAACATTAATGGAATATTGTCAGTATCGGTTGTATCTTCAAACATTAATGGAATATTGTCAGTATCGGTTGTCTCTTTAAACATTAATGGCATATTGTCAGCATCGGTTGTATCTTCAAACATTAATGGAATATTGTCAGCATCGGTTGTCTCTTCAAACATTAATGGAATATTGTCAGTATCGATTGTATCTTCAAACATTAATGGAATATTGTCAGCATCGGTTGTCTCTTTAAACATTAATGGAATATTGTCAGTATCGGTTGTATCTTCAAACATTAATGGAATATTGTCAGTATCGGTTGTCTCTTTAAACATTAATGGAATATTGTCAGTATCGGTTGTATCTTCAAACATTAATGGAATATTGTCAGTATCGGTTGTCTCTTCAAACATTAATGGAATATTGTCAGCATCGGTTGTCTCTTTAAACATTAATGGAATATTGTCAGCATCGATTATCTGCAACGTTTATATTATGATAGTGTGTGGAAACTGTCGTAATTATAGCAGAGTAAATATGTTGTAATATTTCCAACAACTTGCATTTTGAACTGAATGATGGTACATAGGACCTGGGTTGATAATGTCACTTAGATATCAACTGTAGCCTATTTGTTGCCGTTATTTGCCTACCACAATACTGTTTACCACCCAGGTTGATAAGCCGTGTTTTCTAATCTGTTATTACGTTATATTGTCGTTTGCAGGTTTGATACGGTCACGAGCTTGTGTCAAACTAGAACAAACGTATCATAACTAGTTCCTGAGAAAATAACATGCGCACTCGGTGCTAGTTTGTTTAATTCCTGTCTCATTGTGTCAAATTTGACCATTAACAGATGTTTGTAGTTTCGTGGTAATATTTCAATCGTTTTCGAGTATCATATTCAGTATTTGTGATTTTATTCCTGATAATAACGGAGCGAATGATTTCGATATTTAAATGTTCAAAGTCATATCAAAGTAATAAAGATGTCATTTCGTGGCTAGTTACATACCAGCCTAGGTATCGACCCTCGGTAACTTGATATCAAGTTTACAGACGGATCTGTAGTCCAGTGGTAACACGCTGGACTGATAATCCAGGGATCGCAGGTTCGATCCCCCGTCTGACCCTAATAAAATTAACAGTCTTTCAGATGGGACGTTAAACCGAGGTCTCGTGTCGGTGCTTTACACCGTGCACGTAAAAGAACCAGAGGAGACTCTGGAATAGATCTCTGTCTGTATCATTGCACTATCCTCCAAAAATCTAAAATGACTAATCTTTTCAGGAGGCGTCGCTCATATGGGCAACCGGTAGCGACGATAAATAAACGTAAAACACACACAAGTTACATCTGGTAGGTACCTATGCTGAATATGAAACTAGCCACGTAATAACCTCTACATACATTAATGGAACATAGTTAACATCGATGATCTCTTTAATACATCAGATGGGAATTGTGGCAAACTCGATAACCTACTTGTATAACACGGGGACCTCCGTGACCGGGTCGCTATGGTCATGACTTCACTTGTCTCCTCGCCGTTTAAGGTTCGAATCACACTGTGGCATTCAGATGTCAAATTATTTCACGGGATAAAGCTTTCCAGCTGACTTGCGGAATGTCGGTGGTTATACCCCGTCAGACATTGCATAATTCGTACCGGACATACTCCTAGTGGGGGGAGGAGGGGGGGGGGGGGCACACGTCTTCGCGTCAACTTTCACTTATTCAATTATATTATTTCATACTATTTATTATTAATATTTCAATGCAGACACCATGAATTCCTAGCAATTAATTATGGAAATAATGTACAGTACATACATTTCAATTAATATAATATATAGGATCTTACATGAGTGGTGATTTCATATCATAATGTTAAATTAATGAAACGAGTTTTGGAAATTTGCTATTAAGTGAACCTTTTCATCACATTGCCATATTGCATTGTGATCTTATTTTGGCACAAAATAACGCTGTCACTTTCATATTGACGCCAACTTGTTATAATGACGCCAACTTGTCATATTAACGCCAACTTGTTATAATGACGCCAACTTGTTATAATGACGTCAACGTGTCATAATGACGCCAACTTGTTATAATGCCGCCAACTTGTCATAATGACGCCAACTTGTCATATTAACGCCAACTTGTTATAATGACGACAACGTGTCATAATGACACCAACTTGTCATATTAATGCCAACGTGTTATAATGACGCCAACATGACATATTAACGCCAGCTTGTTATAATGACGCCAACTTGTTATAATGACGCCAACATGTCATATTAACGCCAACTTGTTATAATGACGCCAACTTGTCATATTAATGCCAACGTGTTATAATGACGCCAACGTGACATATTAACGCCAACTTGTTATAATGACGGCAACTTGTCATATTAACGCCAACTTGCTATAATGACGCCAACGTGACATATTAACGCCAACTTGTTATAATGACGGCAACTTGTCATATTAACGCCAACTTGCTATAATGACGCCAACTTGCTATAATGACGCCAACTTGTTATAATGACGACAACTTGTCATATTAACGCCAACTTGCTATAATGACGCCAACTTGTTATATTGACGCCAACGTGTCAGTCCAAATTGTCAGATCTCTCTAAATTGCAATGACGTCACGTTTAAGCAGCGCTATAATTGTTTAGTTTCTACAAATTTATTTTAGCTCGATGGCGAAACAGGTCCTTACAACTTATATTGATCACCCTCGAGACCTCATTCCTGACGGAATCCATCGCCATGGGGGAGAGAGAAGAGGCTAATAATTAAATGCCTTGCATAAGGGCACACTCGTGACGGCTCCATCGGCGCTCGAACTCCGGACCTTTTGTACCTGAAGCGAACGCGCATCAACTGCGCTATCACGTTATAATTGAGTCAAGAATTCTTTTAAATCGTAGTTTGTCTTACCATTAACGTTATGTATCAATTCAAATATAAATATTCATACTTTAAAGATTCCATTTACAACTTATATGGATTATTCTCTTAACCAATCAGTCTACTTCCATGAGTTATTACACATGTGTACATATACGAAATTATGAGATGACTGTATTACACCGAATACAAACACATACACGTTCTACACATAATACGTATAAGACCCATTAGTATGTTACAATGCGTGAAACATCTTAATTTCTTAAAATATATGTAAAATTTAAAATTAGCTAAGCATGACCGTAAAATATTAAATTTAATATACTGATTTTGATATATTCTGACAGGAATAAAGTTATTTGGCAATATTTGGGGGACAATGATGTATGCACCTTTGTTTTACATTATGTTTTTGCTATACTCATTACATATTGCTCTCTTGGAATATTAATTGCTTTGTATCATGTCGGTCTATAACAGTCGCTATTATATCTCCGTTGTGTTTGTTTGTAAATAATGTCGCTTATAATTCACGAGTACGGTTAGTTCTGTGATGTAGTTTAATGACTGGACTAGTAAATGTTGTTATATGTTATGTTATATTTCGGGTTTTACGCCTGCATCAGCACCATTTTGGGCTATATCGCCGGCGGGCAGTATACCTAACAACACCTTTTCTGAGCAGGCTCCAGTGGTTGACCAGTAGTTTGGTGCACCAACCTCCGTAAGGAACTGCCAACCTTTTCAGATAAATGAGACACGGTCTGAGCTGGGCTCGAACCCGTGACCATCAGTGATGATAGGTTACAGTGGTATACACGTCAGCGACCGTAACCACTCGACCACGGAGGCGGACAGTAACTGTTGTGCTGTTCTCTTGTAAGTATGGCTAAGTCATCCATTGACCTTTCAGCTTGTCCAACAGGCCTCCGCGGTTTGAATTGTACACAACCGTGCAACAGCACTTTCTGCGAAGGTAATACGTGTGCTCGATATTTGGGAGATTGCATTGGATGCATACAGGGTCGATACGGACAACTCTGTGGGGAACAGTGCAACGAGTGTCGTCAAGGAAGCACCTGTCAACAAAGTGATGGAAGATGTGACGGAGAGTGCGTTGATGGTCAATTTGGCTCGTATTGCATGCAGCAATGCAGTACTTGCATTAGCTGTGAGAAGAGTACGGGATCGTGTACGGTATGTCCGGATGGTAGATTCGGGGACAAATGCGCCATCAACTGCAGCCCACGTTGTATGCCTACGCCGTCTAGCGGAATTATGTCTTGTGAATTGGGCACTGGTATATGTGACTCTGGTACATGTTCTGCTGGATATTGGGGCGTAGGCTGCTTTCAAATATGCAATGATAATTGTGCTGTAAACCAACTGACTGGTACCATGTCGTGTAGCATTGATACTGGCATTTGCGATGCTGACTGCACGCCGGGATATTATGACCCGCAGTGTAGCACATTATGTATATCGCTTTGTCTTGATCGAGCGTGCGACCGTGCCGACGGCGTTTGCGCGGATTGTTACAACGGAAGTCGCACCTTCAATTGCCCGGATGCAGGTACTGTTACGAATATGGATTTTAATGTTTTTATTGCATTTTATATTTAATGTAAAATTAAAATTCGCTCATTTCACATGCACACACGAAGCCAACGTAGAATGAGCTATATCAACGCCGTGCGCGCTAGAGATGAAATTTCCAGTAACACACGTCCTGTAATTCCGTTAGCGCCACAATTCTAATGCACTATCTCCATGACATATATCCAGAGCCTTTACAAAAGCACATATTAATGAATTGTGATCTGCTGATGATGATGATTCAGTTTATTTAACCTCGCCGCCGGTAAACCATATGGGCGAGCAATTGTGATCTACTACGGTTAGTTGAACTATTTATAGCCTTTATTTTGCCCAGAATGCAAAGGGTTAACTGAATAATGGAAGTATTGGCCTGTAGCTGCTTTGCTGGTGTATATTTACTGCTTACTATGAGTGTATAACTGTGTAGTTTCCTTACATGCATACACGTGCTCTAGAAATACAGGTCGATATGTATATGTCTCCAATATAGTTCATTCACACTGTTATTTTGTATAGTCTTTGCCTGTGCATGCATCTCTTTAAAGATTACATCATTCTTTAATCGTTAATTTTTAATCTACAGGACTTCCGGTTTCTTTCACATTCTCTGCTCTTTTGTTTCAAATATTTAGTTTGCGACGTCGGTGTGTACGGAGAGGAATGCACTCTCCCATGTTCGAACGGGTGTACAAACAGATGTGAGCGTTACACTGGGACGTGTTCTAGCTGTCAACCAGGGTTATGGGGAGTTAAATGCGACACGGCGTGCGCATCCGGAAGTGGTTGTTATCAATGTAACCAGACTAGCGGAAGCTGCTTAGAGTGCGTCGCTGCGAAACACGGCGTAGACTGTACTCGAGATTGCGGCCATTGTACACATTTTAACGACGGGAATATCTACTGCAATAAAGATAACGCGGATTGTCAAGTGCCGTCATGCCAACCCGGCTACCACGGCAGAGCGTGTGCGCACGAATGCAGCTCTACATGTTTTGATACTGGTGACGACGTAAATGAATGCATCTTTAATACGGGCATCTGCAGCAACGGATGCGACACTGGATTTTATGATAATTATTGCGACAGGAAGTGCAGCACCACGTGTTTTAACAACGACTGCGAAGGTTCGGCAACTAACTGCCGACAGGGTTGCGCTTTTGGATATTTCGGGACTACCTGTTCGAACCCGTGTCCCATACATTGCGTTAATGGAGGGTGTGATGGTACCAGTGGGGCATGCGATGGTGTTTGTGATATGGGATATTATGGTGACCAATGTTCAATGCCGTGTGAATCGACGTGTATTGATTCTTTATGTAACAAGGCGACGGGCGATTGCCCCGAGTGTCATGACAACGCTAATACTGGGAGGCAGTCCTACTATTGCAGAGATACCGGTAATATATAGGCGTATTCCTGTTCAAAATAATCTTCACAATGTTTAGATATGTTATTATCGTGTAGTTATACATTAAAACGTTTAAACTTGATTTATTTTACAACGATTGCGATGCAAGTTTTAACAACTTATATTAATTTCATTTGATAATATTTTGTATATGACAATAACAATCGTATAACCGATACATAATTAGCAAATGGGTTGGGCCACACGTTCTGACAATATTAGTGATTGGCCCTCCCCATAGAAACGAGTTGAACACATCAGAATGAAAGAACCGTTATTACGCAATCAAAAGCTTAAAAAGTGCATTTTAATACCTTTAAAAGCATACCACATTTTATACTAAGAAACCAAAATTAATTAAGTTATTGCAATTGAAGAATTAATAGTAAAATCCTGAAATTGCCATTTGCAAAATTTGCCGATCAAAATGGCGGCCAAGATAAGATTTTCAGTGGTTTTGATTGTTTTCATAGTATTTTAGGCAAGTTTTAGCAACTTATATTAATTTCATTTAATAATATTTTGTTGCTCTATATACATGTATACAACAATAACAATCGTATAACCGATACATAATTAGCAAATGGGCTGGGCCACACGTTCTGACAATATTAGTGATTGGCCCTTCCCATAAACTTATATATACCACGTAACTTATATTAATCACTCTCGTTGGCGCGGATGAAAGCGTAAAATTTAATGTGGTCATTCGTGTGGGAGGAGACCGGAGTACCCGGAGAAAACCAACCTTTCCGATATCAACCTTCGGTTATGTGAAGTATTGTGTTAGGTCCGAAGGAATTCGACATAACGGATGTGGAATGTATGCTAAACTATGTAACCGTAGGCAAATTAGTATTACGTTGACATGTGTTGTGTAAAGTTCCGTATGCTTTGTAAATCGCAATGGCGTAGAACTGAACGTAGAACTGAACGTAAAGCAAATTTAAACAACTCATTTTGAGAATGTTGTATTAACACTCATATACAATGCAATGTTGTCGTTCTGAACAGGGGTATGCGTCTAATAATATTCGTTCTGAACAGGGGTATGCGTCTAATAGTATTAGTTCTGAACAGGGGTATGCTTATAATAATATTCGTTCTGAACAGGGGTATGCGTCTAATAGTATTAGTTCTGAACAGGGGTATGCTTCTAATAATATTCGTTCTGAACAGGGGTATGCTTCTAATAATATTCGTTCTGAAAAGGGGTATGCGTCTAATAATATTCATTCTGAACAGGGTTATGCGTCTAATAATATTCATTCTGCACAGGGGTATGCATCTAATAATATTCGTTCTGGACAGGGGTATGTGTCTAATAATATTCGTTCTGGACAGGGGTATGTGTCTAATAATATTCGTTCTGGACAGGGGTATGTGTCTAATAATATTCGTTCTGGACAGGGGTATGCATCTAATAATATTCGTTCTAAACAGGGGTATGCGTCTAATAATATCCGTTCTAAACAGGGGTATGCGTCTAATAATATTTGTTCTAAACAGGGGTATGCGTCTAATAATATTCGTTCTAAACAGGGGTATGCGTCTAATAATATCCGTTCTAAACAGGTGTATGCGTCTAATAATATTCGTTCTAAACAGGGGTATGCGTCTAATAATATTCGTTCTAAACAGGGGTATGCGTCTAATAATATTCGTTCTAAGCAGGGGTATGCATCTAATAATATCCGTTCTAAACAGGGGTATGCGTCTAATAATATTCTGAACAGGGGTATGCGTCTAATAATATTCTGAACAGGGGTATGCGTCTAATAATATTCTGAACAGGGGTATGCGTCTAATAATATTCGTTCTGAACAGGGGTATGTGTCTAATAATATTCGTTCTGAACAGGGGTATGCGTCTAATAATATTAAACTATTCTAGGAGACAAGAGTGTTACATGTTAGCGATTGTCATCATTCTAGTGTTATCGAACTACGTTGTTTCGAAGTGCACAAAGTGCTGCTTAGTACAGGTGGCTGCTTAATAGAGGTCAAGTGTATAATAAAATAACATATTGGGAATCTGGAAACTGGCTGCTTAATACAGATTGGCTGCTTAATAGAGGTCAATACATATAATAAAATAACATATTGGGAATCTGGAAACTGGCTGCTTAATACAGATTGGCTGCTTAATAGAGGTCAATGCATATAATAAAATAACATATTGGGAATCTGGAAACTGGCTGCTTAATACAGATTGGCTGCTTAATAGAGGTCAATACATATAATAAAATAACATATTGGGAATCTGGAAACTGGCTGCTTAATACAGATTGGCTGCTTAATGAAGGTTACTACTGACTGTAGGCGTATTGGCGTATTGCGTAAACCAGTATTCAAAAGTACGTTAGTACTTGTAAACAATGGGTCACTCGAACCAAGCATAGCTGGAACCATTATTTGCTTGTCCAACGAGTTCGAAGAAACGAAGTTTGATTGTTCGTACATTATGACTGATGCACCTCATTGGTTCAGGTTGGTTCATATGTCTTGCCATAATCATTTGGTGTGAGTCTTTCATTTGTTTTCAAATTAACATCCGACTTACTAAGCTGCACTATGGATAAAAGGAATTGCACATTTGCACATAGTTATAATAACTGAGTCTACCTCTTTTACTAACAAATTCCGACCGTGTGCTGTACACACACGCTCTCTCTCACTATTTTGTATTATTTCAGAAGTCAGGTCGGTGGGCTAGTGGTTAATGACATCACCTTCCAATAAATTGCACCTCACCGCAATCCCTCTTGGGGTGTTGAAATATTTCATGTGAGGAACCAGCTATTTTGATTTGAGAAAAATGTCGGTGGTTCTATCGATGTACCCGCCCGTGCCTGAAATAATGCTCGGGAGTCACCGAGGTTCTTCCCAAAAGAACAGCAGATGACTCGCCATATGACCAAAATGATCGGTGCCACCTTAAACCCATACTAATTGTTTGTTTCAAATTCACGTACAGACTAACTACATTCCTAGAATGTCAATATTTCTAAGATACCTTCGAATTATTGCAGCATGTGAAGCCGGGAAATATGGCCAATACTGTCAATCAAATTGTACCGACAATTGCTTTCTCACGTGTGGCAGATATAACGGGTCCTGCTTCGGATGCGACAGTGGCTATCACGGCATTTCCTGTGACTTAACCTGCGGGCATTGCAGCTCTGGGGCATGCGATCAGAAGACCGGCGTGTGCGAAAGTGACTGTAGCCCGGGATACTGGAATGTGTATTGCAACCAAACATGTCTCCATGCCGGCTGCAAGACATGTTTTATGGCGAATGGAGTGTGTGATGTATGCGATGATGGTTTTTACGAGGTAAATTGCGACCGAAACTGCAGCGCATTTTGTGCCCGGAACTCTCTGAACTCCGTTACTTGTGATAAGGTTACCGGGGCCTGTGACGAATTCCGGTGTTTGCCAGAGTATTGGAACAAGAATTGTGACATGCACTGTAATGCGAATTGTCTGCGGAATGGCAATGAAGAAAGGACGTGTGCTTTCGATACGGGGGATTGCGATTTTGGATGTGAAGATAAGTTTTATGGGGGTCATTGTAGTACTCATTGCAGTAGTGCATGTACGGATGAACTGTGTGATCGCGACGGCTCGTGCAGTGTGAGCTGTGTTAATGGCGCGTACGGCGATCGGTGTGCGGATGGATGCAGTGAAACGTGTAACGATGGGAAATGCGATCGCATTTCGGGCCGCTGTGAGGAATGCGAGAAGAAGTTTGAAGAGCGAACTCCATTGTGCCGAAACGCTAGTAAGTACTACTAGTTAGTTTTAAACTATTGTATTGTTCAGTTATTTATAACAACAAATGACATACATATTAGTAGAACAACAACACCAACAACAACAGCAGCAGCAACAACAACAGCAATAACAACAGCAGCAACAACAACAGCAATAACAACAGCAATAACAACAGCAATAACAACAGCAATAACAACAGCAATAACAACAGCAATAACAACAGCAGCAACAATAACAACAGCAGCAACAACAACAGCAATAACAACAGCAATAACAACAGCAATAACAACAGCAATAACAACAGCAATAACAACAGCAGCAACAACAACAACAGCAATAGCAGCAACAACAACAATAGTTTATTGCATAAACCATATAAATACTTAACATAAAACAATACTAGTAATTACAAATACAATACCAGTAATTACAAATACAATACTAGTAATTACAAATACAATACAAGTAATTACAAATACAATACAAGTAATTACAAATACAACACACGCAATTACAAATACAATACAAGTAATTACAAATAAAATACAAGTAATTACAAATACAATACACGCAATTACAAATACAATACCAGTAATTACAAATACAATACCAGTAATTACAAATACAATACAAGTAATTACAAATACAATACCAGTAATTACAAATAAAATACAAGTAATTACAAATACAATACACGTAATTACAAATACAATACCAGTAATTACAAATACAATACTAGTAATTACAAATACAATACTAAGGGTTATACATTTTGTTGGATATACAATTTTTTTTAGTGAGAAGTCGCTTTAATACTTAGTAAGTACAGTCACACTTGTATTAAGAGACCACCAAAGGGACGTGCAGACAGCTACATTGAAGCAGTAGTAATCTTTTAATACAGGCTAATGTGTTCCTTACCCTCTCCTTCATAGAGATTTAGGTTAATAACCTATTATATCTCCAAACAAACGACAGCCATTTAACCCTTTCCTTCATAGAGATTTAGGTTAATAACCTATTATATCACCAAACAAACGACAGCCATTTAACCCTTTCCTTCATAGAGATTTAGGTTAATAACCTATTATATCTCCAAACAAACGACAGCCATTTAACCCTTTCCTTCATAGAGATTTAGGTTAATAACCTATTATATCTCCAAACAAACAACATCCATTTAGTTATCATGCAGTGGATAAGTAGTCGCCATATCTATCCCACCTCCATAGATATTACTGGGACTACATGAGATTTAGGTTAATAACCTATTATATCTCCAAACAAACGACAGCCATTTAGCTATCATGCAGTGGATAAGTAGTGGCCATATCTATCCCACCTCCATATATATTAATGGGACTACATGAGGTTCTGGTCTGCATTATGGACATTGGCTTGGCTACTACATTGGCAATGTATGTCGTATTGGTAATGGCGTCAAGATGTGCTTCTATGAGGGAAAGGGTTTATGAACATTGGCTTGGCTACTACATTGGCAATGTATGTCGTATTGGTAATGGCGTCAATATGTACTTCTATGAGGGAAAGGGTTTATGAACATTGGTTTGGCTACTACATTGGCAATGTGTGTCGTATTGGTAATGACGTCAATAGGTGCTTCTATGAAGTAAAGGGTTAACAACACAAACGGGGACTTTGGTCACTTAATACAAATGACTGATAGCATTGTTTTAAGCTGAACCAACACGGTTTTCAGTATAATACAAATTGTATTTGGTGTATGAGTATATAGTGTCGGTCAGGAGTGGGTGATGTTTTCCTCACCTGTTCGTCTGTGGCTCGGGCAATATCACTCCTGGCCGAAGTGTAGGATATAAGCCAAAAAAAATAGGCCTGTAGCAATATGTTGCATACATTACCAATATGTAATCAATATGTCACATACATTACCAATATGTAAACGATATGTTACATACATTACCAATATGTAAACAATATATTACATACATTACCAATATGTAAACAATATGTCACATACATTACCAATATATAAACAATATGTCACATACATTACCAATATGTAAACAATATGTCACATACATTACCAATATGTAAACAATATGTCACAGACATTACCAATATATAAACAATATGTCACATACATTACCAATATTTAAGCAACATGTTACATACATTACCAATATGTAAACAATATGTTACATACGTTACCAATATATACATTACCAATACGTAAACAATATGTCACATACATTACCAATATGTAAACAATATGTTACATGCATTACCAATATGTCACATACATTACCAATATGTAAACAATATGTTACATACATTACCAATATGTAAGCAATATGTTACATACATTACCAATATGTAAACAGTATGTCACATACATTACCAATATGTAAACAATATGTTACATACATTACCAATATGTAAACAATATGTTACATACATTACCAATATCTAAGCAATATGTCACATACATTACCAATATTTAAACAATATGTTACATACATTACCAATATGTAAACAATATGTCACATACATTACCAATCTGTAAACAATATGCTACATACATTACCAATATGTAAACAATATATTACATACATTACCAATATGTAAGCAATATGTCACATACATTACCAATATGTAAACAATATGTCACATACTTTACCAATATATAAACAATATGTCACATACATTACCAATATGTAAACAATATGTCACATACTTTACCAATATATAAACAATATGTCACATACATTACCAATATGTAAACAATATGTCACATACATTAACAATATATAAACAATATGTTACATACATTACCAATATGTAATCAATATGTCACATACATTACCAATATGTAAACAATATGTCACATACATTACCAATATGTAAACGATATGTTACATACATTACCAATATGTAAACGATATGTTACATACATTACCAATATGTAAACAATATGTCACATACATTACCAATATATAAACAATATGTTACATACATTACCAATATGTGAACAATATGTCACATACATTACCAATATGTGAACAATATGTTACACAATTTGGATCTGTTTGAGGCTTATATCTTACTTAAAACACATCTTATATAACAAGATCTTACTAATAAAATTGTTAATTTCGTACATTTACGCATAGAATTTAATATAATACTCTGGTTGGTTAAAAGCAGTCCAATATTAATAATAATGGACTGCAAGTACAAATTTATGACGTCACGATAGTGTTTTAAATTTTAAATACTAGTTTATACCAATTTAATTTAGCTCGACTGCGAAACAAGTTATTTTAACTTATATTAATCACTCTCGAAACCACATTCGTTATGGAATCCATCGCCACGACGGAGAGAGAAGAGGCAACGTGGAATTTAAATGTCTTGCCTAAGGGCACAATCGTAACGGCTCCAGAGAGGCTCGAGGCGAGGCTCGAACTCCGGACTTTTCGCATCTGAAGCGAACGTGCACCCTCTGCGCTATCATGACTTCCACACATTTCTAAGTTTTAATTACTCATATACCCTTTCAACAAAGCTAATAAAATATAATGTAATCAACGCAAGTATAAGTTTATTTTCCTGTAGATCTAGTATTAGCCTGGGCACAGGCGTCGATATATTTTGCCTTGTCAGTCAAATAAATATATTTTAACACCGATACTATTAATTGGGCCGTATTGAGTTTCTGATCATATCAACGTTGTCATTTTGCCAGAAGTTAAAAAGTGAAAAATCGACAGACTAGAACCCAGGCTAATCTAGTATATGCAAACTTGACAATCGCATACAATGCAATGTCGTCTATCTGAACAGGAAAATGACGTGCGCGTATAAACGTTACCTATTTTACAACGGTTGCGAAATAAGCTTTAAACTAACATCTTACATTAATCACTCTCCTTGGCGCGCGGGCGAGGGCGTATGCATGTTAATTCGTTTAGGAGGAAACCGAAGTACCTACTTGTCCGATCTAGTACCATCTCACATACTTCCCGGTCCGAGGATCGAACCAGAGTTGCATTGGTGAGAAGCGAGCGTGCTAACCACTGCGCTCATCGGACATATCTAAGCAGTTGATTTTCAACAAATAAAGCATGAACACAAACAACATGTATATTATGTCAAATGCGTATTGCAAGCTGTCAATGCTATGCCGGGACCAATCAGAATCATTATAACAATATGTATATTTCGAATGTGTATTGCAAGCTGTCAATGCCATGCCGCGACCAATCAGAATCATTGCAGGTGTTATTACACGTGTGGCCATATACCTTGGTTTATCATCATATAGAGATTATGCATTTATTGCATGTTTATGACGTAGCAATAGTTAGATGGCTGATTCGTCGTCCATGTTATGCTTTCGTAGAACACTAACACATACGCTCACTAATCAATCATTAGTATCCACCGTGCCCCCCCCCACCGCCCTTGCACCATTCAAAGGTTTGATTCATTGGTTGTCTAGGGTGATGTGGGGCTTAGCCTTCATTCTGCTATCAATTTATATCTCCCCCCATTATTTTTCACTACACCCCGCCCCTGTTACATTGGAAGTTTATAAACCAATTATGTATTAACCGCGATTAAATATTTCTATAAAGCTTGTTCAGGAATATGCTTTTATCATCACAATGCAATGACACACGGACCATATTTGATATAGATACAGGGTGTGTTCTCATGTTTCCAACTTGTGTTATTTCAGAGTAAGGATAGGGGATTTGTAAGATTGCAATATACAGGGTGTGTTCACACATTCCCTAACTGTTGATAGATCATAGTAGTAGTAGAGGGGGTTGGGAGGTTGCAATCTACAGGGTGTGTTCACACATTCCCTAACTGTTGATAGATCATAGTAGTAGTAGAGGGGGTTGGGAGGTTGCAATCTACAGGGTGTGTTCATAGTATCCCAGCGTTTGAGAAGCTGGAATATACAGGGTGTGTTCATAGTAGGGAAAAGGGGATTTGATATAGATATTGGCAAAGTGAGAGAGAATAAGTGTTATAATTGGGGTTTGGGCATATACTATACCTGCATTAAAAATTTCCTAAAGGAATAATTATTGCGAAGCGTCACTACGTACACGAGTACAGATCCTCAAAATGCTAGCTTTTCTTTTATGCTTTCCAATGAATGATTGAGTTGTCTCAGTGAAAGAGGATGCTATCTTTCATGGTTTGAACACCGAGGGTTGGTACACTTTTGTACTACTCTGCTACTTGCTGACAATCCTGAACAGTTAATTAATTTTAAAATATGTATGTTCCATTAATGTCAAACCCCTCTCGGGGACCTAGACATTTGTCCTGGACAGGCTTAGCCGACCTAAGCGATTAACCAGTACTAAGCAATGTGTGTGAGTTTCCTTGCTCAATGACACTACATACGTGGCTTTTCCGAGTATCGAACCCGGGACCGTTCGATTCCAAATCCGACGCTCTACCACTGGACCACGGACGCCATAATTAAATAATATATTCTAAGGAATTTGTTTTGTCTGTAGTTTTAATTTTGACAGCAAACAGAAACTAACTTGAAAATTATACTGGATATATTTCTTATAACGCTATTTATGTTCACACTAACATATGTGGTTGTGCGGTTGTGCATTGTAGTGAAATGAAAGTTAAGATGAATTAAATTTGATAACAAATATTATATTAGCATCATTATTGGAAATCATAAAAGAAAAAGAAAATTTGTGTTTATTAGACTAAGTATAAGATCTGATTACATGTATATTTCATCACGTGATCATCGAAATGTGTATTTCCACGAGTGGCGTTAGCGTTCCTCCTCCACACACGTTATCCACGCCCACTGTTATTCATACCCCGATGGAAACTATTTAACCCGTGATTCAATCCTTAAATAACATGCAACGATATACATAATATAGCGCATCAACTATTTACTTACGCCCACTGTTATTCATACCCCGATGGAAACTATTTAACCCGTGATTCAATCCTTAAATAACATGCAACGATATACATAATATAGCGCATCAACTATTTACTTACGCCCACTGTTATTCATACCCCGATGGAAACTATTTAACCCGTGATTCAATCCTTAAATAACATGCAACGATATACATAATATAGCGCATCAACTATTTACTTACGCCCACTGTTATTCATACCCCGATGGAAACTATTTAACCCGCGATTCAATCCTTAAATAACATGCAACATCAACTACTTACTTACAGCTTGTCCAAGTGGAAGAACCGGATTGCTCTGTGAAACAAACTGTTCTCAGAATTGTCTCGCAAAATGTGACCGTTATAACAATGCCGCTTGCATCACGTGCGTATCGGGTTTCTTCGGCGATTTATGTGAACTGGATTGCGGAGCTTGTTCCGGGAAAGCATGTGAACAAATGACCGGGATCTGTCTCTCCAGCTGCTCTGATGGATACTTTGCGAATACCTGCACACTTACCTGCACCGATGCCGATTGCAAGTCTTGTAATCAGCTATCTGGCGTGTGTGACGTATGTA
The DNA here is from genome assembly GCA_014843695.1 of Archivesica marissinica. Classification (NCBI taxonomy): domain Eukaryota; kingdom Metazoa; phylum Mollusca; class Bivalvia; order Venerida; family Vesicomyidae; genus Archivesica; species Archivesica marissinica. Next base: position 43,273,995 of record CM026388.1, read on the forward strand.
AGCACGGCTTTTGGGCGGACGACTGTAGTCGGATCTGCAGTGACGCTTGCTTGGCATCGCTGGACAGCTACATCTACTGTAACAAAGGGACAGGGGATTGTGAAATCGGGGCATGTATCCCTGGTTTCTATAGCGAAGATTGCCAATCGAAATGCAGCGCAAACTGCCAACAGAATCAATACAAAGAACAGAACTGCGAATTTCTTACTGGCGTATGTAGAGACGGATGTAATGTAGGGTTCTATGGAGATTTCTGCAACGAGACGTGTAGTTCCAACTGTGTGGGTGCAGATTGTAATAGAGATGGGAGCTGTTTGAGGCAGTTGGGGTGTGTTCCTGAATTTTATGGTTCGGATTGTGGAATACCCTGTAATATCACGTGTAATGACGATACGTGCGACATTGATGATGGTGTATGCGACGAATGCCGAAAGATTCCGTCAACAACGCAGAGTCCACTGTGTAGATCTGCAGGTACGTAGCAGTTATTGATTGATTTATTTATGCGGCCTGCGTGGTTAAATCCGTAAGCGTCAGCTCTCCAAGCCAAGTTGATTCGAATGAACAAAAAACCGCAACAATAGTTTCTGTTAATCTTAGAGTGGGTAAATAATGTCACAGAATTACAAAATGATGGTAAAATGACGTCACTTATGACGCTGCTCGTTAAGCAATGTTTAAATGCACATTGAAACACAGTAAATTCGTTATGTGCGTATACAGACAAAATGCGGAGTCATGTTAGAATTTTCGAAAATCGCCTTTTAGATCCCCTAAAGCTGATGCATTATACAGTGTTATTATAGCGTATGATACTACGCATGCGCAAGCAGACGTTAACTCCTAGCACGATGGCGGTGAACATAACAGTCATGCTATTTTATTAGAATTGTGTTGTAGCGATATAAATCTAATAACAGTCCATGACATATTTCATCCAGTTACAAATTAAGAAAAACTCATTAATGAATTGTTGGCTGTTACAAATATTTGAACTATTTATAGCCTTCATTTTTCCCAGCATGCAAAGCGTAACATCTCTGATTTCAGAGTGTCAGCCAGACATCGAGGGACGACCTGTGTTCGGATTGAACTGTTCACTCGCATGTCCCGGTAACTGTCCAAGTACCTGCCACAGGTATTCAGCCACGTGCGATGGATGCCATGACGGATCGTGGGATCTAGTCTGCGATAAATCGTGCGGCAACTGTAGAGACATCAGCTGTGTTCAGATTAACGGCACGTGCACGTCGGACTGCATCGACGGATATTATGGGGACAAGTGTGAAATTGAATGTAAATACACCGGGTGCAAATCATGTGACCACACAACCGGAAACTGTATTACGTGCAAAGATAGAAGATGGGGACAAGATTGTAATGAGCTCTGTAGTGACGCATGCATACCGGATAGCTACGGGCTGATATACTGTGACAAGGTGAACAGCAATTGCGCCAACAGTGCATGTGTAACCGGATACTATAATCCTAATTGTACGAGCACATGCAACACGAACTGCTTTCCAGAAGGGGCCGGAGGTTGTGAATTTACAACCGGTAGGTGTGACGAGGGATGTCAAAATGGCTGGCATGGCGATGTTTGCAACATGGAATGCAGTGCGACTTGTATCGGTAATATTTGCGATAGAACTGGCAGGTGCGATGCGTTGCTTGGATGTGTAAACGGATTGTTTGGGTTTAGCTGCACGGACGAATGTAACACAACATGCAATGATGGCTCCTGTGACAGAGTTGACGGTGATTGCGAAGAATGTCGCGTGAAACCTGCTCATATACAGACAGCGCTATGTAGAACTGCAGGTAACTATGTCAGCGTTACCTGAATTATATTATGTATTCACTCAATCAAAACATGAGTGTCAGGGGGTCGAGTGTTCACATACAATGCATGTTCACCACATTTATGACGTCACTTGTGACATCACGATATTGCTTAGTTACATCACTCCATCGGTTGTTGCATCTCACTTTTAAGGTTTCTAATCGGAATTGTGAATGATAAATTGCATATTTGTTACTACATGAAAAACCCAACATGTAAATAGTTCTTTTTATGACGTCATTTGTGACATCACCACATTGCTTAGATACATCACTCCATCGGTTGTTGCATCTCACTTTTAAGATTTCTAATCGGAATTGTGAATGATAAATTGCATATTTGTTACTACATGAAAAACCCAACATGTAAATAGTTCTTTTTATGACGTCACTTGTGACATCACGACATTGCTTAGATACATCACTTCATCGGTTGTTGCATCTCACTTTTAAGGTTTCTAATCGGAATTGTGAATGATAAATTGCATATTTGTTACTACATGAAAAACCAACATGTAAATAGTTTTTTGATTTCCTAGATATTTATGTTTTTTCCACTAGTGGCACATGGTCATTTTATTCTAGTTTACGTCATTACTGACATCACGTAAATGTATTCTTAATACATTATTGACATCTCGTTCGATTATGTTGTACATAATTACTGACGTCAAGTTTGTTTTTTCTTACGTCATAACTTACATCACCACAGTGTATTCTTACATAATTTTTATGACGTCATTTGTGGCATCTCAACATATTATTGTTACGTCATTACTGGCATCTCGTGCACCGACATCTGCACATTTAAAACTCTCATCTCTAGTGAAGTCACGCAATATTATTCTTGTGTCCTAGTTCGTAACACAGCAATTCTCCCAATGCAGTGAGCATTGGCGTAGCTTCCTGTAGGCCGTGTAGGCCGTGGCCTACACTTTCTCCCGAAAATATAAAAATACATAAATCGGGAGGCCAGGATTAAATTATATACGCTATAAATAGTTGTTATGCGGACGACCCCCGGACCCCCTCCTGTCTTAAGTTATAAGTTGGCCAACACATAGATTCCAGCCAAGCTACGCCCTTGGTGATAACCATATATGCCATTGTTATACCTCACGTGTTTTGTGTAAATTGTAATGACTTATTGTGTTGAAATGCTATTTCACAATAGGCTATCGGATAACGTATCGAATTCGGTCGCTTATCTCTTGTATCATTAGAACTTGATACTATATAGAGAATTGTCGGAAAAAAGGCCATTCAATCTATTCGCAAGTTGTATTGCCTTGTAGTTTGTTTAATCGACCATGTAATAAAATCGAGCAGAACTGGTTAGTAAACCTATACACTCAAAATTCGTAGTGTGTGTTTTACGTTTATTTATCGTCGCTACCAGTTGCCCATATGAGCGACGCCTCCTGAAGATATTAGTCATTTTAGATTTTTGGAGGATAGTGCAATGATACAAACATAGACACATTCCAGAGTATCCTCTGGTTCTTTTACGTGCACGGTGTAAAGCACCGACACGAGACCTCGGTTTAACGTCCCATCTGAAAGACTGTTAATTTTATTACGGTCAGACGAGGGATCGAAGCTGCGATCCCTGGATTACCAGTCCAGCGTGTTACCACTGGACTATAGATCCGTCTGTTCAGCTTTTAAAAAGTTACTCGTTATGTTTATGTTTATTTGGTAAAATTATGCGTCGCAGTAGTTTATTAAATTCATTTAATTGGAAGTAACGGATGTCAATAAACGAATCTCATTAAAAAAAATAAGGTTATAATTTTGGAAGAATAATATGCATGTAATAAATTTCGATTGATTGAAATACAACTTACAGATTGTCCTGTTGGAAGTCATGGGCTGTTCTGTAGCGAGACGTGTTCCTCGACGTGCAAGGATGCATGTTCGCGATACGAACAGGTGTGTGACGGATGTATTGATGGTTACCACGGAAACACATGTAGCGCCTCTTGCGGATTCTGCGCAGACGATACGTGTAATCAGATGAATGCTGAATGTGACGTAGGTTGCATGGATGGATATTACAATTCAGCGTGCGAGATAGAATGTAAACATGGCGGATGTAAATCATGTGATCGGACATCCGGGGAATGTACGGACTGCAAGGCCGGTGTGTACGGGGTCGACTGTAACCAGTTATGTAGTCAGGCCTGTATACCGGATATTGGAAATGAAGTACACTGCTTCCGGGACAGCGGATATTGTGAAACACTACTACAATGCAAGCCGGGATATTACGGCGCAGCGTGCAATTATGCATGTAATGATAACTGCCAAGAATACACGCTTGACGGACTTGTACACTGCAATGTTTCAACAGGCTACTGCAGTTATGGTTGTTTGGACGGCTGGTTTGGAGAGTCATGCGATAAAACATGCGCAGACGACTGTGCCGGTGACGTAAACGTATGCGCACGTGACGGATATTGCGTCAAAGGCTGCGAGAATAATAAATTCGGAATCATGTGCGAGGAGACGTGTCACTCCACTTGCATCGATGACCAGTGCCACAGGGTCGAAGGCTATTGCTTGGCGTGTAATGAAACGACCGGAAACAAGATGTGTCGCGATGCAGGTATTATCACAGTAAAGTTATGCCGTGATGGATTCGGATATTTTATAATCAGATGTGACATACACGTGTGAATTAACGGAGCCGGTAACACAGCATGGGCAGCTCGGGTTTTTTAAAAATGTGTGTAACACTGCGCATGTGCAAAGTATATTTCAATAATAATAAAAAACTGTGTGATACTGCTTGCTCTTGAAGTGTGCATGTAAATGTTGAAGTGCGCATGTCAATGTTGAAGTGCGCATGCAAATGTTGAAGTGTGCATGTACATATTGAAGTGTGCATGTCAATGTTGAAGTGCGCATGTCAATGTTGAAGTGCGCATGTAAATGTATAAGTGCGCATGTAAATGATGAAGTGCGCATGTCAATGTTGAAGTGCGCATGTATATGTTGAAGTGTGCATGTAAATGTTGAAGTGCGCATGCAAATGTTGAAGTGTGCATGTACATATTGAAGTGTGCATGTCAATGTTGAAGTGCGCATGTCAATGTTGAAGTGCGCATGTAAATGTTGAAGTGCGCATGTAAATGATGAAGTGCGCATGTAAATGATGAAGTGCGCATGTCAATGTTGAAGTGCGCATGTAAATGTTGAAGTGCGCATGTAAATGTTGAAGTGCGCATGTTAATGTTGAAGTGTGCATGTAAATGTTGAAGTGCGCATGTCAATGTTGAAGTGCGCATGTAAATGTATAAGTGCGCATGTAAATGATGAAGTGCGCATATAAATGTTGAAGTGTGCATGTAAATGTTGAAGTGCGCATGTAAATGTTGAAGTGCGTATGTAAATGTAGAAGTGCGCATGTAAATGTTGAAGTGCGCATGTCAATGTTGAAGTGCGCATGTAAATGTTGAAGTGCGCATGTCAATGTTGATATATGCGTATCGGCAATGCTGAAATGCACATGTTAATGTTGAAATGTGCGTATCGATGTTGAATTGGGCGTATCGATGTTGAATTGTCACCAAAGCGTATCCATGTTGAATTGGGCGTATCCATGTTGAATTGGGCGTATCCATGTTGAATTGGGCGTATCCATGTTGAATTGGGCGTATCAATGCGCATACCAATGATGAACTGCGCATAAGTCGTCCATTTCATACAGAAAACAAACAGTAGCGAGTGGTTTGGTCATTTACTTGTATTGTGTGGTGAACATGCAGTTTTAGTTTTAGAATGGAATCTGCTATTTGGATTTACAGAAACATATACTTGTTTAATACTTTTAACACTATTTTATTGCATTATATATACATGACTGTAAGCATCAATAAAGATATTGAAACAAATAAGTAAATAGCCGAAATGTGTCGTGCACCAAGTTCTGACAACATTTATTTTGTAACCTGTGACGTTTATGTACATTGAACAATACTGGCCGTAATATGTGTACATATAAACATACTCGCATTTGAATCACACAAACATGCCACTATTCGTTAGTTTTGATATTTTTTTTTAATTCTCACTGAAGACGTTAGGCTGGTGAATGTTCCACTGATCAAATAATTTTCAAAAAACATCAAATATTTCAAAATAAAAAATGTAAACTTTATTTATTTTACAACGATTGCGAAACAAGTTTCAACAATTTATATTAATCACTCTCGTTGGCGAGGATGAAAGCGTAAATGTGGTCATTTGTGTGTGAGGAAACCGGAGTACCAGGAGAAAACCCACATTTCCGAGCAGGCGTCCACCGTACCATCTCACATTCTTCCCGGTCCGAGCATCGAACCCGGTTTGCATTGATGAGAAGCGAACCACTGAGCTAATCGGAAATATTTCAAAATGCAGCTGACAAATTTGATCTGTTTTCAAATCACTTTCACTTTCACTCGACATGCAAATGTTTTATTCAATCTTAACATTAACACATTTTCGAATCTGAGGCCAGTTTTTTTAAAAACCAGCATGTTGTTTGAACGTAATTCACTTGTGGATGTATAATTTTGCTGTGCTGTTTGTGTATACACGTGTCGGTAGGTCGTGTTTAGCATTTTAGTAGTACAGGTAATGTCAGCGTGCATTAAAGGGTATATACGGTATTTTTATACGGTACGATATGCAACCGAATTGTTGTACATGTACTGTTATGCACGTTACGATATACCTTACCAATATGTTTTAAGCATACTATTAATGTGGTATATTAGTTGTTTAAACATATTTTATTTTATCAATATTTACATCATGTTGTAACATTAATATACAAGAACAAATGGATTAAATCGGAAGCTAGTAGCTTATTTAGATTTTCTCTATATATATCCATGGTATATTAGTAGTATGTAAGGCTGGCCAGCGGCACTACCCAAGGTTGGGCAGCGTTATATAGTACTTATATTTAAACGTAATTTATATACCCTATACACATACTGCATATCAGCATTATATATATAAGATCTTACATGAGTGATGATTTCATATAATATTTTATGAAACGAGCTTTGGAATGTTGCTATTATGTTATTACAAATTGCTACGTTATTACAAATCACTACGTTATTGCAATTTGATACGTTATTACAAATTACTACGTTATTACAAATTGTTTCGTTATTACAAATTGCTACGTCATTATAAAGTGGCACGTTACAACAGTACTTTACTATCAACTTAACAGGAATACCTTGAATATGATTCATATTATAACAGCATAACGTATGTGATGAAAGCGTGTATAGCGTGTTGATTATCTGAAATAGAAAGCTATGGAGGGGTCATTTTGAATTAACCAAGTGACATGACTTTTTAAAAAATATATAATTTATACTCATTTTATCAAGACGAAGATTCAATTTACCATTTTTTATAAAAAGCTGCTAACGTAGCTATATTAATCAACGAGTCAACTTATGTTTGCGTAGTTACATTATACGTCATTAACAGGAAGATATATGTATGTAAGTGTGACGTCATATTCTAAATGGCAGCCATTTTGAACACTACTTCAAGTTTTCAAATTACCATAACTTCTTTCTTTGAAGTACGATTTTCATAATGTTTTCAGTCTCATCATCCTACTTCCAATTAGATATCGCATATATGGCTCACTGTGTGCCGACATATTTCCTTTAATGTGCGGCGCTAATGGTGCATGTGACATCGTCTGATGATATATCAATGTTTACACATACTTATTTAGCTTATTACAAACTATATTATGCATGCCATGTGAATTGCATTTCCTAATGTATTTTAAATGTTTTGTACTTTTCTTTTTCATATACATTATTATCCACCTTAATTGTAATTAAAAAAATAGTATCTTAATTGCAATGCTCTTATACTATATTCAATCTCTTTGTTAGTTACAATCTAGTATGTTGGGGCGGGCCGAAACTAATGTTGCTAAAACCTGTGGCCCAACCCTTTTGCTTCTCCATATATATACATACTAAACATGTTTCTACCATATATCTTATTTAATTCAACCGTAACATGTTTGTACATTTGAGTTGTATTGTACATTGAATATAATGAATGCAAATAAAATATGATTAAACTAAGCTACCATACAATTTCCCTTACGACTTGACGCACCCACAAGTTTCGGCATTATAAAGAATGCAATAAAATACGATTAAACTAAGCTATCATACAATTTCCCTTACGACTTGACGGACACACACAAGTTTCGGCATATAAAGAATGCAATAAAATACAATTAAACTAAGCTATCATACAATTTCCCTTACGACTTGACGGACACACACAAGTTTCGGCATATAAAGAATGCAATGAAATACGATTAAACTAAGCTATCATACAATTTCCCTTACGACTTGACGGACACACAAAAGTGTCGGCATATGCACTTCAAACAAATGATAGATTATGCAACGAGATATTTATTTACTATGAACATGATATTTCATCTGAATTATATTTTCCAGCTTGCGAAACGCCCTATTCTGGATTGGAATGCGACCTCGAATGTTCTACACATTGCAAAAATGGCGTCTGTGGTCGCTATGACGCTGTTTGTAATTCATGCGACGCAGATTACTGGGGCGATACGTGTTTAAAGAGGTGCGGTAATTGCACGGGCAATACGTGCGACCAGCGCACAGGCGCATGCGCAGAAGAATGTGACAATGGTTTCTATTCAGCCAATTGTACTAAGCTGTGTATATATGCTGGGTGTAAAACGTGTCATAGTATGACTGGGGAGTGTACATTGTGCAAGGCAGAGCAATGGGGAGACACGTGTGGGTTAGACTGTAGTGAAAACTGCTCTCCGGACACTGGAGACGGTCAAATCTACTGTAATAGATATACAGCATCGTGCGATATGAATGCTTGTGTCCCGGGCTACTATCATGCAGACTGTAGAGGGATATGCAGCCCCCACTGCGGACTCGATTTATCCGGCTCCCAGCCATGTGATATTGAGACAGGCAAATGTGATGCACCGGAATGCGAAGCAACATGGTACGGATTGCAATGTAATACAGAATGTCCAGCCAACTGTGCTAATCGAACTTGCAGCCGAAATGGTACATGTGTAGAAGGCTGTATCAAAGGCTATTGGGGACCGATGTGTCAGACGTCATGCCAACCAAAGCTCACCTGTAACGATGGGACTTGTGACCAGGGACAAGGACACTGTGTGGAATGCTACGTGGACAACCCAACACCTCGCTGCCCGGACGCAGGTACAACCATTTCCCAAAACACAAATATGCAATGACATTGTCATAAAACAGTGTCGGTAGATAAATGCGTGAAAAAATGGCTAATGTATACTTCAACATATACGTTGCATGTATGCATTGTGGGTAGCCCCCACTCTCCCTATAGTCTTGACTTATCTACACGTTCTAGGACCTTTGCACATATCACATTGCATTTAACTGTTCTTCAAAGTTTGACATTTTGTCTTGTACAACGTTTGACATTTTTTCTTGTTCAACGTGTGCCATTTTTTTTGTTCAACGTTTGCCATTTTTTTTGTTCAACTTTTGCCATTTATTTTGTTCAACTTTTGCCATTTGTTTTGTTCTACGTTTGATTCTTTTTCTTGTTCAACGTTTGCTATATTTTTTGTTCAACGTTTGCCATTTATTTTGTTCAACGTTTGATTCTTTTTCTTGTTCAACGTTTGACATTTTTTTCTTATTCAACATTTGACAATTATTCTTGTTCAACGTTTGATACTTGTTCTAACTATATATCCGTTAGTACATACAGAAGGGTACACCTACGTTTCTTATGATACTCTTGCGATTTCCTATCTGTCCTAATAATATAATTTAAGTATGCATGTAAATAGCGATAAAGTCCGATTTATCCCGAAATGTATATCGGTCTATTTAATTGGAATCTTTTGTATTTACTGTTGTTCCTTAACCATATGTTGTCCTATGCACAATATGATTTTATCACAATGATATCAATTAATTAGTAACATCTTTAATACATAGCATAACATAACATAGAGTTTATTGGCATTAAGCATTTACATATTTATAACCACAAACAATACAAAAAACATTGCAAATAGTGAATACCATGAATTTCCTTTGAAGGTGATTCATAACAAATGACATGTACATGCATACATATTATTTTATATTAAGTAATTTGTAAATTTGCACAACAGCTGTATATTGTAGATGTATTCTACAAGCATTATAATAGACACTTACGTATTAGTATAATCATTTCTCAATTCGAATATATATATATATTTAGAAACAGCATATGTTACTTTAGTCGAGTTTGCAGACTTTTTAAAATTTAAAAATTTGGCCAACGACAGTAATACTGTTTGAAGTATTGGAATGCGTCATAATGCGGTATATTTCGGACAGACTAAGAGAAAGTGGTACTCATATTCTATCACGTTCATGTTGCATTTTAGACATTTTCTTTCTTCTCAGTAAAGTATTCATTGGATAGATTGTATTGATGAAGACGCATGGAACCAATTAAAACGACATATCCTCCTTAAAGAGTATTAAGGGGCAGTGACTGATCATTGTCTCTAAAACAGTTTACCTTTGTTCAGAGTAAACACGAACGAATTCGTGTTACTGCTCACTTAGTCGAATCGGTGACGTCCTTCCTGTAGAAACTGCTTTTCTAACAACCTTACAACGGCCAGTAGTTAGGCGATTTACTACGTGTATTAGTAGGTGATGTCTAAATCATACCCGGATTAGGCGAAGGTGTTTATTTGGTGACCTTTATTAGCTGTAGTAGGGGTTGTGTTTGGTTATGATTAGGTACGAACTTTACCTTTTTAAAATCAAATGCCACACCTACCTAAATACTTAATTTTCAATTTCTAAATTAAATATTTATAAATAGCTAGCGCCAACTACGCCTCCTACCGGCCGGGTGTGATATAGCCGCCATATTACTATAGTATTCCGAGCAAGCTTCTGCTTTCATTAATACCCATGCATTCATTAGCTGTAGCAAATATTCCATTACTACAATCATCATTGTGTGCATTGTGTTTGCTGCTTGGTGTCGGTGTGAAGTTACTAGTCAAACCCGTCTTAAGCAGCCAGCCAAGGGAATTACAGAACGTGACTGCTTAGCACATGTGGCTGCTTAATAGAGGTCGAGTGTATAATAAACCAACATATTAGGAATCTGGAAACTGGCTGCTTAATACAGGTGGCTGCTTAATGTTATATACCTGTATCACAGGTTTGACTGTATATGTTAATATTGACAAGGCCGCAGCTGTCACGTGCGCGTTATATCGTTTCAGAGTGCGACCCAATCAACACATGGGGTCTGTTTTGCAAGTCTGATTGTCCCGCTAATTGTGCGGACGGCACGTGCTCACGCGACAATGGCACGTGCAGCTCGTGTATGGATACAACTCACGGAGAATATTGTAGAAAGGATTGCAATAATTGTCGAAACAACAAGTGTTACCAGGTAGATGGTGTTTGCAAAGCTGGCTGCGTAGATGGCTGGTACACATTGCAATGCACTACACAGTGCAACCATGACGGGTGCCAAGTTTGCGATAGGGATACAGGCGAGTGCATCACGTGCAAAGAAGGACTGTATGGAAACAACTGTTCATCTACCTGCGCAAGAACATGCGCAGAAGACTCCAACGGTGTGATCACGTGTAACCGGTTCTCGGGTGAATGCGACATGAAGGCTTGTATGACAGGTTACTATACCCCACAATGCACGGAGACATGTAGCGACTACTGTGAGGACGAAGTCTGTGATCTGGAAGCTGGTACATGCGAAGCTTGCATACAAGGTAAGTACTATTTGTGGGGCCTCAAACACTGAGTGGTTAAAGTTGTTCACTTCAAATCGCTTACCCCTCACCGATGTAGGTTCGAATCCCACTGAGAAGTGCGGAATATGTCCGTCCGTCCGTGCCTGAAATACTGCTAGGCCAGGCACGTGAGATCTTCCTCCACCAATAATAGCTCGAGAGTCGCCACGTGGCCACAAGCTGTTGGCGTGACTTTAAACCCCCAACACAAACAAAGAAATAACTGATTATGCGCATGTTATATACAGCACTTACCATAGTTTATTTCTTAGTTATAAACTACAAATACGCTATATAATAAACTACAAATACGCTATGTTATAAACTACACATACGCTATGTTATAAACTACACATACGCTATGTAATAAACTACAAATACGCTATGTTATGAACTACAAATACGCTATGTAGCAAACTACACATACGCTATGCTATAAACTACAAATACGCTATGCTATAAACTACAAATACGCTATGTAATAAACTACAAATACGCTATGTTATCAACTACAAATACGCTATGTAGCAAACTACACATACACTATGCTATAAACTACAAATACGCTATGTTATAAACTACAAATACGCTATGTTATAAACTACAAATACGCTATGTTATAAACTACAAATACGCTATGTTATAAACTACACATACGCTATGTTATAAACTACAAATACGCTATGTTATAAACTACAAATACGCTATGTTATAGTTATAAACTACAAATACGCTATGTTATAAACTACAAATACGCTATGCTATAAACTACAAATACGCTATGTTATAAACTACAAATACGCTATGTTATAAACTACAAATACGCTATGTTATAAACTACAAATACGCTATGTTATAAACTACAAATACGCTATGTTATAAACTACAAATACGCTATGTTATAAACTACAAATACGCTATGTTATAAACTACAAATACGCTATGTTATAAACTACAAATACGCTATGTTATAAACTACAAATACGCTATGTTATAAACTACAAATACGCTATGTTATAAACTACAAATACGCTATGTTATAAACTACAAATACGCTATGTTATAAACTACAAATACGCTATGTTATAAACTACAAATACGCTATGTTATAGTTATAAACTACAAATACGCTATGTTTAACTACAAATCTATAAACTACAACTATGTTATAGTTATAAACTACAAATACGCTATGTTATAGTTATAAACTACAAATACGCTATGCTATAAACTACAAATACGCTATGTTATAAACTACAAATACGCTATGTTATAAACTACAAATACGCTATGTTATAAACTACAAATACGCTATGTTATAAACTACAAATACGCTATGTTATAAACTACACATACGCTATGTTATAGACTACACATACGCTATGTTATAAACTACAAATACGCTATGTTATAAACTACAAATACGCTATGTTATAAACTACAAATACGCTATGTTATAAACTACAAATACGCTATGTTATAAACTACAAATACGCTATGTTATAAACTACAAATACGCTATGTTATAAACTACAAATACGCTATGTTATAGTTATAAACTACAAATACGCTATGTTATAGTTATAAACTACAAATACGCTATGTTATAAACTACAAATACGCTATGTTATAAACTACAAATACGCTATGCTATAGTTATAAACCACAACTACGCTATGTTATAGTTATAAACTACAAATACGCTATGTTATAGACTACAAATACGCTATGTAATAGTTATAAACTACACATACGCTATGTAATAAACTACAAATACGCTATGTTATAAACTACAAATACGCTATGTTATAGACTACACATACGCTCTGTAATAGACTACAAATACGCTATGTTATAGACTACAAATACGCTATGTAATAGTTATAAACTACACATACGCTATGTTATAGACTACAAATACGCTATGTAATAGTTATAAACTACAAATACGCTATGTTATAAACTACAAATACGCTATGTAATAGTTATAAACTACACATACGCTATGTAATAAACTACAAATACGCTATGTAATAGTTATAAACTACAAATACGCTATGCTATAAACTACAAATACGCTATGTTATAGACTACAAATACGCTATGTAATAGTTATAAACTACACATACGCTATGTAATAAACTACAAATACGCTATGTAATAGTTATAAACTACACATACGCTATGTAATAAACTACAAATACGCTATGTAATAGTTATAAACTACAAATACGCTATGCTATAAACTACAAATACGCTATGTTATAGACTACAAATACGCTATGTAATAGTTATAAACTACACATACGCTATGTAATAAACTACAAATACGCTATGTAATAGTTATAAACTACACATACGCTATGTAATAAACTACAAATACGCTATGTGTTATAAACTACAAATACGCTATGTTATAAACTACAAATACGCTATGTTATAAACTACAAATACGCTATGTAATAGTTATAAACTACAAATACGCTATGTTATAAACTACAAATACGCTATGTTATAAACTACAAATACGCTATGTTATAAACTACAAATACGCTATGTAATAGTTATAAACTACAAATACGCTATGTTATAAACTACAAATACGCTATGTTATAAACTACAAATACGCTATGTTATAAACTACAAATACGCTATGTTATAAACTACAAATACGCTATGTTATAAACTACAAATACGCTATGTTATAAACTACAAATACGCTATGTTATAAACTACAAATACGCTATGTTATAAACTACAAATACGCTATGTTATAAACTACAAATACGCTATGCTATAAACTACAAATACGCTATGTTATAAACTACAAATACGCTATGTTATAAACTACAAATACGCTATGTTATAAACTACAAATACGCTATGTTATAAACTACAAATACGCTATGTTATAAACTACAAATACGCTATGTTATAAACTACAAATACGCTATGTTATAAACTACAAATACGCTATGTTATAAACTACAAATACGCTATGTTATAAACTACAAATACGCTATGTTATAAACTACAAATACGCTATGTTATAAACTACAAATACACTATGTTATAAACTACAAATACGCTATGTTATAAACTACAAATACGCTATGTTATAAACTACAAATACGCTATGTTATAAACTACAAATACGCTATGTTATAAACTACAAATACGCTATGTTATAAACTACAAATACGCTATGTTATAAACTACAAATACGCTATGTTATAAACTACAAATACGCTATGTTATAAACTACAAATACGCTATGTTATAAACTACAAATACGCTATGTTATAAATACATCTACCACGTTGTCTATGTATCAACAGGATGGTACGGACAGAAATGTGCCAAGGAATGTAGCAGTAGATGTAAGAACAATGATTGCGTGGTTCTTGCTGACAATTGCAGGCAGGTAAGCACAAACATAATGTCGCTATTACATTTCCTTCGATGAACATTATGTGCTATGATTATTCCCCAACTAATGATATGCAGCTGACATGCGCACTCGTAGGTACGGACATGCGCATTCGCAGTGTTAGGCAGCGTTCGTCGCGAGTAAAGGCATGTCTGACACAGTTTACGCTGTTCCAAAGATGCTATATTTACCTGTTCCGGCAGACGGTAGGTTGCAAATCTGGACTAAAAACACTTTAAATGCAAAGTGTGCTATATTTTCTTTGTGTCATTTAAAAGAAAAAGTAATGTAAACATAAGTAATGAACCGCTGTTTAATAATTTCCATCGGGTTATGAACTATATTGGGTTGGGATAAATAGTATGGATGTTAACACGCATATATATGTTGAAGAAAGAAACATTTGGAACCGGCGATTAAGAATAATTTTTCGTAAATGATTGAGCCGTCTCAGTGAAAGAAAGCTCCATCATCCACTGTTTTCAAACAGTGAAATGTGGTATTTTCTTTGTCACTGCTTGATGTTCGTATTCCTCCGCGGTTGGATGTCGATTTGTATTTTAGCTATTTATCTGACAATAATGAACAGTTAAGTAATATAAACAATTCTTATATTCTAATGAATGTGTGTAGTCTGTAGTTTTTAATTTTGACATCAAGCAAAAACTTAAATTATATGAAAATTATACCGGCACTATTTCTTCACACTAACGTAAATGGTTGTGCTGTTGTGTATTGTAGAGGAGAAATGAGGCTCCGAAAGAGGCAGTTAAAATGAATTAAATTTGATAAGAACTCTTTTATTTCCAGTTATAGACATACACTGTACAACATATAAGTGATATGGCTATTGATAAGAACTGTTATATTAGCCAAAATCATTAAAGAAATAGAAGTTTTGTTAACTAGTATAAGATAGGATTTTATTTCACCCGGTGATCAAACAAAAATTCAAAAAAATGACTAATATCTTCAGGAGGCGTCGCTCATATGGGCAACCGGTAGCGACGATAAATAAACGTAAAACACACACACATATCCGGTGATCACTGGAATCTGTAACGAGTGGCGTTATTTACAACATCTGGTTGTATGTATACAAGTGGCTGACTTAATTAATCGTATTAACTCTATATTAATTACCTTTACAGCTTACAACAACTAATAAATGTCCGATTAGCGCATTTGTTAGCAAGCTCACTTCTCACCAATGCAAACCCGGGTTCGATCCTCGGACCGGAAAGTAGGTGAGATGGTCCGATGGGCGCCATATTGGATATGTGTTTTTTTTCTGGGTACTCCTGTTTCCTCCGACACGATTGACCACATTTACGCTTTCATCCAGACCAACGAGAGTGATTAATATAAGTTGTTAAAACTTGCTTTGCAATCGTTGTGAAATAAATAAAGTTTAATAAAATGTAAATGAAGACAACACTTTGCAAACTTAAGAGATTCTTGGTATGTTTATTGTGACCATGTTTCAGCAATGCACGGATGGCTATTGGGGCAGTCGATGTGAGAAACGGTGCAACTCCAATTGTGATAATAAAGCATGCAACAAAGACACCGCTGAATGCCTGTATGGCTGCACCGGAAACTCGTTTTATGAACTCACCTGTGACGAACCATGTGGCGGGAATTGTGTTGATGATATATGTAACAGGTACAGAGAGTTGTGATGGACGTAACGTTGTGAGGGACGTAGCGTTATGAGGGTCGTAATGTTGTGAGGGATGTAACGTTGTGAGGGAGGTAACGTTATGATGGACGTAATAGTGTGAGGGACGTAATGTTGTCAGGGACATAACGTTATGAGGGACGTAACATTATGCGGGACGTAGCGTTGTGAGGGACGTAATGTTATGATGGACGTAATAGTGTGAGGGACGTAACTTTGTGAGTGATGTAATGCTGTAAGGGAAGTACCTCTTTTGCTATATCTACAATATTTACATTGAAGTTTCCCTCCCAGTCTGCAATGATTGAATGTATTCTAATATGGCTCGGCATGTTGTCTGTATACGCAATGAAGGATTTTACCGTGTTTTAATCTGTAATGAGAGTGACCACTAAAGTGACGTTATTTTAGTAGTTTTGTGACGTCATTTAATCAGTATAAAACATATAGTTTAGCATTTTAAATATTTCGGTCATGCTAGAACCGAAATAATATTTGTGTTATTTATTTGCGGCATGTGTGGATAATTCCTACACGTCAGAACACCAAACCATGTTTTATTCGCAAATAAATAACTGAACGATCAATAATATTAACACCAAACCATGTTTTATTCGCAAATAAATAACTGAACGATCAATAATATTAATACCAAACCATGTTTTATTCGCAAATAAATAACTGAACGATCAATAATATTAACACCAAACCATGTTTTATTCGCAAATAAATAACTGAACGATCAATAATATTAACATCACACCATGTTTTGTTCGCAAATAAATAACTGAACGATGACTAATATTAACATCACACTATGTTTTGTTCGCAAATAAATAACTGAACGATGAATAATATTAACATCACACTATGTTTTATTCGCAAATAAATAACTGAACGATCAATAATATTAACACCAAACCATGTTTTATTCGCAAATAAATAACTGAACGATGACTAATATTAACATCACACCATGTTTTATTCGCAAATAAATAACTGAACGATGACTAATATTAACATCACACCATGTTTTGTTCGCAAATAAATAACTGAACGATGAATAATATTAAAACCAAACCATGTTTTATTCGCAAATAAATAACTGAACGATGAATAATATTAACACCAAACCATGTTTTATTTGCAAATAAATAACTGAACGATGAATAATATTAACACCAAACCATGTTTTATTCGCAAATAAATAACTGAACGATCAATAATATTAACATCACACCATGTTTTATTCGCAAATAAATAACTGAACGATCCATAATATTAACACCAAACCATGTTTTATTCGCAAATAAATAACTGAACGATCAATAATATTAACACCAAACCATGTTTTATTCGCAAATAAATAACTGAACGATCAATAATATTAACATCACACCATGTTTTGTTCGCAAATAAATAACTGAACGATGACTAATATTAACATCACACTATGTTTTGTTCGCAAATAAATAACTGAACGATGAATAATATTAACATCACACCATGTTTTGTTCACAAATAAATAACTGAACGATCAATAATATTAACACCAAACCATGTTTTATTTGCAAATAAATAACTGAACGATCAATAATATTAACACCAAACCATGTTTTATTCGCAAATAAATAACTGAACGATGAATAATATTAACACCAAACCATGTTTTATTCGCAAATAAATAACTGAACGATCAATAATATTAACATCACACCATGTTTTATTCGCAAATAAATAACTGAACGATCCATAATATTAACACCAAACCATGTTTTATTCGCAAATAAATAACTGAACGATCAATAATATTAACACCAAACCATGTTTTATTCGCAAATAAATAACTGAACGATGAATAATATTAACACCAAACCATGTTTTATTTGCAAATAAATAACTGAACGATCAATAATATTAACACCAAACCATGTTTTATTCGCAAATAAATAACTGAACGATCAATAATATTAACATCACACCATGTTTTACACGCAAATAAATAACTGAACGATCCATAATATTAACATCATACCATGTTTTACACGCAAATAAATAACTGAACGATGAATAATATTAACATCACACCATGTTTTATTCGCAAATAAATAACTGAACGATGAATAATATTAACATCATACCATGTTTTATTTGCATATAAATAACTGAACGATCAATAATATTAACATCACACCATGTTTTGTTCGCAAATAAATAACTGAACGATGAATAATATTAATATCACACCTTGTTTTATTCGCAAATAAATAACAGAACGATCAATAATATTAACATCACACCATGTTTTATTAGACTTATATAGCACACACACTGTAATTCAAACACTAACCCATCCAAATACCCAGAACATCATGCCAAAAGAAGTGCGTGCGTTTTACGTTTATTTAACGTCGCAATCGGTTGCCCATATGAGCGACACCTACCGAAGAGATTAGTAATTTTGATTTTTGGAGGATAGTGCAATGATACAGACAGAGACCCATTCCAGAGTCTCCTCTGGTTCTTTTGCGTGCACGATGAAAAGCACTGACACGATACCTCGGTTTAAAGTCCCATCTGAACGACTGTTAATTTTATTACGGTCAGACGAGGGTTCGAACCTGTGATCCCTGGGTTGTCAGTCCAACGTGTTGACCACTGGACTACAGATCCGTCTGTATGCCACTTTAGGCTCAACGCCGGACTGATTCACTCCTACGACATTAGGTGATTTGCCAATCTGTGTTCGGTGTATGAACATTCTGAATTGGGTAAATTGTACCTAGAGATGTGGGTCTTAGCTTTATTTATCGTCGCTACCAGTTATCAAATGAGCCACGTCTGCTTAAGAGGTTGATCATTTTAGACTTTTGAATGATAGTGCAGAGACAGAGACAGTCATGCCAAAATCTCCTCTGGTTCCTTTGCGAGTGGAAGTCGTGATAGAGCAATGGAAGGGCTTTCGCTTTGGAAGTCGTGATAGAGCAATGGAAGGGCTTTCGCTTTGGAAGTCGTGATAGAGCAATGGAAGGGCTTTCGCTTTGGAAGTCGTGATAGAGCAATGGAAGGGCTTTCGCTTTGGAAGTCGTGATAGAGCAATGGAAGGGCTTTCGCTTTGGAAGTCGTGATAGAGCAATGGAAGGGCTTTCGCTTTGGAAGTCGTGATAGAGCAATGGAAGGGCTTTCGCTTTGGAAGTCGTGATAGAGCAATGGAAGGGCTTTCGCTTTGGAAGTCGTGATAGAGCAATGGAAGGGCTTTCGCTTTGGAAGTCGTGATAGAGCAATGGAAGGGCTTTCGCTTTGGAAGTCGTGATAGAGCAATGGAAGGGCTTTCGCTTTGGAAGTCGTGATAGAGCAATGGAAGGGCTTTCGCTTTGGAAGTCGTGATAGAGCAATGGAAGGGCTTTCGCTTTGGAAGTCGTGATAGAGCAATGGAAGGGCTTTCGCTTTGGAAGTCGTGATAGAGCAATGGAAGGGCTTTCGCTTTGGAAGTCGTGATAGAGCAATGGAAGGGCTTTCGCTTTGGAAGTCGTGATAGAGCAATGGAAGGGCTTTCGCTTTGGAAGTCGTGATAGAGCAATGGAAGGGCTTTCGCTTTGGAAGTCGTGATAGAGCAATGGAAGGGCTTTCGCTTCAGATTCGAAAGGCCCGGAGTTTGAGCCCCGCTGTGCCACACATCCGACTGTAGTACGCAGCCAACCTGTATTAATCAGCCAGTTTCCAGATTCTAAATTGCATCAGTATTGTTTTACAACACAGTTCATCATTGTGTGATTCCCTTGGCTGGCTGCTGAGAACATGTTTAGTTTATACAAATGTATTTTAGCTTGATTGCGAAACAAGTTCTTACAACTTAATATTAATCACTCTCGAGACCTCTTTCCTGATGGAAACATCGCCACGAGGGAGAGAGAAGAGGCAACGTGGAAATTAAATGCCTTGCCTAAGGGCTCAATATTAACGGCTCCAGCGGGGCTCGAACTCCTGACCTTTCGCACCTGAAGCGAACGCGCATCCACTGCGCGATCACGACTTCCACATGAGAACATGTTTGGCTATCATTCATTTTGGTTTTAATTTTAGGACTGGTTACTGTCTAAAGGGCTGCGATGTTGGTTGGTACGGAGAAAAATGTCAATTCGAGTGTCAACCAGTAAGTATATGATTTTAGCTTATATATAGAATGCATTTTGGTAAGTGTCCGCCTCCGTGGTCGAGTGGTTAAGGTCGCTGACTTGTATACCACTGTAACCTATCATCTCTGATAGTCACGGGTTCGAGACCCCGCTCAGACCGTGTCTCATTTATATGAACAAGTTGGCAGTGTCTTACGGAGGTTAGTGCACCAAGTACTGGTTAACCGCTGGAGCCTGCCCAGGAAAGGTGTTGTTAGGTAAACTGCCCGTCGCTCAAATAGGAAACCGGTAGCGACGTTAAATAAACTTAAATAAAAAAATCACTGAGCGTTGTGAAAATGCAAATTATTCGCTCGGAAACCAAACAAATCAAAATAAATATATGACCATCATATGATGATGATGTAAGTTTATTTATAGTCGCGAAAAATGGCCACTACTTTATAATATTTTAATCAATACAATATATATTCCCATGCTAGTGTTTTGGTCTCGTTGTGTGTGTGTTTTATGTTTATTTATCGTCGCTACCGGTTACCCATATGAGCGACACCTCCTGAAGAGATTAGTCATTTTTTGTTTTGAAGATAGTGCAATGACATACACCCATTCCAGAGTCTCCTCTGGTTCTTTTACGTGCATTGTGTGAAGCACCGACACGAGACCTCGGTTTAAAGTCCCATTTGAAAGACTATTAATTTTATTAACTGTGGCATAATACTGCTGTACATTTATGGAGTCCGCCTCTGTGATCGAGTTGTTAATAATATGGTATACTATGCTAGAGGACACTTCAGATTAGTGTGTTTTTACATGAAAAACAATAACTATATAAATACATAGTTTTAAACATTTTGGACTATTTATAGTTGTTCAGTTTGTGTTTTGTAATAAAGATGTGATATATATTTGATGGAATCCTTCGAATGTCTATGTCTTCTCGTATATAATGTAGGTGTGCGTTTTCTATGTCCTCTAGTATATACTGTAGGTGTGCGTTGTCTATGTCCACTAGTATATAATGTAGGTGTGCGCTTTCTATGTCCACTAGTATATACTGTAGGTGTGCGTTTTCTATGTCCTCTAGTATATACTGTAGGTGTGCGTTTTCTATGTCCTCTAGTATATAATGTAGGTGTGCGTTTTCTATGTCCTCTAGCCTATAATGTAGGCGTGCGTTTTCTATGTTCTCTTTTATATAATGTAGGTGTGCGTTTTCTATGTCCTCTAGTATATACTGTATGTGCGCGTTTTCTATGTCCTCTCGTATATAATGTAGGTGTGCATTTTCTATGTCCTCTAGTATATACTGTATGTGCGCGTTTTCTATGTCCTCTCGTATATAATGTAGGTGTGCATTTTCTATGTCCTCTAGTATATAATGTAGGTGTGCATTTTCTATGTCCTCTAGTATATAATGTAGGTGTGCGTTTTCTATGTCCTCTAGTATATAATGTAGGTGTGCGTTTTCTATGTCCTCTAGTATATAATGTAGGCGTGCGTTTTCTATGTCCTCTAGTATATAATGTAGGTGTGCGTTTTCTATGTCCTCTAGTATATAATGTAGGTGTGCGTTTTCTATGTCCTCTAGTATATACTGTAGGTGTGCGCTTTCTATGTCCACTAGTATATAATGTAGGTGTGCGTTTTATATGTCCTCTAGTATAATACCTATGGATATTGCAGGTTTCAAGGTGTACTAACGGAGAATGCTCGCGCCTGGATGGCTCCTGTGATGATTGCCTCAACACTACACGCCCGGGACCGAACTGTCCAACTGCTGGTAATTAAAATATATCTGTTCAAAATGATCTTCATAATTTGTAAGACTGTTGTCAGTGTGTGAACTATACTCATTATAAAACCTTTATTACCTACATGTCACATTAAATAAATGCAAAACAAAGACATTTAAACTGGACTCGAAAATACAAATCTTGTTGTACTATTCTAATCGTGTGCTTAGATAACTATCACGTGACCGCAGACCAGCCACCCGCATTTTGCATTCTTGTCATGTGAACGTAATTTCAATATTAAGTTCTAAATTTAGCACACCGTAAATAATTAGTTCACCGATCGTTTCCGAACTTTCCCGAACTTTCTCGAGTGGTTTGTCAATGGTTTGCGATTCAAAAGTTGACATTGTGTTCTGTTCAATCCATTTAGTAAATCATAACGAAAACAGATTGTGCGTAGCTCATTATTTAGAATGTATTATTAAGAATGCAAGTATACAAAAAGTTCAATTTATCTGAATAAATACGGTGCATCAATTGATGTACATCGGCGAACCACGTGACCCATCGAGTGCACAAATGATCGCACTGGTACTTAGATTCAATACAATTTACAATAGTTCCTGTTTGAAGTTTAAACTTTATTTATTTTACAACGATTGCGAAGCAAGTTTTTAACAACTTTTATTAATCACTCTCGTTGGCGCGGATGAAAGCTTATAAAATGATGTGGTTATTCGTGTGGGAGGAAACCGGAGTACCCGGAGAAATCACACCTGTCCGATCTGGCGACAATCGTACCATCTCACATATTTCCCGGTCTGAGGATCGAACCCGGGTTGCCTTGGTGAGAAGTGAGCGCGCTAACCACTGCGCTAATCGGACAGCCCCTGTTTAAGGATTGAATCGAACGTGTTAAACAAGATGCAATATAATACCTTTTGACACCAGTCCAATAGTAATGGACTGCAGGTACAATGGTATGACGTCACGACAGTGTTTTAGCTAACATTAGCCTACATATATATAGCCAATATGCATTGGCACAAATGTGAGATATAACTATTAATCTGTATCCAAAATCGTGCTATTCAAGATACAAGAGTTGTCTTACGCATGGATGTCGACCCTAATTTAATTATGTTGTTGTGTCAACAAACCGGGTATACGACTTTTGTTTTATTAGCTGAAATACTCATTTTTTGAGGAACATATTTGGAAAGCAATATATACCCATAGAGCCCATAGATTTTGCATACAATATATTCAACGCCTACCATTGTTCACTAATAATCAGGCATCACTCAGCTGTCTGGGCCTTGTTCCGATTGAAACAGAAATTAATTACAAGAAACTCCAGTTGCTGGGTCAACTCGTCCGACTACCCTGCCAATATCTCTCGAAACGTATCTTTATAAACAGGTTGGTACGCTATAAATCTTGCATTGAAAGACAAAGCCTTGGGTTTATTCCTGATGTGCTTGGATTACTTAGGAAGTATGATCTCATGCATTATGTAGATATCTTTCTTGAAACTGCATACTTTCCATTGAAATATCAATGGAAATATATTCTTAAACGGAATGTATACGGAATAGATTCCGAAAAAGGTACTATATCAGCATGTAGCTCCTTGCCTACAGGTATTGGTAAAACTATATTCCAAAAACAGGAACCTTGTATTATCTGGCAATTAAGCCGTAAATTCCCAAGCGTAAAAATGTACTGTTTCACAGCTATATATGTACTGTGTAGATTACTTTCTTTCTCACGTCCTGAGTTATGCACACAATGCGATAAATGTGTTGTGAACTTAGTTGTTCATAAGCTGTTATTATGTACATCTCAGGATAAATTAAGAAAGTGCTTATGGCAGAACATAAGTTGTGTGACTCGTATTAAGACATACATTGATTTTATCAAACAACCACCCGAGACACAGATATATGATATGCTTGCAGGACTGGAGACACATGAACCTCCAGACACCGCAAGCGAAACACTTATGATAATATGTTTTAGGGCATTCTGGCAAATGCTCCAAACTTAAGGTTGTGGTAAATCAGTAATCTAAACATGTTTGCTTCTATTTAAATACCATTGTATTGCTTTTAGGTACCTGAACCGTTTTCTCTACTGAAGAATGGTGTTCCGGTTATAAATACTGTAACATCTTTTGTGTGCGCTACCATCATCTCTTTCCCTTGCATTTCGTTTCGGCAAGTAATGATGATCGGCATACACTAATTAATAGCTGCATGGTTATTGTCAGTTCTTATGACCATTATTGTACACTTGTACTACTTTGTATATATGTATGTTTATATGTGCCCATGTAAAACGTGTAATTGTATATTATGTATGTTCACTTGTGCTCTTCATGTATATGGAGGTAATAAAAGGATTAATGCATACTAAACTTTTATTTATTTGTTGGTGCCTAATAAACATTTCGTGACGTCATAATTATGTTTAGGAAATTACATTCTGATGTAGTGTCGCTTTAAACAATTTTGAACAGAATGTCCGAGTGGTAAAAGAGGAAATGGTTGTGACGAGGATTGTTCTAGTACCAACTGTCTCTACAGTCAGTGTGGCAGATACACTGACGAGTGCATATCGTGTCCCACTGGAGCTTATGGCGATTTGTGCCAAGAGCGATGCCCGCATTGTATTGAAGGTAAGTCTGCCAACTTGTAATGTTGAATGTTGAATGTTGATTATAACCAATACATAGTTCCCATGACTTGTGAAAATAGTCAAATACATTGATCAGATCTTATCGTGGCAACAATTTTCACTGGCACGTTTTATTAACGGCAATTTCATGATTTTACTAGTAATTCTTTAATTGCAATAACTTTATTAATTTTCGTTTCTTAATATAAAATTTGGTATGATTTGAAAGGTATTGAAATGTACTTTTTAAATATTTATTTATTTTTTGACTATGATGTATGGATTATAAATTATAAGAACTTAATTTGCACCTATTTTTGAAAGTCTATTTTCACAGTTGATATATTAATATATATCTACTAGACACAGGTTTTGACCAGACCTCTGGGAAATGCTTAAACCTAATTATCTATATATATACTAGACACAGGTGACCAGACCTCTGGGGGAATGTTTAAACCTAATTATCTATATATCTACTAGACACAGGTGACCAGACCTCTGGGGGAATGTTTAAACCTAATTATCTATATATCTACTAGACACAGGTTGTGACCAGACGTCTGGGTGAATGCTTAAACCTAATTATCTATATATCTACTAGACACAGGTTGTGACCAGACCTCTGGTGAATGCTTAAACCTAATTATCTATATATCTACTAGACACAGGTGACCAGACCTCTGGGGAATGCTTAAACCTAATTATCTATATATCTACTAGACACAGGTGACCAGACCTCTGGGGGAATGCTTAAACCTAATTATCTATATATCTACTAGACACAGGTAACCAGACCTCTGGGAGAATGTTTAAACCTAATTATCTATATATCTACTAGACACAGGGTGTGACCAGACCTCTGGGTGAATGCTTAAACATAATTCTCTATATATCTACTAAACACAGGTTGTGACCAGACCTCTGGTGAATGCTTAAACCTAATTATCTATATATCTACTAGACACCAGTTGTGACCAGACCTCTGGGTGAATGCTTAAACCTAATTCTCTATATATCTACTAGACATAGGTTGTGACCAGACCTCTGGTGAATGCTTAAACCTAATTATCTATATATCTACTAGACACATTTGTGACCAGACCTCTGGGTGAATGCTTAAACCTAATTCTCTATATATCTACTAGACACAGGTGACCAGACCTCTGGGGAATGTTTAAACCTAATTATCTATATATCTACTAGACACAGGTGAGCAGACCTCTGGTGAATGTTTAAGCCTAATTCTCTATATATCTACTAGATACAGGTGACCAGACCTCTGGGGAATGTTTAAACCTAATTATCTATATATCTACTAGACACAGGTGAGCAGACCTCTGGGGAATGTTTAAACCTAATTATCTATATATCTACTAGACACAGGTTGTGACCAGACCTCTTGGTGAATGTTTAAACCTAAGTATCTATATATCTACTAGACACAGGTGAGCAGACCTCTGGGGAATGTTTAGACCTAATTATCTATATATCTACTAGACACAGGTTGTGACAAGACCTCTGGGGAATGTTTAAACCTAATTATCTATATATCTACTAGACACAGGTGACCAGACCTATGGGGAATGTTTAAACCTAATTATCTATATATCTACTAGACACAGGTGACCAGTCCTCTGGGGGATGCTTAAGCCTAATTCTCTATATATCTACTAGACACAGGTGACCAGACCTCTGGGGAATGTTTAAACCTAATTATCTATATATGTACTAGACACAGGTGACCAGACCTCTGGGGGATACTTAAGCCTAATTCTCTATATATCTACTAGACACAGGTGACCAGACCTCTGGAGAATGTTTAAACCTAATTATCTATATATCTACTAGACACAGGTGACCAGACCTCTGGGGGATGTTTAAACCTAATTATCTATATATCTACTGGACACAGGTGACCAGACCTCTGGGGAATGTTTAAACCTAATTATCTATATATCTACTAGACACAGGTTGTGATCAGATCTCTGGGGAATGCTTAAACCTAATTATCTATATATCTACTAGACACAGGTTGTGATCAGATCTCTGGGGAATGCTTAAACGGATGTTCAGATGGTTGGTATCAGCTAGACTGCGAGACCGAGTGTGAAGGTGTGTGCAATTCGTGCGAACGGCAGAGTGGCACGTGTATCACGTGCGGTGCTGGAAGATGGGGTGAACGCTGCGAGCTAATATGCAGCTCTAATTGTGTTGAGACAAGGGATTTTAATCCCATGGTGCATTGCGACAAAATGTCTGGAGCGTGTGACGAAGGCGCTTGTAAAATTGGCTTTTGGCGTGAGGATTGTACGCAGGTATGCAGCAACAATTGTCTCCAAGATTCTAATAACAATCGCATATGCGCTTACCTGGACGGGAAATGTTCATTTGGCTGCAGTGACACCTATTACGGTCAAACATGCGACGAAAAGTGTAGCATTCGATGCAGAGATCAGCTATGCACAGACTTTGAAAATATGTGTGATGCTTCCTGCGCTGATAGTTACTACGGTGCCACGTGCGCCAGTTCATGTAGCACCCATTGTGCCGGACAGGGCAAGTGCAATCCCGCCACAGGGAACTGCAATGAAGGATGTGAACTGAGTTACTACGGAGATCGATGCGATGACCCCTGCAAGAATACTTGTCTCGACGGCACGTGCGACGATACGGGCGGCTGTGACGACTGCGGCATTATCCCAGTTGGACCAAATTGCCGCGCTCAAGGTATATCGCTATTTCATTTACATTGTGTGTTTTACGTTTATTTATCGTCGCTACCGGTTGCCCATATGAGCGACGCCTCCTGAAGAGATTAGTAATTTTAGATTTTTGGAGGATAGTACAATGATACAGACAGAGACCCGTTCCAGAGTCTCCTCTGGTTCTTTTAAGTGCACGGTGCAAAGCACCGACACAAGATCTCGGTTTAACGTCCCATCTGAAAGACTGTTAACTGTATTAGGGTCAGACGGGGATCGAACGTGCGATCCGTGGATTACCAGTCGAGTGTGTTACCACTGGACTACAGATCTGCCTGTTTACGCAAAGCATCGTTATATTTATTTTTTAAACAACGTTATTTTTGCGTCGTGACTTCTTTTAAATCGTAGATTTGTCTTACCAGTAACGTATCTAAAATAACTAATCTCTTCAGGAGGCGTCGCTCATATGGTAAACCGGTAGCGACGATAAATAAACGTAAAACACCCACACACACCAGTAACGTTATGTACTTATTCATATAAAAATATGCATACCTTAATGTTTAAATTACTAATAATAGGATTATTCTCTCGACCAATCAGAATCGTTCCAGTTGTTATTACACGTGCGTACATATACGAACATATCAGTTTTGTGACAAACATATTTATAATACGTTTCCATTTTTCCAGTGTGTTTATCTGGTTTGTACGGCCCCACATGTGAATCAAACTGCCCAGGAAAGCATTGTCAACTGAACCAATGCCACCGACACACAGGAACCTGTGATGAAGGCTGCGTGATTGGATACTATGGTAGTATGCTTGTTTAGTCTAAACAATATTTATTTCTTTGAATCTATAGACTAGAATTAATAAAATGTGGATACGTGTTGGATTGAGGAGAACGCAACCTGCTTATATGGTTACCACTTTCACAGGCGCACACTAGTCTGGGTACCAGTCTATCGAGTGTTCACATTTCCGGGTGTAGTCACGTATGTGAGATGGTACGGTGGTCGCCAGATCGGACAGGTGGGGTTACTCCGATTTCCTCCCACATGAATGACCATATTCACACTTTCATCCGCGCCTACGAGAGTGATTAAAGCTTGTTTCACAAGCATAGTAAAATAAATAAACATTGAACAACTGTGTTGGGAGGGCCCAGAATTGGCATTTACACATAATTCACTACTAGAATACACCGCGCACTGCTGGATTACACTACTCACTGCTCTGTACAGCAATACACCGCGCACTGCTGGATTACACTACTCACTGCTCTGTACAGCAATACACCGCGCACTGCTGGATTACACTATTCACTGCTCAGTACAACAATACACCGCGCACTGCTGGATTACACTGCTCAGTACAACAGTACACCATGCACTGCTGGATTACACTACACACTGCAACATTACACCGCGCACTGCTGGATTACACTACTCACTGCTCAGTACAACAGTACACTGCGCACTGCTGGATTACACTACCCACAGCTCAGTACAACAGTACACCGCGCACTGCTGGATTACACTACTCACTGCTCAGTACAGCAGTATACCGCGCACTGCTGGATTACACTACTCACTGCTCAGTACAACAGTACACCGCGCACTGCTGGATTACACTACTCGCTGCTCAGTACAACAGTACACCGCGCACTGCTGGATTACACTACTCACTGCTCAGTACAACAGTACACCGCGCACTGCTGGATTACACTACTCACTGCTCTGTACAGCAATACACCGCGCACTGCTGGATTACACTACTCACTGCTCATTACAACAGTACACCGCGCACTGCTGGATTACACTACTCACTGCTCAGTACAGCAGTACACCGCGCACTGCTGGATTACACTACTCACTGCTCAGTACAACAGTACACCGCGCACTGCTGGATTACACTACTCACTGCTCAGTACAACAGTACACCGCGCACTGCTGGATTACACTACTCACTGCTCAGTACAACAGTACACCGCGCATTGCTGGATTACACTGCTCAGTACAACAGTACACCGCTCACTGCTGGATTACACTACTCACTGCTCAGTACAACAGTACACCGCGCACTGCTGGATTACACTACTCACTGCTCCAGTACAACAGTACACCGCGCACTGCTGGATTACACTACTCACTGCTCAGTACAACAGTACACCGCGCACTGCTGGATTACACTACTCACTGCTCAGTACAACAGTACACCGCGCACTGCTGGATTACACTACTCACTGCTCAGTACAACAGTACACCGCGCACTGCTGGATTACACTACTCACTGCTCAGTACAACAGTACACCGCGCACTGCTGGATTACACTACTCACTGCTCAGTACAACAGTACACCGCGCACTGCTGGATTACACTACTCACTGCTCAGTACAACAGTACACCGCGCACTGCTGGATTACACTACTCACTGCTCAGTACAACAGTACACCGCGCACTGCTGGATTACACTACTCACTGCTCAGTACAACAGTACACCGCGCACTGCTGGATTACACTACTCACTGCTCAGTACAACAGTACACCGCGCACTGCTGGATTACACTACTCACTGCTCAGTACAACAGTACACCGCGCACTGCTGGATTACACTGCTCACTGCTCAGTACAACAGTACACCGCTCACTGCTGGATTACACTACTCACTGCTCAGTACAACAGTACACCGCGCACTGCTGGATTACACTACTCACTGCTCAGTACAACAGTACACCGCGCACTGCTGGATTACACCCCAGTACAACAGTACACCGCTCACTGCTGGATTACACTACTCACTGCTCAGTACAACAGTACACCGCGCACTGCTGGATTACACTACTCACTGCTCCAGTACAACAGTACACCGCGCACTGCTGGATTACACTACTCACTGCTCAGTACAACAGTACACCGCGCACTGCTGGATTACACTACTCACTGCTCAGTAAAACAGTACACCGCGCACTGCTGGATTACACTACTCACTGCTCAGTACAACAGTACACCGCGCACTGCTGGATTACACTACTCACTGCTCAGTACAACAGTACACCGCGCACTGCTGGATTACACTACTCACTGCTCAGTACAACAGTACACCGCGCACTGCTGGATTACACTACTCACTGCTCAGTACAACAGTACACCGCGCACTGCTGGATTACACTACTCACTGCTCAGTACAACAGTACACCGCGCACTGCTGGATTACACTACTCACTGCTCAGTACAACAGTACACCGCGCACTGCTGGATTACACTACTCACTGCTCAGTACAACAGTACACCGCGCACTGCTGGATTACACTGCTCACTGCTCAGTACAACAGTACACCGCTCACTGCTGGATTACACTACTCACTGCTCAGTACAACAGTACACCGCGCACTGCTGGATTACACTACTCATTGCTCAGTACGACAGTACACCGCGCACTGCTGGATTACACTACTCACTGCTCCAGTACAGCAGTACACAGCACACTGTTGATTACACTACTCACTGCTCAGTACAACAGTACACCGCGCACTGCTGGATTACACTACTCACTGCTCCAGTACAACAATACACCGCGCACTGCTGGATTACACTACTCACTGCTCAGTACAACAGTACACCGCGCACTGCTGGATTACACTACTGACTGCTCCAGTACAGCAGTACACCGCGCACTGCTGGATTACACTACTCACTGCTCAGTACAACAGTACACCGGGCACTGCTGGATTACACTACTCACTGCTCAGTACAGCAGTACACCGCGCACTGCTGGATTACACTACTCACTGCTCAGTACAACAGTACACCGCGCACTGCTGGATTAGACTACTCACTGCTCAGTACAACATTACACCGCGTACTGCTGGATTACACTACTCACTGCTCAGTACAGCAGTACACCGCGCACTGCTGGATTACACTACTCACTGCTCAGTACAACAGTACACCGCGCACTGCTGGATTACACTACTCACTGCTCAGTACAGCAGTACACCGCGCACTGCTGGATTACACTACTCACTGCTCAGTACAACAGTACACCGCGCACTGCTGGATTACACTACTCACTGCTCAGTACAACAGTACACCGCGCACTGCTGGATTACACTGCTCACTGCTCAGTACAACAGTACACCGCTCACTGCTGGATTACACTACTCACTGCTCAGTACAACAGTACACCGCGCACTGCTGGATTACACTACTCACTGCTC
This sequence comes from Archivesica marissinica, assembly GCA_014843695.1. Classification (NCBI taxonomy): domain Eukaryota; kingdom Metazoa; phylum Mollusca; class Bivalvia; order Venerida; family Vesicomyidae; genus Archivesica; species Archivesica marissinica. Next base: position 43,306,303 of record CM026388.1, read on the forward strand.
AGTACAACAGTACACCGCGCATTGCTGGATTACACTGCTCAGTACAACAGTACACCGCTCACTGCTGGATTACACTACTCACTGCTCAGTACAACAGTACACCGCGCACTGCTGGATTACACTACTCACTGCTCCAGTACAACAGTACACCGCGCACTGCTGGATTACACTACTCACTGCTCAGTACAACAGTACACCGCGCACTGCTGGATTACACTACTCACTGCTCAGTAAAACAGTACACCGCGCACTGCTGGATTACACTACTCACTGCTCAGTACAACAGTACACCGCGCACTGCTGGATTACACTGCTCACTGCTCAGTACAACAGTACACCGCTCACTGCTGGATTACACTACTCACTGCTCAGTACAACAGTACACCGCGCACTGCTGGATTACACTACTCACTGCTCCAGTACAACAGTACACCGCGCACTGCTGGATTACACTACTCACTGCTCAGTACAACAGTACACCGCGCACTGCTGGATTACACTACTCACTGCTCAGTAAAACAGTACACCGCGCACTGCTGGATTACACTACTCACTGCTCAGTACAACAGTACACCGCGCACTGCTGGATTACACTGCTCACTGCTCAGTACAACAGTACACCGCTCACTGCTGGATTACACTACTCACTGCTCAGTACAACAGTACACCGCGCACTGCTGGATTACACTGCTCACTGCTCAGTACAACAGTACACCGCTCACTGCTGGATTACACTACTCACTGCTCAGTACAACAGTACACCGCGCACTGCTGGATTACACTACTCACTGCTCCAGTACAACAGTACACCGCGCACTGCTGGATTACACTACTCACTGCTCAGTACAACAATACACCGCGCACTGATGGATTACACTGCTCAGTACAACAGTACACTGCGCACTGCTGGATTACACTACTCACTGCTCAGTACAACAATACACCGCGCACTGCTGGATTACACTATTCATTGCTCAGTACAACAGTACACCGCGCACTGCTGGATTACACTACTCACTGCTCAGTACAACAGTACACCGCGCACTGCTGGATTACACTACTCACTGCTCAGTGCAACAATACACCGCGCACTGCTGGATTACACTGCACACTGCTCAGTACAACAGTACACTGCTAAATACTAACTTCAACCACACTGTTTCGCAATCGCTATAAAACAAATAAAGGTTAAATTTTATTGTATTTAGGTGGGTTCTGTACCGGAAGCTGTCAATGCGATGTACCTGGAACAGAAGTGTGTGACCAGGAAAACGGAAAGTGTATATGTAAGCTGGGAAGACACGGTACACTCTGCGACCAATCTTGTAGTGATGGTTGTAGCGGGTACGTTTACATTTTTCATTTACAATGTTTCTCTCGAGTTTGAATGTCTCATCAACCGATTATTTGGTGGAGTAAGACAACATACATTGACGGACACCTGGGTAGAACCACCGACCGTCCGCATGCCAGTAGGATATTATATTCTCATGAATGACTTCTGAATTTCAAGTGGGTTTCGAAACTGCGATGGCCAGAGCCAAGTGAATTGAAATCAACGACCTTAGCCACTCGCCCAGGGCGGCCCCACTCAACGCGTGAATTGAAATCAATGGCCTTAGCCACTCGCCCAGGGCGGCCCCACTCAAGGCGTGAATTGAAATCAATGGCCTTAGCCACTCGCCCAGGGAGGCCCCACTCAAGGCGTGAATTGAAATCAATGGCCTTAGCCACTCGCCCAGGGCGGCCCCACTCAACGCGTGAATTGAAATCAATGGCCTTAGCCACTCGCCCAGGGTGGCCCCACTCAACGCGTGAATTGAAGTCAATGGCCTTAGCCACTCGCCCAGGACAGCCCCACTCAACACATGAATTGAAGTCAATGGCCTTAGCCACTCGCCCAGGGCGGCCCCACTCAACGCGTGAATTGAAATCAATGGCCGTAGCCACTCGCCCAGGGCGGCCCCACTCAAGGCGTGAATTGAAATCAATGGCCTTAGCCACTCGCCCAGGGCGGCCCCACTCAACGCGTGAATTGAAATCAATGGCCTTAGCCACTCGCCCAGGGCGGCCCCACTCAACACGTGCATTGAAGTCAATGGCCTTAGCCACTCGCCCAGGGCGGCCCCACTCAACGCGTGAATTGAAATCAATGGCCTTAGCCACTCGCCCAGGGTGGCCCCACTCAACGCGTGAATTGAAGTCAATGGCCTTAGCCACTCGCCCAGGACGGCCCCACTCAACGCGTGAATTGAAATCATGCGCGTTCGCTTCAGGTGCGAAAGGTTCGGAGTTCGAGCCCCGCTGGAGCCGTTACGATTGTGCCCTTAGGCAAGGCATTTAAATTCCACGTTGCCTCTTCTCTCTCCCTCGTGGCGATGGATTCCATCAGGAATGAGGTCTCGAGAGTGATTAATATAAGTTAATATAACTTGTTTCGCAATCGAGCTAAAATAAATTTGTATAATAAAAAAAAAAAAAAAAAATTGAAATCAATGGCCGTAGCCACTCGCCCAGGGCGGCCCCACTCAACGCGTGCATTGAGATCAATGGCCTTAGCCACTCGCCCAGGGTGGCCCCACTCAACGCGTGAATTGAGATCAATGGCCTTAGCCACTCGCCCAGGGCGGCCCCACTCAACGCGTGAATTGAAATTAATGGCCTTAGTCACTCACCCAGAGCGGCCCCACTCAACGCGTGAATTGAAATTAATGGCCTTAGCCACTCGCCCACGGCGGCCCCACTCAACGCGTGAATTGAAATTAATGGCCTTAGCCACTCGCCAAGGGCGGCCCCACTCAACACGTGAATTGAAATCAACGACATTAGCCACTCGCCCAGGGCCGCCCCACTCAACACGTGAATTGAAGTCAATGACCTTAGCCACTCGCACTCATCTGCCCCACTCAACATGTGAATTGAAGTCAGTGACCGGAACTACTCGCCCACTGTGGCCCTATTCAACACTGGTGTCATACTTGTTTTGTAATGACACGAGAACACCGTTTTGTAATACATGGAAATAATTAGTAATAAATTCATTTGTTTTACCCACCAACTGCCTGCTTACCTGCCTGTCTGCCCGCTTGCCTGCCCGCATTTCCGCCCTTCCGCCCGCCCTTCCACCCACACGTCCGTCCCCGCCGGCCCGCCTGCCTGCCTGCCTGCCCAAAGGCCCGTCCGCCCGCCCGCCCGAACGTCCGCACGCCGGCCCGACCGTCCGCCCGCCATCCTGCCTGCCTGCCTGTCTGTATTTGTGACAGTCAGTTTGAATATAAAGAATATATGTCTTGAAGCCAAAGTGATCAGTATGATGCAAACTGTTTTTATTTTGTTGCTGAAGGTTTGAGTGCGATCGAGATGGTACTTGTAGCAATGGATGCAACACTGGACGGTACGGTACAAACTGTGACAAGGCGTGTTCAAACTGCCTCAACGAAGACTGCAATGCCGGTAACGGTAACTGTTTGCAAGGTGGGTATTGAACACAATTAGTAAATATATTTTTTCTCTCAATCCCTTTCAGTTGTACATGGCCCATTCTGGAATAGTATCATACAAAGTTCGTATGTTGTGTTGGAGAACATTTCCCACATTATCTGGGTAGAAATCAGTACTCCATTGTCCAACCTTCACAAGCGACTGACAACTTGGACTACAATAACGCATTTAAATTACAACAAGCATATACACTCAGCAATATTCATAATCGTTCACCTAGTATTTTACAGTATTTGGAGCAAACTAATGACCATATAATATCAAATATGAGTGTCATCTTATTAGACACAAGATTTTTACAGATTATTATGCAATGCATTGCTGGATAATCACCTGGAATATAATGCATTGAATGACAAGATGACACTATTTATATTGTATGATTATTAGATAAATATGATACAATGCAAGGTGACCAAATCCTACATGTATGTACATATTATGTATACGAGTCTATGTATATTTAAAGAAATCAAATATTGTTTAAACTAACTTGCTAACTTGCTAAACTAACTAGCTAGGGAACATACACACTGTATTGCTGGAATGACCCTCACATAATATGTTTATTTACATTAATTGTTTACATTTGACATGTATATATATGACCACACATAAGTCTTGTCAATATACATGTATATATATATATGACGACACACCAGTCCTGTCCATATACATGTATATATATATATGACGACACACCAGTCCTGTCCATATACATGTATATATATATATGACGACACACCAGTCCTGTCCATATACATGTATATATATATATATGACGACACACCAGTCCTGTCCATATACATGTATATATATATATGATGACACACCAGTCCTGTCCATATACATGTATATATATATATATGACCACACACCAGTCCTGTCCATATACATGTATATATATATATGACCACACATAAGTCTTGTCAATATACATGTATATATATATATGACCACACACCAGTCCTGTCCATATACATGTAAATATATATATGACCACACATCAGTCCTGTCCATATACATGTATATATATGACCACACATCAGTCCTGTCCATATACATGTATATATATGACCACACACCAGTCCTGTCCATATACATGTATATATATATATGACCACACATCAGTCCTGTCCATATACATGTATATATATATGACCACACATCAGTCCTGTCCATATACATGTATATATATGACACACATCAGTCTTGTCCATATACTTGTATATATATGACCAAACATCAGTCTTGTCTATATACATGTATATATATATGACCACACATCAGTCCTGTCCATATACATGTATATATATATATGACGACACATCAGTCCTGTCCATATACATGTATATATATGACACACATCAGTCTTGTCCATATACATGTATATATATGACCAAACATCAGTCTTGTCTATATACATGTATATATATATATATATATATATGACCACACATCAGTCTTGTCCATACACATGTATATATATATATGACCACACATCAGTCCTGTCCATATACATGTATATATATGACCACACATCAGTCCTGTCCATACACATGTATATATATATATGACCACACATCAGTCCTGTCCATATACATGTATATATATGACACACATCACTCTTGTCCATATACATGTATATATATAACCACACATCAATCTTGTCCATATACATGTATATATATGACCAAACATCAGTCTTGTCTATATACATGTATATTATATATATATATATGACCACACATCAGTCTTGTCCATATACATGTATATATATGACACACATCAGTCTTGTCCATATACATGTATATATATAACCACACATCAGTCTTGTCCATATACATGTATATATATATATATATATATATATATATATATATATATATATATATATATATGACCACACATCAGTCTTGTACATATACATGTATATATATAACCACACATCAGTGTTGTCCATATACATGTATATATACGACGACAACACATTAGTCTTGTCCACATACATGTATATATATGACGACAACACATTAGTCTTGTCCACATACATGTATATATATGACGACAACACATCAGTCTTGTCCACATACATGTATATATATGACGACACATCAGTCTTGTCCATATACATGTATATATATGACGACAACACATCAATCTTGTCCATATACATGTATATATATGACGACAACACATCAGTCTTGTCAATATACATGTATATATATGATAACACATCAGTCTTGTCCATGTACATGTATATATATGATAACACATCAGTCTTGTCCACATACATGTATATATATGACCACACATCAGTCTTGTCCACACACATGTATATATATATATATACATGTTTTTACGTGTATATACCGTCGGTATCGGTGCCTGATATGAGCGGTGCATTCTAAAGAGATTGGTTACTCTAGATTTCGGAGGATAGTGCAATGATAGACAGAAACCAACTCCATAGTCTCCTCTAGTTCCTTTACGTGCCGACACTAGACCCCGGTTTAAAGTCTCATCTGAACGATCGTTAATAGTATTGCAGTAAGACTGTTGATCGAACCAGCAATCCCTGGATTCTCAGTCCAACGTGTTAACCACTGGATGACGATTGACCTGTCTAGTACATATCATTCGCAATATTGATTATTTGTTGTCATCTTGCAGGATGCGTCGAAGGTTGGTTTGGATCACAATGTCAAAGTGAATGTCCCACGGAATGCAAAGTGTGTCATGCCCAGACCGGAGCGTGTCTATCTTGTCCCACCAACTATTACTCGATACCATTGTGTGACAAAGTTTGCAGCAATAACTGCCAACAAGTAGGAACTGACCGGATGTGTAATCAGGCCAACGGAGCGTGTATATTTGGGTGCAAGTCTGGTTACTACAATTCTGATTGTCGTCAGTCTTGTGGCAACTGCGATAGCTGTGATCCGAACGACGGTAAATGTGATTCATGTCATTCCGATTGGTGGGGACTAACCTGTAAGGTCCAGTGTAGCTCAAACTGTGCGAGGGATGGATCAAACAAAGAGTGTAGACAGACGAACGGTTACTGCGTATCGGGTTGCGTGACGGGTTATTTTGGCGAAAGTTGCAGCGAGGTGTGCGCCAGTACTAACTGCGAAGGCGGCGGCTGTGACCGTCAAACCGGAACCTGTACAAATGGATGCGTGCCTTATTTCTACGGAACAGATTGCAAGAGTAGATGCGATCACTGCACGGATGGAACATGTAATCAGAACAATGGTTACTGCGTTGGTGAATGCCCAATTCGTTTCTATGGAAACCGCTGTGAGGATACGTGTCGCTCACTTTGCGTGGACAGCGCATGCGTTAAGGATACGGGCTACTGCACAGATTGTCAAATATCACCAAAAGGCGAAAACTGCATGGTCCAAGGTATTGTATTACATTCGAAATGCCGAACAAAATGTACTTTATTAAATTAAAATGTGTAAAAGTAAAAATGTATAAGAATAATGAATTGAATGATGCATATAAAATACAAAAATATAAATACAAAACATAGAGAAGACAATTCATAGAAAAGGGAAATTGGTCGGTCTACATGGTCTAGCAATTGTGGTTGCGGCCCATCAGAGAATATATGTTCAACATGTGAGTTCGCCCTTCCTCTTAAATACCTCATGTAAGTAAACTGTAGATAGTCTACAAGTAAAAGTATTGGTGAGTGAAATAATAATAATTTGTAAATGGTAGTCAACCTTATATTGGCCATGCTGTAGTAGTAATTTAATACGCCCATCAGCCATGTTGGTGTTTATTCACTTTATTGCTTTACCAAAGTCGTTAACAAAATCGCATTTTTGGAACGCATTCATGGGCAATGCATCTAGTATCGGGGATGTTCAATATGAAGCCTTTTTTGAATATTATCCCTCTTTGATTTTGTAGAATAGTTGTCATTCTTTATTTATGTATTAAGCTTCTTGTTCTGCGTTACGTATCAACGTCTTGCTATGCAGTATCGGTAGTGTGATGTCGCTTAATTGTTTATTCACTTCGTTATTCTAGATATTAGACCTACGTCATTTACTTCGTTTAGGCACTCAAATAGTACAAATCACATCATCTCAGTTTCAACCAGGTATTCATTGCCGATTGGTTTCATGTTGGTTTTGTGGGGCCCCAACTGCAGTCGTCGTGATTATGGTCTTAAGTAACCGGAGTTCGAGCCCCACTGGAGCCGTTGCGATTGTACCCTTAGGTAATGCATTTAAATTCCACATTGCCTATTCTCTCCTGGCGCTGGCTTTCATCAGGAATGAGGACTCCAGAGTGATTAATATAAGTTGTATTGTAGGAACTTGTTTCGCAATCGAGCTAAATCCGACATTTTCGCACCAGAAGCGAACGGTTGTCTGGAAGTGTACCATCGAAGTTGGTATGAACGATATATGTGGCTCATGTGACCACTAAGTCGATTATTATATTACTTTTCCAAGAGGAACTTGAAATATTGTTGCTTCCGATTTCTGAGACATTTATTGATTCACTGAATGTAATGTTTTTCATTGCACGATATAAAAACTGGTTACTGTCAGTTAGGATTGACATTTGTATAATATTGAGTTCACTGTTACCTAGACTGCCATTGGTTTCAGAAAAGTCTGCATCCCTGGTCGAGTGGTTAACATCGCTGACTTGTATACCACTGTACCCTATCATCACTGATGGCCACGGGTTCGAGTCCCGTTCAGTCCGTGTCTGTTTATATGAAACAATGGCAGTGTCGTACTGAGTTTGTGCACCAAGTACTGGTTAACCGCTGTAGCCTGGCTAGGAAAAGTGGTATTCGGTAAACTGCCCGCCAGCGAAATAGCCCAACATGGTGATGAAGGCGTAAAACCCGAACAAACAGAAAAGGCGAATGCGATTGAAAAGGTGCACTCTGATTCTAATGTGTGCTCTTGAATCAGCTGTCCAGCTTGTCAGGAAATTAACAGTGTACGAGGTCAATGTGACCAAGAGCTAGACTTGCTTAGGGCTGGTTGTAAGTCATGTTTTGTAGCTTGTAGTCAGAGGCTGTCGTTTGATTCCGTAGCGTGTAAGTTATAGTGGATTGATTTACATTGAAGTTAGTAGCGTATTACAATAAAATATGTTTACGGCTATACAGAAGCATTACAATAAACGGGCATATATTCCAAGCATACGGGTAAGTCAAGCTTAAAACTGTGAGCATGCTGTTTCGAACATGTGTGCGATTTCTTTCACATTGTATAATTTCAATTGCAAATGAGTTGTATCATTTAATGATTGTCAACTGACGCATGCAATGTGTTGCATGTATATGCGTGTTTGTTCACTAGATTCACTGTCCTAGCAACGCCCCCTCTCACATGAGCATATGCACGTGTAAGTAGTTCCTCGCATAGGTACGATATTATTTCGATATAACATTCAACAACATATAAAAAGCTACTACATATTATAAAAATAGTTTTCTTCGAATTTTGTCATATAAAATACAATCGCGCTTTCGTCTTGGTACACCTGCCGTGTCACATAACGAAATGCATGATGGATACATTGAATAATTATGCTATACAAACCAGTTCATGTGGTAAAAATGTGTATTGTTAATTTCCACCAAATATGTTTTTGGAAAAAAATTCACCGCAAAGGGATCAAGTCCTGTTAACACTTTGGACTGATGATATTTGAAATGTTCTAGTAGAATAAAAGGGACCCAGCTTGTTAACACTTTGGACTGATGATATTTGAAAGTATCTAGTAGAATAAAAGGGACCCAGTCCTGTTAACACTTTCGACTGCTGATATTTGAAATTGTCTAGTAGAATAAAAGAGGAATGAGACAATTAATGACAATACATCTATCTAATAATCTTCATCTAATGATTTTATAGGGGTATCCTGGTAATATACATGTATCAGATCAGCATTTCACAGAATCTAGTAAATATAGCAATGGCAATACACAAATGCGATACAGACTGTGTACAATATAATATGAAGTAATTCTAGTAGAAATATGTGATTAGTTTGTATTGTTATTTTTCCACCTGAAGTAGAGAATTTTAAACTGTTGGATAATTGAAGAATCCAAATAGATGATCCTGAAAATGCAACATTTTAACATGTATACTAGAGGACATAGACAACGCATACTTCGGATAAGTGTGTTTTACATGAAAAACGTAACTATATAGATACATAGTTTTAAACATTTTGGAATATTTTTAGTTGTTCAGTTTGTGTTTTTTAATACAGATGTGATATATCGTTGATGGAACCGTTCGTATTTCGTTTTCATGTAATAATAATCATATCATGTATGTGTGCATTTTCTATCTCCTCTAGTAAATTATGAAATAATTCACAGTTTTGCTTTGATGGGTATAACTGATATTCTGAGGTTGATCCGAGAATTCTAGGAAGTATATCAGAAGTAAAAGAGCGACGGACGAGTTTATATATTCTAGAGCAACTCCGTATAGTACTTTATTATTATGTTTGTCGTTATTTAGACCCAGTAACAGTGGCACCAACAGCTGCTCCAACAGCTGAACTGTCTGTAGGAGCGATATCCGCAATCACCGCTTGCTGTGTTGCCTTCATCATCATCTTTGTCATTGCCATCGTCTGCTGCATGAACTATAAGAGGTACGTTTTTATCTAGGGATGGCAACGAATAGCGATGTCACTATTCGAATATTCGGTCTAGAAGGTATTCGGATATTCGATAGAAGTCATTAAGTCTTAATAAAGCATTCTTCTTCTTCTATAAAACTCAATATCACTCAAATTGTCATTTTTGAGGACAATATAATAACAATCGTACTTTATATAGTACTTTTTGGTAATATTGAGCAGATAATTAAAACTGTTGAGATACATGGAGGTGGTTGTGGTTGCAAAGTGTCTGTAATATTTCAAAGGGATGTTCTCGTCTAAACAGTTTTGACATCATACTTAAACACTACATACTTTAGCACCTACGGTAATTATCCGATTACATGGCAGAGTGTCAATGAACATGGTTTACTCATACATCCTGAGGCGATTTCATTTATATTGGAATGTTTATGATGGTTTAAAAAGAAAACAACGTATCTGACAGTTTATTTCATATTTGCAAATTTATAGTTTCCGAATATTCGAATATTGGAATAGTAATCGGATATTCTGAGGTCCGAGCGAATATTCGAATATTCATGTATTGTCAAACAATGAATAGTTTTCACTGTAAAAACATATCATTTGAATCAACATGATTTTGATAAAATCCCATTTATCATAGAGCATTATATTATTTTACAGTGTAGATATTGGTTGTCATGACATCTGTCTCCATTTAGTAATTTAATTATAATAATTTAGTTTAATCATATGTTATTGCATTCTTTATCTTCAATGTACAATACAACTCAAATTTACAAACATATTACGGATGAATTAAATAAGATATATGGTACACACATTATCAGTATGTATATATATGGAGAAGTAAAAGGGTTCGGCCACAAGTTTTAACAACATTAGTTTCGGCCCGCCCCAACATACTAGTTTGTAATTAACAAATAGAGTGAATATAGTATAAGAGCATTGCAATTAGAATACTAATTTTTTATTACAATTAAGGGGAATAATAATGGAAATGAAAAAAGTACAAAAAAAGAAGAAAAGCATTAGGAAATGCAATTCGCAACTACTACACCTTCCCAGTGCCACACCGTACACTATCCCCAGCCAGCCAAACCCGCAGCCTCACCCAGGCACATATCGTATCAAGAGAACAGCATAACTTTATAATAATTAATTATAACAATACGAGAACGTGGTTAGGAATTGATAAATACGAGAACGTGGTTAGGAATTGATAGAAATACGAGAACGTGGTTAGAAATTGATAAATACGAAAACGTGGTTAGAAATTGATAAATACGAGAACATGGTTGGGAATTGATAAATACGAGAACGTGGTTAGGAATTGATAAATACGAGAACGTGGTTAGGAATTGATAGAAATACGAGAACGTGGTTAGAAATTGATAAATACGAAAACGTGGTTAGAAATTGATAAATACGAGAACGTGGTTAGGAATTGATAAATACGAGAACGTGGTTAGAAATTGATAAATACGAGAACGTGGTTAGAAATTGATAGTAATAAGAGAACGTGGTTAGAAATTGATAAATACGAGAACGTGGTTAGAAATTGATAAATACGAGAACGTGGTTAGAAATTGATAAATACGAGAACGTGGTTAGAGATTGATAAGACGATAACGTGGTTAGAAATTGATAAATACGAGAACGTGGTTAGAAATTGATAAATACGAGATCGTGGTTAGAAATTGATAAATACGAGAACTTGGTTAGAGATTGATAATACGATAACGTGGTTTGAAATTGATAAATACGAGAGCGTGGTTAGAAATTGATAAATACGAGAACGTGGTTAGAAATTGATAAAAACGAGAACGTGGTTAGAAATTGATAAATACTAGAACGTGGTTAGAAATTGATAAATACGAGAACGTGGTTAGAAATTGATAAATACGAGAACGTGGTTAGAAATTGATAAATACGAGAACGTGGTTAGAAATTGATAAATACGAGAACGTGGTTTGAAATTGATAAATACGAGAACGTGGTTAGAAATTGATAAATACGAGATCGTGGTTAGAAATTGATAAATACGAGAACTTGGTTAGAGATTGATAATACGATAACGTGGTTTGAAATTGATAAATACGAGAGCGTGGTTAGAAATTGATAAATACGAGAACGTGGTTAGAAATTGATAAAAACGAGAACGTGGTTAGAAATTGATAAATACTAGAACGTGGTTAGAAATTGATAAATACGAGAACGTGGTTAGAAATTGATAAATACGAGAACGTGGTTAGAAATTGATAAATACGAGAACGTGGTTAGAAATTGATAAATACGAGAACGTGGTTTGAAATTGATAAATACGAGAACGTGGTTAGAAATTGATAAATACGAGATCGTGGTTAGAAATTGATAAATACGAGAACTTGGTTAGAGATTGATAATACGATAACGTGGTTTGAAATTGATAAATACGAGAGCGTGGTTAGAAATTGATAGTAATAAGAGAACGTGGTTAGAAATTGATAAATACGAGAACGTGGTTTGAAATTGATAAATACGAGAACGTGGTTAGAAATTGATAAATACGAGAACGTGGTTAGAAATTGATAAATACGAGAGCGTGGTTAGAAATTGATAGTAATAAGAGAACGTGGTTAGAAATTGATAAAAACGAGAACGTGGTTAGAAATTGATAGTAATACGAGAACGTGGTTAGGAATTGATAATTAAGCAAAGTTGCACAATTTCTCATGGAACATTTCAATACAAGTTGGCATTACAGTAAAACCTGTGTTAGTGGTCACCTCTATTAAGCAGCCAACCTGTATTAAGCAGCCAGTTGCCAGATTCCCAATATGTTGCTTTGTTATATATTTAACCTCTATTAAGCAGCCACTTGTGTTAAGCAGCCACTTTCTGTGATTACCTTGGCTGGCCTCTTAACACAGGTTTGACTGTATGTTTATATTTTTCTTGTGTAGAATAAATCGCAATACGATTTGTAATTCACCACCATATGGACGTCTTGCAGTTCATTGAAATACGATTTGTAATTCAACACCATATGGACGTTTTGCAGTTCATTGAAATACGATTTGTAATTCACCACCATATGGACGTCTTGCAGTTCACTGAAATACGATTTGTAATTCACCACCATATGGACGTCTTGCAGTTCATTGAAATACGATTTGTAATTCACCACCATATGGACGTCTTGCAGTTCATTGAAATACGATTTGTAATTCACCACCATATGGACGTCTTGCAGTTCACTGAAATACGATTTGTAATTCACCACCATATGGACGTCTTGCAGTTCATTGAAATACGATTTGTAATTCACCACCATATGGACGTCTTGCAGTTCATTGAAATACGATTTGTAATTCACCACAATATGGACGTCTTGCAGTTCATTGAAATACGATTTGTAATTCACCACCATATGGACGTCTTGCAGTTCATTGAAATACGATTTGTAATTCACCACCATATGGACGTCTTGCAGTTCACTGAAATACGATTTGTAATTCACCACCATATGGATGTCTTGCAGTTCATTGAACTACGATTTGTAATTCACCACCATATGGACGTCTTGCAGTTCATGAAATACGATTTGTAATTCACCACCATATGGACGTCTTGCAGTTCACTGAAATACGATTTGTAATTCACCACCATATGGACGTCTTGCAGTTCACTGAAATACGATTTGTAATTCACCACCATATGGACGTCTTGCAGTTCACTGAAATACGATTTGTAATTCACCACCATATGGACGTCTTGCAGTTCACTGAAATACGATTTGTAATTCACCACCATATGGACGTCTTGCAGATCATTGAAATACGATTTGTAATTCACCACAATATGGACGTCTTGCAGTTCATTGAAATACGATTTGTAATTCACCACAATATGGACGTCTTACAGTTCACTGAAATACGATTTGTAATTCACCACAATATGGACGTCTTGCAGTTCATTGAAATACGATTTGTAATTCACCACAATATGGACGTCTTGCAGTTCACTGAAATACGATTTGTAATTCATCACAATATGGACGTCTTGCAGTTCACTGAAATACGATTTGTAATTCACCACAATATGGACGTCTTGCAGTTCACTGAAATACGATTTGTAATTCACCACAATATGGACGTCTTGCAGTTCATTGAAATACGATTTGTAATTCACCACAATATGGACGTCTTGCAGTACACTGAAATACGATTTGTAATTCACCACAATATGGACGTCTTGCAGTTCACTGAAATACGATTTGTAATTCACCACAATATGGACGTCTTGCAGTTCATTGAAATACGATTTGTAATTCACCACAATATGGACGTCTTGCAGTTCACTGAAATACGATTTGTAATTCACCACCATATGGACGTCTTGCAGTTCACTGAAATACGATTTGTAATTCACCACCATATGGACGTCTTGCAGTTCACTGAAATACGATTTGTAATTCACCACCATATGGACGTCTTGCAGTTCACTGAAATACGATTTGTAATTCACCACCATATGGACGTCTTGCAGATCATTGAAATACGATTTGTAATTCACCACAATATGGACGTCTTGCAGTTCATTGAAATACGATTTGTAATTCACCACAATATGGACGTCTTGCAGTTCACTGAAATACGATTTGTAATTCACCACAATATGGACGTCTTGCAGTTCATTGAAATACGATTTGTAATTCACCACAATATGGACGTCTTGCAGTTCACTGAAATACGATTTGTAATTCACCACCATATGGACGTCTTGCAGTTCACTGAAATACGATTTGTAATTCACCACCATATGGACGTCTTGCAGTTCATTGAAATACGATTTGTAATTCACCACAATATGGACGTCTTGCAGTTCATTGAAATACGATTTGTAATTCACCACAATATGGACGTCTTGCAGTTCACTGAAATACGATTTGTAATTCACCACAATATGGACGTCTTGCAGTTCATTGAAATACGATTTGTAATTCACCACAATATGGACGTCTTGCAGTTCACTGAAATACGATTTGTAATTCACCACAATATGGACGTCTTGCAGTTCACTGAAATACGATTTGTAATTCACCACAATATGGACGTCTTGCAGTTCACTGAAATACGATTTGTAATTCACCACAATATGGACGTCTTGCAGTTCATTGAAATACGATTTGTAATTCACCACAATATGGACGTCTTGCAGTTCACTGAAATACGATTTGTAATTCACCACAATATGGACGTCTTGCAGTTCACTGAAATACGATTTGTAATTCACCACAATATGGACGTCTTGCAGTTCATTGAAATACGATTTGTAATTCACCACAATATGGACGTCTTGCAGTTCACTGAAATACGATTTGTAATTCACCACAATATGGACGTCTTGCAGTTCATTGAAATACGATTTGTAATTCACCACAATATGGACGTCTTGCAGTTCACTGAAATACGATTTGTAATTCACCACAATATGGACGTCTTGCAGTTCACTGAAATACGATTTGTTAATTCACCACAATATGGACGTCTTGCAGTTCATTGAAATACGATTTGTAATTCACCACAATATGGACGTCTTGCAGTTCACTGAAATACGATTTGTAATTCACCACAATATGGACGTCTTGCAGTTCATTGAAATACGATTTGTAATTCACCACAATATGGACGTCTTGCAGTTCACTGAAATACGATTTGTAATTCACCACCATATGGACGTCTTGCAGTTCACTGAAATACGATTTGTAATTCACCACCATATGGACGTCTTGCAGTTCACTGAAATACGATTTGTAATTCACCACCATATGGACGTCTTGCAGTTCATTGAAATACGATTTGTAATTCACCACAATATGGACGTCTTGCAGTTCACTGAAATACGATTTGTAATTCACCACAATATGGACGTCTTGCAGTTCATTGAAATACGATTTGTAATTCACCACAATATGGACGTCTTGCAGTTCACTGAAATACGATTTGTAATTCACCACAATATGGACGTCTTGCAGTTCACTGAAATACGATTTGTAATTCACCACCATATGGACGTCTTGCAGTTCATTGAAATACGATTTGTAATTCACCACAATATGGACGTCTTGCAGTTCACTGAAATACGATTTGTAATTCACCACAATATGGACGTCTTGCAGTTCATTGAAATACGATTTGTAATTCACCACAATATGGACGTCTTGCAGTTCACTGAAATACGATTTGTAATTCACCACAATATGGACGTCTTGCAGTTCATTGAAATACGATTTGTAATTCACCACAATATGGACGTCTTGCAGTTCACTGAAATACGATTTGTAATTCACCACAATATGGACGTCTTGCAGTTCATTGAAATACGATTTGTAATTCACCACCATATGGACGTCTTGCAGTTCATTGAAATACGATTTGTAATTCACCACAATATGGACGTCTTGCAGTTCACTGAAATACTATTTGTAATTCATCACAATATGGACGTCTTGCAGTTCACTGAAATACGATTTGTAATTCACCACAATATGGACGTCTTGCAGTTCATTGAAATACGATTTGTAATTCACCACAATATGGACGTCTTGCAGTTCATTGAAATACGATTTGTAATTCACCACAATATGGACGTCTTGCAGTTCATTGAAATACGATTTGTAATTCACCACAATATGGACGTCTTGCAGTTCATTGAAATACGATTTGTAATTCACCACAATATGGACGTCTTGCAGTTCATTGAAATACGATTTGTAATTCACCACAATATGGACGTCTTGCAGTTCACTGAAATACGATTTGTAATTCACCACAATATGGACGTCTTGCAGTTCATTGAAATACGATTTGTAATTCACCACAATATGGACGTCTTGCAGTTCATTGAAATATTTGCTTGAGTATACTTTCGTGTCTAAAATACACTAATATAGTTTAATCATATTGTATTGCTCGATTCGTTATACATGACAGTGAGCCTATGCAATACAGTATAATAATAATATACAAGAATTTAAAGAAGAGCAAACGGGTCACAAGTTCTAGCAAAATTAATTACGGTCCTTCCCGATTAATATACATGTACGTGCATTTTAGTGTGCAAATGGCGCTGTCCTGTTATCTAAGTGACGACTTTTCTTTTTTTAAATTTTTTTTTATTTAAGTTTATTTAACGTCGCTACCGGTTTCCCATTTGAGCGACGGGCAGTTTACCTAACAACACCTTTCCTGGACAGGATCCAGCGGTTAACCAGTACTTGGTGCACCAACCTTCGTAAGAAACTGCCAACTTTTTTCATATAAATGAGACACGGTCTGAGCGGGGCTCGAACACGTGACCATCAGTGATGATAGGTTACAGTGGTATACAAGTCAAGGACCTTAACCACTCGACCACGGAGGCGGTCTCACTTTTCTTTATTCCGTCCTGTATTTTACATATAAGCCACATTAATAACAGAAACAACATTACATATTGGTTCCGTTTAAGGCTAATCTCTTACTGAACACACGCACGTATATAACACGATCTTACTAATTAAACTTGTTAATTGCGTTCATTTACGCATAGGAATTAATAATTATATATTAGTAATAATGGACTTCAATTACAAAGGTAATGCGTCAAGACAGTGTTTTAACTATGGACAATTGTATACGTGTAAGGGGCGTAACTCATTATTCTTTGTTAGCTTTCTTAAATCAATTTCAAATCGAAAAGAAATTGCAAACTGTGTGACATTCCTGTGAATTACGTCACTGTGTTTACACACAGTATTCTCCCGCCAAATATAACTGTATACCCTGTCTTCCGTTTGCAAATGCCTGATTACGCTCGCCCATATGTTTCGCCGTCGACCAGTGTATATAAGCTCAATCATTATCATCAAATGCCTGATTACGCTCGCCCATATGTTTCGCCGTCGACCAGTGTATATAAGCTCAATCATTATCATCAAATGCCTGATTACGCTCGCCCATATGTTTCGCCGTCGACCAGTGTATATAAGCTCAATCATTATCATCAAATGCCTGATTACGCTCGCCCATATGTTTCGCCGTCGACCAGTGTATATAAGCTCAATCATTATCATCAAATGCCTGATTACGCTCGCCCATATGTTTCGCCGTCGACCAGTGTATATAAGCTCAATCATTATCATCAAATGCCTGATTACGCTCGCCCATATGTTTCGCCGTCGACCAGTGTATATAAGCTCAATCATTATCATCAAATGCCTGATTACGCTCGCCCATATGTTTCGCCGTCGACCAGTGTATATAAGCTCAATCATTATCATCAAATGCCTGATTACGCTCGCCCATATGTTTCGCCGTCGACCAGTGTATATAAGCTCAATCATTATCATCAAATGCCTGATTACGCTCGCCCATATGTTTCGCCGTCGACCAGTGTATATAAGCTCAATCATTATCATCAAATGCCTGATTACGCTCGCCCATATGTTTCGCCGTCGACCAGTGTATATAAGCTCAATCATTATCATCAAATGCTGATTACGCTCGCCCATATGTTTCGCCGTCGACCAGTGTATATAAGCTCAATCATTATCATCAAATCCTATTACGCTCGCCCATATGTTTCGCCGTCGACCAGTGTATATAAGCTCAATCATTATCATCAAATCCTGATTACGCTCGCCCATATGTTTCGCCGTCGCCAGTGTATATAAGCTCAATCATTATCATCAAATGTGATTACGCTCGCCCATATGTTTCGCCGTCGCCAGTGTATATAAGCTCAATCATTATATCAAATTGATTACGCTCGCCCATATGTTTCGCCGTCGCCAGTGTATATAAGCTCAATCATTATATCAAATTGATTACGCTCGCCCATATGTTTCGCCGTCGACCAGTGTATATAAGCTCAATCATTATCATCAAATGCCTGATTACGCTCGCCCATATGTTTCGCCGTCGACCAGTATAAGCTCATCATTATCATCAAATGCCTGATTACGCTCGCCCATAGTTTCGCCGTCGACCAGTGTATATAAGCTCAATCATTATCATCAAATGCCTGATTACGCTCGCCCATATGTTTCGCCGTCGACCAGTGTATATAAGCTCAATCATTATCATCAAATGCCTGATTACGCTCGCCCATATGTTTCGCCGTCGACCAGTGTATATAAGCTCAATCATTATCATCAAATGCCTGATTACGCTCGCCCATATGTTTCGCCGTCGACCAGTGTATATAAGCTCAATCATTATCATCAAATGCCTGATTACGCTCGCCCATATGTTTCGCCGTCGACCAGTGTATATAAGCTCAATCATTATCATCAAATGCCTGATTACGCTCGCCCATATGTTTCGCCGTCGACCAGTGTATATAAGCTCAATCATTATCATCAAATGCCTGATTACGCTCGCCCATATGTTTCGCCGTCGACCAGTGTATATAAGCTCAATCATTATCATCAAATGCCTGATTACGCTCGCCCATATGTTTCGCCGTCGACCAGTGTATATAAGCTCAATCATTATCATCAAATGCCTGATTACGCTCGCCCATATGTTTCGCCGTCGACCAGTGTATATAAGCTCAATCATTATCATCAAATGCCTGATTACGCTCGCCCATATGTTTCGCCGTCGACCAGTGTATATAAGCTCAATCATTATCATCAAATGCCTGATTACGCTCGCCCATATGTTTCGCCGTCGACCAGTGTATATAAGCTCAATCATTATCATCAAATGCCTGATTACGCTCGCCCATATGTTTCGCCGTCGACCAGTGTATATAAGCTCAATCATTATCATCAAATGCCTGATTACGCTCGCCCATATGTTTCGCCGTCGACCAGTGTATATAAGCTCAATCATTATCATCAAATGCCTGATTACGCTCGCCCATATGTTTCGCCGTCGACCAGTGTATATAAGCTCAATCATTATCATCAAATGCCTGATTACGCTCGCCCATATGTTTCGCCGTCGACCAGTGTATATAAGCTCAATCATTATCATCAAATGCCTGATTACGCTCGCCCATATGTTTCGCCGTCGACCAGTGTATATAAGCTCAATCATTATCATCAAATGCCTGATTACGCTCGCCCATATGTTTCGCCGTCGACCAGTGTATATAAGCTCAATCATTATCATCAAATGCCTGATTACGCTCGCCCATATGTTTCGCCGTCGACCAGTGTATATAAGCTCAATCATTATCATCAAATGCCTGATTACGCTCGCCCATATGTTTCGCCGTCGACCAGTGTATATAAGCTCAATCATTATCATCAAATGCCTGATTACGCTCGCCCATATGTTTCGCCGTCGACCAGTGTATATAAGCTCAATCATTATCATCAAATGCCTGATTACGCTCGCCCATATGTTTCGCCGTCGACCAGTGTATATAAGCTCAATCATTATCATCAAATGCCTGATTACAGGCTGGTCAGTAGTCCAGTGGTAAACACGTTGGGTCGCAGGTTCGATACCCCCTCTGACCATAATAATATGAAGAGTCTTTCAGATTGGACGTTAAACCGAGGTTCCGTGCCTGTGCACGCAAAAGAACCAGAGGATACTCTGGAATGGGTCTCTCTCTCTCTCATTGCACTATCATTGTACTATCATTGCACAATCCTACACAATCTAAACTGCCACATCTCTTCAGGAGGCAACACCCATATGGGCAACCGGTAGCGACAATAAATAAACGTAAAACACACAATTGCCTGAAATTTTATATATCATATCTTCTCTACACATCAATAGGCTGAACTCTTCTGAGGTCACATCATTTCTCAAATAAAAGCAACAACTATGCACTGCCTGTCATGAAAATGCAGTGTTTACCAAAAATAAAATTAAACTAAGCTTAGTAAGTATATTAACAAATCTATGTTATGTAGTCAAATTTATTTTATTTATTTAGCTAATTAATAAATATTATTCATTTTGACAAATATTTGGAATTTCTTTTGTTTACAAAATTTTGAAATACATAATTTTCGATATTATTTTGTGTACAACGAAATATTCATCATTTCCAGAGGGGACACTCAACAGAGACAGAAGGTAGCGGATTGGATATTATCGTATGTCAATATTATTTGATTTTAAACTGAACATGAAAGAGCAGTAGTGACATTAGCCGTGTCATCATTTCTACAACACAAATTCACGAATTCACAATTTCACTATTTCATCTACACGAAATTACAAGTTCATTATTTAACTTCACTGTTTCACTATTCCAACATCTCGAATTCACGAGTTCACTATTTCAACGTCAAGAATTCACGATTTCTATCTCACGAATACATTAGATTTCATTATTTCAACTTCACGGATTCACTATTCCAACATCTCGAATTCACTATAATTACAACTTTCAAGAATTCATGTTTTCTATTTCACGATTTCTTTATTTCAACTTCACTGTTTCACTATTCCAACATATCGAATTCACGATTTCACCTTCAAGAATTCACGATTTCTATATCATGAATTAATTATTTCAACTGTACGAATTCATGATTTCAAATTCGCTATTACAACTTCACTAAATAAATTCACTATTTCAATTTCACAAATTCACTATTTCAACTTCACGAATTCATTACGTCATCTTTATGAAATCACGATTTCAACTTCAAATTCGTGAAATGATGAACTATGGTATGACACCACCTCTCTTTCATATCAATGTCTTATTTCCATAATTATAATATTATTCTTACAGACAGTTAAGCACTATTTCCAAATGAAGCGACATGTCTAAATTATTTAATTCCTTGAGCAATAACAAGCGTCCAAACAAGTTACACTATAAAGGAATATGTCTCTGATTTTAAAATAGATGTTAACAACTCTGGAATTTGAACATAACAAAGCATAAATTTGGCACCTCACTCTGCGCCGGTAAGATCAACTAAGTTGTGTAATAGTATATTTTGATTGAATAACCTAGACGGTTATATACGGTATAATATACATAGCTAGATAGATAGATATATACTTTCCTCCATTTCTGAAGAACATAACATATTTACAAATCATTATTAATATGTATGTACAAAAAGTATAATATAAAATTTACTGCACAAATTATATATATAATAACCCTGTGGAAGTCGTGATAGCGCTGTGGATGCGCGTTCGCTTCAGGTACGAAAGGTCCGGAGTTCGAGCCCCGCTGGAGCCGTTACGAGTGTGCCCTTAGGCAAGGCATTTAAATTCCACATTGCCTCTTCTCTCTCCTTCATGGCGATGGATTCCATCAGGAATGAGGTCTCGAGAGTGATTAATATAAGATGAAAGAACTTGTTTCGCAATCGAGCTAAAATAAATTTGAATAAACTATATAATAACCCTGTTAATTGTCAGTTGAGTACTCGCAGCTGAACTATACGTGCATTAGAAACATTGCAAGAACAGTTGTAGTACTCAATGAATGAATGCACAAACCACCTGATGCATCCAAGATAACAGAAAACAATTAGTTTACGGTAAACCCATTAAGCGTGTCCTTACTTACGATTCTCAAATAAAAGCGAAAGCTGCGCGCTCGGTACGATGATGAGCAATTGATCTGTAAGATACGCGGACATAAAAATGGAGGTCATTTTTCTACAATTTACACCATGTACCTATGTTGAATTAACACACTGTAAGAATAACAACGAAATACCATATGAACATATATTGTACATGTGTGTGGCTCCAAAGCTGGACATGCCGGTCTCAAGGTAAAACTCACCCATCGTGAAACTACGCCGTTGATGATGTCGACGTGGTGAAAATGATAACAAAATCGATGAAAATCTGATCGATGAAAATGTGACTGAAAACATTTGTTTTAAGCTGAAAACCATGTGTTCACCGTAATAAAAATGTTATTTGGTTTGTTGACAGGGTATTTGAGTATATTGTGCCGGCAGGATACCACCCGTGACCGGAACAAAATATGCAGCATATACCCTGTCAACAAACCATATGTCATCTAATATAAATGTTCGTTTGTTTAGATATAAAATAATATCGAAGTAGACACAATATCGGCCCGCCTTCGTGGTCGAGTGGTTAAGGTCGCTGACTTGTATACCACTGTAATCTATCATCTCTGATGGTCACGGGTTCGAGTCCCGCTCAGACCGTGTCTCATTTATATGAAAAAGTTGGCCGTTTCTTACGGAGGTTGGTGCACCAAGTACTGGTTAACCGCTGGAGCCTTCCCAGGAAAGGTGTTGTTAGGTAAACTGCCCGCCGCTCAAATGGGAAACCGGTAGCAATGTTAAATAAACTTAAATAGTATTGTTATGCAACTCTCTCTCTCACTATATCCGCCTCCGTGGTCGAGTGGTTAAGGTCCCTGACTAGTATACCACTGTAACCTATCATCACTGATGGTCACGGGTTCGAGCCCAGCTCAGGCCGTGTCTCAAATGTTGGCCGTTTCGTACGGATATTGGTGCACCCAAGTACTGGTTAACCGCTGGAGCCTGTCCAGGAAAGGTGTTGTTAAGTAAACTGCCCGCCGGCGATATAGCCCGAAATGGTGCTGATACAGGCGTAAAACCCGAAATATAACATAACATAATACAAGACACAATATCAAACATATTGTGATTGTAATATACCGTATCCATGGCCTAATGTTTGGAGTGTCCGCCTAAACTGCGGAAGGTAGAAGGATCGAACATCGCCGTGGTTTCATTCTGATCCGGCCGGTTGGTGAGCCGCCATCTAGTTAAATAATGGTTACTGATTTCCTAGCAGTGCCTGGCCAGCTAGGAATGGATTCGAGGAAAATGATGTTCTAAGTGAGAAATGGCTAATTCATTCAGTAGGGGTGGCACTGTTATAAAACAAACAGTACCGCTTAATCAATGCCAAACACACACATATGCTATTATTGTTGATTAATATACATGCATTATGTACAAAACTCAATCAAATGTATGTCATATTATTAAATATACACAGAAACAAACGAGCATAACATTATGGACATCATGAATGGATTGAAATCCATGTATCATTATACGTCAGTTTCAGTTTCAGAGTTTATTGGCATTAAACACAATTGTTCGCCGCCTATACAACATGTACGACGGACAGTACATAATATACAATTACAATATAATACATGAGAAAAGCATGAAAACAAAATTAAAATTAATGGGTATCGTAGTTTGAAAATATATAATGAATATACATACGTAAATATGTTCATTGACAACTACCCTCTAATAACAGATGCTTGGTAAATATATTTTGATAATTTTTTAATAATACAACTTTGTGAACATTGCAACAATGACTTAAACTTATTCATATACTGACAGGCCCGTCGCTGGGCATACGCAAGTACGCACGTGCGTATCATTGGTCTCAGAAAATGAAAATAATGAAAAAATCCAAAAATGCAATAAAACCCCAGGGGTGTAGTAGGGATACATAGGCGCCGTGATGTGTGGAGTGGTGGAATAATTGAGCCCATTGCAAATATGGTGCATCTCGAAATTTAGTGTGTGCTATTTTACGTGCTTGTTTAATTGATAAGGGCAATAGATCATGTATATTATACATCTAGCCTTAATTTATACCTTTATACGGATTGTCGTAAGAAATTTAGTCCTGCAATTGTACGTTACAAAATGCAGTGAAATGCAGGAAATTGCTTCCTCATTTAAAACAATTTCAGGGGATGGGCATGCCCCCGGACCCCCCTAGCGTACTCGCTCGCTATGATCACTCGACAAACAAGCATATTTGGCCGTGCGTATCATAAAAATAGCTCCAGCGACGGCCCTGACTGAGATACACATAATACCAATTAAACAGTATACCATACATTGTCTTTAATCACCGTAGCGTAAGGCAAATACACCATGCGTATGTAATATCCTAGATACATATTCATTCGATATTAATAAATACACCGATGCTATATAGACAGCGCGGTTTAATAATCGCAATAATGGAGATAATCACAATAAGCTTTAAGCTTCCGATTAAATCCATTTTCGTTTGTATAGCTATACAATAGATATGTACTGTACATAATGAACGTTTGTATAGCTATACAATAGATATGTACTGTACATAATGAACGTTTGTATAGCTATACAATAGATATGTACTGTACATAATGAACGTTTGTATAGCTATACAATAGATATGTACTGTACATAATGAACGTTTGTATAGCTATACAATAGATATGTACTGTACATAATGAACGTTTGTATAGCTATACAATAGATATGTACTGTACATAATGAACGTTTGTATAGCTATACAATAGATATGTACTGTACATAATGAACGTTTGTATAGCTATACAATAGATATGTACTGTACATAATGAACGTTTGTATAGCTATACAATAGATATGTACTGTACATAATGAACGTTTGTATAGCTATACAATAGATATGTACTGTACATAATGAACGTTTGTATAGCTATACAATAGATATGTACTGTACATAATGAACGTTTGTATAGCTATACAATAGATATGTACTGTACATAATGAACGTTTGTATAGCTATACAATAGATATGTACTGTACATAATGAACGTTTGTATAGCTATACAATAGATATGTACTGTACATAATGAACGTTTGTATAGCTATACAATAGATATGTACTGTACATAATGAACGTTTGTATAGCTATACAATAGATATGTACTGTACATAATGAACGTTTGTATAGCTATACAATAGATATGTACTGTACATAATGAACGTTTGTATAGCTATACAATAGATATGTACTGTACATAATGAACGTTTGTATAGCTATACAATAGATATGTACTGTACATAATGAACGTTTGTATAGCTATACAATAGATATGTACTGTACATAATGAACGTTTGTATAGCTATACAATAGATATGTACTGTACATAATGAACGTTTGTATAGCTATACAATAGATATGTACTGTACATAATGAACGTTTGTATAGCTATACAATAGATATGTACTGTACATAATGAACGTTTGTATAGCTATACAATAGATATGTACTGTACATAATGAACGTTTGTATAGCTATACAATAGATATGTACTGTACATAATGAACGTTTGTATAGCTATACAATAGATATGTACTGTACATAATGAACGTTTGTATAGCTATACAATAGATATGTACTGTACATAATGAACGTTTGTATAGCTATACAATAGATATGTACTGTACATAATGAACGTTTGTATAGCTATACAATAGATATGTACTGTACATAATGAACGTTTGTATAGCTATACAATAGATATGTACTGTACATAATGAACGTTTGTATAGCTATACAATAGATATGTACTGTACATAATGAACGTTTGTATAGCTATACAATAGATATGTACTGTACATAATGAACGTTTGTATAGCTATACAATAGATATGTACTGTACATAATGAACGTTTGTATAGCTATACAATAGATATGTACTGTACATAATGAACGTTTGTATAGCTATACAATAGATATGTACTGTACATAATGAACGTTTGTATAGCTATACAATAGATATGTACTGTACATAATGAACGTTTGTATAGCTATACAATAGATATGTACTGTACATAATGAACGTTTGTATAGCTATACAATAGATATGTACTGTACATAATGAACGTTTGTATAGCTATACAATAGATATGTACTGTACATAATGAACGAATAAATATGTTTAAACCAATAATCGCAATAGTTGACGATATTGTCGAAAACGAAACACAAGAGGACCTTGACGAACTGTTAGATCAATGAGTGATATTTGAGAATTGGAGTCATACATGAACTTATAAACAACTGTAGCATTTATGATGGGTAGAGCATGGCGCCCAACGCGGCGTGCACGGCGAAATATTTAACTGTAAATGGAAACTGTTTGAGCCTGTTTGAGCCAATATTTCAATGAACAACAATGCTTCGCTCCTATCTAACAGTAAAATATAAGCCATGTTTTATCAACAACATCTAATACAAATATATGAGCCTTTGCAAGACACTGAGTTGGTTGTTATCTTAACCAATTCTCATATAGAGATGTATTCATATTCCATACATTATGGCTCCACGAATAAACGTATGGTAACACAGCCAACAAAAATAGCGGTTATATAGCTTTAATTAAGCATATAGTAACACAGCCAACACAAATAGCGGTTATATAGCTTTAATTAAACGTATAGTAACACAGCCGACAAAAATAGCGGTTATATAGCTTTAATTAAACGTATAGTAACACAGTCGACAAACATATCGGTTATATAGCTTTAATTAAACGTATTGTAACACAGCCAACACAAATAGCGGTTATATAGCTTTAATTAAACGTATTGTAACACAGCCAACACAAATAGCGGTTATATAGCTTTAATTAAACGTATAGTAACACAGCCGACAAAAATAGCGGTTATATAGCTTTAAATAAACATATAGTAACACAGCCAACACAAATAGCAGTTATATAGCTTTACTTAATGGTATAGTAACACAGCCAACACAAATAGCGGTTATATAGCTTTAATTAAACGTTTAGTAACACAGCCAACAACAATAGCGGTTATATAGCTTTAATTAAACGTTTAGTAACACAGCCAACAACAATAGCGGTTATATAACTTTAATTAAACGTTTAGTAACACAGCCAACAACAATAGCGGTTATATAGCTTTAATTAAACGTTTAGTAACACAGCCAACAACAATAGCGGTTATATAGCTTTAATTAAACGTTTAGTAACACAGCCAACACAAATAGCGGTTATATAGCTTTAATTAAACGTTTAGTAACACAGCCAACAACAATTGCGGTTATATAGCTTTAATTAAACGTTTAGTAACACAGCCAACAGCAATAGCGGTTATATAGCTTTAAATAAACGTATAGTAACACAGCCAACACAAAGCGGTTATATAGCTTTAAATAAACATATAGTAACACAGCCAACAGCAATAGCGGTTATATAGCTTTAAATAAACGTATAGTAACACAGCCAACACAAAGCGGTTATATAGCTTTAAATAAACATATAGTAACACAGCCAACACAAATAGCGGTTATATAGCTTTAAATAAACATATAGTAACACAGCCAACAACAATAGCGGTTATATAGCTTTACTTAATCGCATAGTAACACAGCCAATACAAATAGCGGTTATATAGCTTTAAATAAACATATAGTAACACAGCCAACAACAATAGCGGTTATATAGCTTTAGTTACACGTATAGTAACACAGCCAACAACAATAGCGGTTATATAGCTTTACTTAATCGCATAGTAACACAGCCAATACAAATAGCGGTTATATAGCTTTACTTAATCGTATAGTAACACAGCCAACTAAAATAGCGGTTATATAGCTTTACTTAATCGCATAGTAACACAGCCAATACACATAGCGGTTATATAGCTTTACTTAATCGCATAGTAACACAGCCAATACAAATAGCGGTTATATAGCTTTATTTAATCGTATAGTAACACAGCCAACTAACATAGCGGTTATATAGCTTTATTTAATCGTATAGTAACACAGCCAACTAACATAGCGGTTATATAGCTTTATTTAATCGTATAGTAACACAGCCAACTAAAATAGCGGTTATATAGATAGATAGATAGATAGATAGATATATAGATAGATAGATAGATAGATAGATAGATAGACAGACAGACAGACAGACAGACAGACAGACAGATAGATAGATAGATAGATAGATAGATAGATAGATAGATAGACAGATAGACAGATAGACAGATAGATAGACAGATAGATAGATAGACAGATAGATAGACAGACAGA
>CM026388.1:43336296-43379100 GCA_014843695.1 Archivesica marissinica
AGATAGATAGATATATATAGATAGAGTAATAGATAGATAGATAGATAGATAGATAGATAGATAGATAGATAGATAGATAGATAGATAGATAGATAGATAGATAGATAGATAGAGAGATAGATAGATAGATAGATAGATAGATAGAGATATATATATATAGATAGAGTATATATAGATAGATAGATAGATAGATAGATAGATAGATAGATAGATAGATAGATAGATAGATAGATAGATAGGAGATATAGATAGATAGATATAGATAGATA
This sequence comes from Archivesica marissinica, assembly GCA_014843695.1. NCBI lineage: Eukaryota > Metazoa > Mollusca > Bivalvia > Venerida > Vesicomyidae > Archivesica > Archivesica marissinica. Next base: position 43,336,566 of record CM026388.1, read on the forward strand.
GATAGATAGATAGATAGATAGATAGATAGATATAGATAGAGATATATAGATAGATAGATAGATAGATAGATAGATAGATAGATAGATAGATATATATAGATAGATAGATAGATAGATAGATAGATAGATAGATAGATAGATAGATAGATAGATAGATAGATAGATAGATAGATAGATAGATAGATAGATAGATAGATAGATAGATAGATAGATAGATAGATAGATAGATAGATAGAGATAGATAGATAGATAGATAGATAGATAGATAGATAGATAGATAGATAGATAGATAGATAGATAGATAGATAGATAGATAGATAGATAGATAGATAGATTTCTTTATTTATAGAGGGTGACCTAATTAGTTTTGAACTAATCCTCCTTAGGGCCCTCTTCAATTTGTTAACACTATAGAATAAATGTACATACACAATAATTATAACATAGTTATGCCGTACAATATACATGCATAATGTTGTACAATGTAACTTAAACAACAGCCTAAGTAAATCAGGTACTTTGATAGAAATACAAAACGACATAAGCATATTGATTTACAATCATTATATATATATAACTGTCTAGTGTCTACCAATTAAAACGTTGTATCCATACTTTACATTTTGTCTTGAATATATTTAAAGATCTGGATGTCTTAATTTCAAATGGTAGACAATTCCATATCTTTGGACCAGAGTATTATAATGATTTCTTATACATTTCACATCTAGGTCTTGGAATATAGAGATCCATATTTGAAACATTTCTCAATGTCATATCTGAAATAACTGAATTGCAATGTCTTAATTGAAAATGTTCATTCAAATAATTCGGTACAAGATTGTTCATAATTTTATACATTGTTACTGCTTTTTGAAAAATAATCCGTTGGTCAAAAGTCATTATATTAATTTCAGACATTGATTCACGCAAAGAAATATAATCTTGGCCCAGAATGAATTTACAAGCTCGTCTCTGCAATCTTAATAATGTGTTGATATTTTGTTGTGTGGTGTTTCCCAATATGATACAACAATAATCAAAATGTGGTTGGATATATGCCTTGTAATAAAGTATTCTGTAGTTCAGATTCACAATATACAGTATTTTACCTAATAGCCAAATGTTAGTTGAAATCTTTTTCACAATATATTTGATATGTGAGTCCCATTTTAATGAAACCTGAATGTGTACTCCAAGCAACTTCTCTGAGTTGCTGGTTTTCAATAATATATTTTCATATTTAAGAGAGAGTGTAGGGTTAGGGAAAGCACATTTTCGCTGGGCTGTCATCATAAATAGAATTTTCGTTTTGTCTGTATTAATCTTCATTCCATTTTGGAAACACCAGTATTTCAAGTCTTCTATATAGCTTTAATTAAACGCATAGTAACACAGCCAACAACAATAGCGGTTATATAGCTTTAATTAAACGTATCGCATGACTCGCCCGCATAGAACAACCGGTCTTCTGCCAAGTAACTTGACATAGCAACACGTCTTCTGCCAAGTAACTTGACATAACCACCCGTCTTCTGCCAAGTAACTTGACATAAGCACCCGTCTTCTGCCAAGTAACTTGACATAACCACCCGTCTTCTGCCAAGTAACTTGACATAGCCACCCGTCTTCTGCCAAGTAACTTGACATAACTACCCGTCTTATGCCAAGTAACTTGACATAGCCACCCGTCTTCTGCCAAGTAACTTGACATAACTACCCGTCTTATGCCAAGTAACTTGACATAGCCACCCGTCTTCTGCCAAGTAACTTGACATATCCACTGGTCTTCTGCCAAGTAACTTGACATACCACTCGTCTTCTGCCAAGTAACTTGACATAACCACCCGTCTTCTGCCAAGTAACTTGACATATCCACTGGTCTTCTGCAAGTAACTGACATAACCACCCGTCTTCTGCCAAGTAACTTGACATAGCCACCCATCTTCTGCCAAGTAACTTGACATATCCACTGGTCTTCTGCCAAGTAACTTGACATAACCACCCGTCTTCTGCCAAGTAACTTGACATATCCACCGGTCTTCTGCCAAGTAACTTGACATAACCACCCGTCTTCTGCCAAGTAACATGACATAACCACCCGTCTTCTGCCAAGTAACATGACATAACCACCCGTCTTCTGCCAAGTGTGTTTTACGTTTATTTATCGTCGCTACCGGTTGCCCATATGAGCGACGCCTCCTGAAGAGATTAGTTATTTTAGATTTTGGAGGATAGTGCATGATACAGACAGAGACCAATTCCAGAATCTCTTCTGGTTCTTTTACGTGCACGGTGTAAAGCACCGACACGAGACCTCGGTTTAACGTCCCATCTGAAAGACTGTTAATTGTATTAGGGTCAGGCAGGGGATCGAACCTGCGTTCCCTGGATTACCAATCCAGCGTGTTACCACTGGACTACAGATCCGCCTGTGTCTTCTGCCAAGTAACTTCACAGAACACGTTCACTGCCAAGTTGATTGAGAGGAATGTGCTCATAACATAGATACAGATCAGTCTCGGCGTAATGTGCTCATGACATAGATACAGATCAGTCACGGCGTAATGTGCTCATGACATAGATACAGATCAGTCTCGACGCAATGTGCTCATGACATAGATACAGATCAGTATCGGCGTAATGTGCTCATGACATAGATACAGATCAGTCTCGGCGCAATGTGCTCATAACATAGATACAGATCAGTCTCGGCGTAATGTGCTCATGACATAGATTCAGATCAGTCACGGCGTAATGTGCTCATGACATAGATACAGATCAGTCTCGGCGCAATGCGCTCATGACATAGATACAGATCAGTATCGGCGTAATGTGCTCATGACATAGATACAGATCAGTATCGGCGTAATGTGCTCATGACATAGATACAGATCAGTATCGGCGTAATGTGCTCATGAAATAGATACAGATCAGTCTCGGCGTAATGTGCTCATAACATAAATACAGATCAGTCTCGGCGTAATGTGCTCATAACATAGATACAGATCAGTCTCGGCGTAATGTGCTCATAACATAGATACAGATCAGTCTCGGCGCAATGTGCTCATGACATAGATACAGATCAGTATCGGCGTAATGTGCTCATGACATAGATACAGATCAGTCTCGGCGTAATGTACTCATGACATAGATACAGATCAGTATCCGCGTAATGTGCTCATGACATAGATACAGATCAGTCTCGGCGTAATGTGCTCATAACATAGATACAGATCAGTCTCGGCGTAATGTGCTCATAACATAGCTACAGATCAGTATCGGCGTAATGTGCTCATGACATAGATACAGATCAGTCTCGGCGCAATGTGCTCATGACATAGATACAGATCAGTCTCGGCGTAATGTGCTCATGACATAGATACAGATCAGTCTCGGCGCAATGTGCTCATGACATAGATACAGATCAGTCTCGGCGTAATGTGCTCATGACATAGATACAGATCAGTCTCGGCGCAATGTGCTCATGACATAGATACAGATCAGTCTCGGCGCAATGTGCTCATGACATAGATACAGATCAGTCTCGGCGTAATGTGCTCATGACATATATACAGATCAGTCTCGGCGCAATGTGCTCATGACATAGATACAGATCAGTCTCGGCGCAATGTGCTCATGACATAGATACAGATCAGTCTCGGCGCAATGTGCTCATGACATAGATACAGATCAGTCTCGGCGCAATGTGCTCATGACATAGATACAGATCAGTCTCGGCGTAATGTGCTCATGACATAGATACAGATCAGTCTCGGCGCAATGTGCTCATGACATAGATACAGATCAGTCTCGGCGTAATGTGCTCATGACATAGATACAGATCAGCTCGGCGCAATGTGCTCATGACATAGATACAGATCAGTCTCGGCGTAATGTGCTCATGACATAGAAACAGATCAGTCTCGGCGCAATGTGCTCATGACATATATACAGATCAGTCTCGGCGCAATGTGCTCATGACATAGATACAGATCAGTCTCGGCGTAATGTGCTCATGACATAGATACAGATCAGTCTCGGCGTGATGTGCTCATAACATAGATACAGATCAGTCTCGGCGCAATGTGCTCATGACATAGATACAGATCAATCTCGGCGCAATGTGCTCATGACATAGATACAGATCAGTCTCGGCGTAATGTGCTCATGACATAGATACAGATCAGTCTCGGCGCAATGTGCTCATGACATAGATACAGATCAGTCTCGGCGTAATGTGCTCAAGACATAGATACAGATCAGTCTCGGCGGAATGTGCTCATGCCATAGATACAGATCATTCTCGGCACAATGTGCTCATGACATAGATACAGATCAGTCTCGGCGTAATGTACTCATGACATAGATACAGATCAGTCTCGGCGCAATGTGCTCATGACATAGATACAGATCAGTCTCGGCGCAATGTGCTCATGACCTAGATACAGATCAGTCTCGGCGCAATGTGCTCATGACATAGATACAGATCAGTCTCGGCGCAATGTGCTCATGACATAGATACAGATCAGTCTCGGCGTAATGTCTGGTCAGATCATCATCTAATATGTCGTTTGCTATCAGTCACCAACCCAATAGCAAACAACATAGCGCCTGATCAGTGATCAGCGATCAGACGCCGGGTAGTGCGTCATGCCGCATCGGATCTGACGCCAAATCGACTGCACAGTCGATTTTAGTCACGTTTGGTAGTTTGGTGCTAATATCAGTATACATCCTTTATATTTGGGAAGGGTCGAATCTAATGTTTTGAGAACTTGTGACCCGACCCACTTGCCATTATTTATGCTGTAGTGTACTATGATGTATTATATTGTATAAGCACTTTAATATTGGCAATAAAATATGTTTTTTAAACATCCTTTCCTTTATATCGAATTCCGTCGGTGTCGAACAAAATACTTCGACATAACCGAAGTTTGACTTAAAAAAATTCGATATAAACAGATCCAGTTATATGTAAAATGATAGTGTCTGAAACGGGACTTTGAGATAACCGGATAATTCGACATAACCGACTTTGACATAACGGATGTAGGCTGTATATGAAACCACTCAAAACCGGAACTCCTCTAAACTGCAAACCCACTCCAAACCGAGCACAATTTCTTGGTCCCGAATGTTCCCTTATTTGTTCATTTGCAAAACCAACCACCTCTGTAAACTAGAACATTTCTTTTTTTCTAATACCGAACATATTCTGTTTGAAAATGTATACTGTAGTGAGTTGTTAATATTCTTTTTGCTGCTACAAGAAAACGGAATAAACAGCGATCGAGCCCACCGTCGGTGACAAATCTTAACACTTACACTATATCACCCATACCCACGCTTCTGTTTCCGTTCGGACTGTAGGTTAGTGCTGTTTGATATATGCGTGCACCGTACCACTGTATATCACTGCGAAACGTCAAAAGACGGTTCAACGTCATAATTAAGTACACTGTACGTCAAAAGGACGATAACCGTCATCACAAAGTCCGTCCACTAAACGTCTTAAAACTCGTAACCGCTAAACGTCATAACAAATTACGCAATACGTAGAATAAAAACATGTGCCTGCCTGCATAAAAGTATTCACAATATGTATGACGTTTTACCGGAAATGTCTATGACATTTAGCGGAATGTTGCTCTCATGGTAATGGATTCCATCAGGACTGAGCTCTACAGAGTGATTATACTAATGTTGTAAAAACGTGCTTTGCAATCGAATTCAATTGAATTTGTACAACCTAAGCTAGGTAGAGTTACTGCCCCTTGTCCGTATGCGATTAGAACGTGCTTTGCAATTGAGTGCAACCTAATTTGTATAACCTAAGCTAGGTAGAGTTACTGCCCCGTGTCCGTGTGTGATTAGAACGTTATTTGCAATCGAGTTCAACCTAAATTGTACAACCTAAGCCAGGTAGAGTTACTGCCCCGTGACCGTATGTGATTAGAACGTGCTTTGCAATCGAGTTCAACTGAATTTGTATAACCTAAGCTAGGTAGAGTTACTGCCGCTTGTCCGTGTGTGATTAGAACGTGCTTTGCAATCGAGTTCAACCTAAATTGTATAACCTAAGCTAGGCAGAGTTACTGCCCCTTGTTCGTGTGTGATTGGAACTTGTTTTGCAATCGAGTTCAACTGAATTTGTATAACCTAAGCTAGGCATAGTTACTGTCCCTTGTCCGTGTGCGATTAGAACGTGCTTTGCAATCGAGTTCAATCTAAATTGTAAAACCTAAGCTAGGTAGAGTTACTGCCTCTTGTCCGTGTGCGATTAGAACGTTCTTTGCAATCGAGTTCAATCTAAATTGTAAAACCTAAGCTAGGCAGAGTTACTGCCCCGTGTCCGTATGCGATTAGAACTTGCTTTGCAATCGAGTTCAACCAAAATTGTATAACCTAAGCTAGGTAGAGTTACTGCCTCTTGTCCGTGTGCGATTAGAACGTTCTTTACAATCGAGTTCAATCTAAAGTGTAAAACCTAAGCTAGGCAGAGTTACTGCCCCGTGTCCGTATGCGATTAGAACTTGCTTTGCAATCGAGTTCAACCAAAATTGTATAACCTAAGCTAGGTAGAGTTACTGCCTCTTGTCCGTGTGCGATTAGAACGTTCTTTACAATCGAGTTCAATCTAAATTGTAAAACCTAAGCTAGGCAGAGTTACTGCCCCGTGTCCGTATGCGATTAGAACTTGCTTTGCAATCGAGTTCAACCAAAATTGTATAACCTAAGCTAGGTAGAGTTACTGCCCCGTGTCCGTATGCGATTAGAACTTGCTTTGCAATCGAGTTCAACCAAAATTGTATAACCTAAGCTAGGTAGAGTTACTGCCTCTTGTCCGTGTGCGATTAGAACGTTCTTTACAATCGAGTTCAATCTAAATTGTAAAACCTAAGCTAGGCAGAGTTACTGCCCCGTGTCCGTATGCGATTAGAACTTGCTTTGCAATCGAGTTCAACCAAAATTGTATAACCTAAGCTAGGTAGAGTTACTGCCTCTTGTCCGTGTGCGATTAGAACGTTCTTTACAATCGAGTTCAATCTAAATTGTAAAACCTAAGCTAGGCAGAGTTACTGCCCCGTGTCCGTATGCGATTAGAACTTGCTTTGCAATCGAGTTCAACCAAAATTGTATAACCTAAGCTAGGTAGAGTTACTGCCCCGTGTCCGTATGCGATTAGAACTTGCTTTGCAATCGAGTTCAACCAAAATTGTATAACCTAAGCTAGGTAGAGTTACTGCCCTTTGATCCTGTCACATTTATACCTACGCCATACCTGTTGATATTTATTGTTTTATACTGTCAATCACACAATCAGTGTACACAATCAATTAAATGTACTTTCGCTTCTATTGCACTACGATATGTCACATCACTTTATTTTAAATACATTTAACTGTGCAATCTGTTTGATTTAACACTGCGGAATGTAACATTCCATCCTAACAACAATAGCATATTACATATATTCCTTTAAATATTAACCATTTTCTTTTTTACATCCAAAACTATTGACTCACTAATACATTAAGTTTTGAAATTCTTTAGCAAATACATAGAATATATTTCACGTATTGTCATTGTTATATATATATATTATATATTATTTTCCTGCCTATATATTGTATATCAATCAATTGATAGGGAGAAGAACTATATAAGTTTTCTTTCGTTCTAATCCCTTTCATTCCACTGCTGTTACATTATATGTAAAATGTTCATTTCTTGATTACTTGTACACATACTGAAATAACTAATGTTTAAACTAAACACTTTCAGTCTACTGCCGGTAGATTATATGTAAAATGTTCATTTCTTGATTACATGTACAAATACTGAAATAAATAATGTTTAAACTAAACACTTTCAGTCTACTGCCGGTAGATTATATGTAAAATGTTCATTTCTTGATTACTTGTACACATACTGAAATAAATAATGTTTAAACTAAACACTTTCAGTCTACTGCCGGTAGATTATATGTAAAATTCATCTTGCTTACACATACTGAATAAATAATGTTAAACTAAACACTTTCAGTCTACTGCCGGTAGATTATATGTAAAATGTTCATTTCTTGATTACTTGTACACATACTGAAATAAATAATGTTTAAACTAAACACTTTCAGTCTACTGCCGGTAGATTATATGTAAAATGTTCATTTCTTGGTTACTTGTACACATACTGAAATAAATAATGTTTAAACTAAACACTTTCAGTCTACTGCCGGTAGATTATATGTAAAATGTTCATTTCTTGATTACTTGTACACATACTGAAATAAATAATGTTTAAACTAAACACTTTCAGTCTACTGCCGGTAGATTATATGTAAAATGTTAATTTCTTGATTACTTGTACACATACTGAAATAAATAATGTTTAAACTTAACACTTTCAGTCTACTGCCGGTAGATTATATGTAAAATGTTCATTTCTTGATTACATGTACACATACTGAAATAAATAATGTTTAAACTAACAATAGCAACAACAATTACATTTAAATGTAAAATATTAAAATATAAGTTTTCTTTCGTTCTAATCACTTTCAGTCTACTGCTGTTAAATTATATGTAAAATGTTCATTTCTTGATTACATGTACAAATACTGAAATAAATAACGTTTAAGCTAAACACTTTCAGTCTACTGCTGTTAAATTATATGTAAACTGTTCATTTCTTGATTACATGTACAAATACTGAAATAAATAACGTTTAAGCTAAACACGTACAGTCTACTACTGTTAAATTATATGTAGAATGTTCATTTCTTGATTACATGTACAAATACTGGTATAAATAAAGTACATTTAACTGCAATATCCCTTTATTTAATGTTATGCAATGTAACACTTTTGTAAAGTACATTTAACTGCAATACCCCTTTATTTAACGTTATGGAATGTAACACTTTTGTAAAGTACATTTAACTGCAATATCCCTTTATTTAATGTTATGCAATGTAACACTTTTGTAAAGTACATTTAACTGCAATACCCCTTTATTTAACGTTATGCAATGTAACACTTTTGTAAAGTACATTTAACTGCAATATCCCTTTATTTAATGTTATGCAATGTAACACTTTTGTAAAGTACATTTAACTGCAATACCCCTTTATTTAACGTTATGCAATGTAACACTTTTGTAAAGTACATTTAACTGCAATATCCCTTTATTTAACGTTATGCAATGTAACACTTTTGTAAAGTACATTTAACTGCAATATCCCTTTATTTAACGTTATGCAATGTAACACTTTTGTAAAGTACATTTAACTGCAATATCCCTTTATTTAACGTTATGCAATGTAACACTTTTGTAAAGTACATTTAACTGCAATACCCCTTTATTTAACGTTATGCAATGTAACACTTTTGTAAAGTACATTTAACTGCAATATCCCTTTATTTAATGTTATGCAATGTAACACTTTTGTAAAGTACATTTAACTGCACTACCCCTTTATTTAACGTTATGCAATGTAACACTTTTGTAAAGTACATTTAACTGTAATATCCCTTTATTTAACGTTATGCAATGTAACATTTTGTAAAGTACATTTAACTGCAAAACCCCTTTATTTAATGTTATGCAATGTAACACTTTTGTAAAGTACATTTAACTGCAAAACCCCTTATTTTAACGCTATGAATTGTAAACTCCCTTTCTGCTAAGTGCATGTAACAGCAATAGCACTGGTGTAGTCCCTATGTTAGCACTATTACCCATAATATATATATATAAGACAGTAACCTAATATTCTCTCTATATATATAGTTCAGATATATAGTACACGTGCAAAAATGCACACATTTAATTACAATAAACCTTTTTTAGCTATAGTTATTTTTTATAAAACGTCTTATAAGCCAGATTATTTGGGTTTTTTAAAAGCAACAATCCACCATCCAGCTTACACAGAAACGAAACATGAAGCGTGGATATTAGGACATGCTTAATGCAAAGCACATATAATATATCTTAATGTTAATCAGAATTACATATCATATCACTTATTACTTAGATATGAATGTTAGTCTTTTTGTTGCCATTATTTCCCTGCCACATTACTGTCTACCACCTATGTGTCTAAACTGATATTACGTTTGCTGGTTTGATACGGTCACATGCTCGTATCAAACTAGAAATAGGCGTATCATAACTAGTTCCTGATAAAATAACGCATGCGCACTCGGTGCTGGTTTATTTACTTCCAGCAGCGTCTCAACTTTGACATAACAGTTGTTTCGTGGTAATATTTCAATTGTTATTTAATGCTGATAAATGGTTAACGGAGAGCATGATTTCCATTATTACATGTACAAATTTATATCAAAGTAAGGTATCGACCCTCGGTACTGACCTTCGGTCTCAGGCTGATATCAAGTGACCTCGGGGTCGATACCTATGCTGAAGTGAAATGAGCCACGTAAAAACGTATCCTATGAATAATTACATATAGTGAACATTGCTTTTTTGATAACAGCATATTATCATCTCGCATGCTGATAAATTATGTTCTAATATAATTTTCGTCTGTATTATATTGTGTTTGGTTTAGTGATATTTCGTCTGTAGTCATATGATGTATATTGGTTCGCTTAACACTAAGTTAAATGATGTCCGCCTCCGTGGTCGAGTGGTTAAGGTCGCTGACTTGTATACCACTGTAACATATCATCTCTGATGGTCACGGGTTCGAGTCCCGCTCAGACCATGTCTCATTTATATGAAAACAGTTGGCAGTTTCTTACGGAGGTTGGTGCACCAAGTACTGGTTAACCGCTGGAGCCTGCCCAGGAAATGTGTTGTTAGGTAAACTGCCCGTCGCTCAAATGGGAAACCGGTAGCAACGTTAAGTAAACTTAAATAAAAAATAAAATAAAAAGTTAAATGGTTTGTTCTATACGTCGTACAATGTGGCAACATCATTTAGAATATGGTGTAAACTATCTGTACATATCTCTCTCTAGAACATGGTTTGCACTCCATAGCAAAGTTAGAATATAATATGTATCCAACTACTATTATGTACAAGCAATATGATTAAAAACTTAGACGTTATTTATTTTACAACGATTGCGAAGCAAGTTTTTAACAACTTATATTAATCACTCTCATTAGCGTGAATGAAAGCGTATATGTGGTTATTCGTGTGGGAGGAAACTGTGGTACCCGGTGAAAATCCAACTGTCCGATCTGGCAACCACCGTACCATATCGCATACTTCCCGGTCCGAGGATCGAACCCGGGTTGCATTGGTGAGAAGCGATAAAAGAATATGAGTAAAAGCATCCCATCAACTCATCAACAAGTGTCTAGATATTCTTGAAAAATGCAACTCACTAAAACATAAAACTGCGACGAAAATGAAATGGAAATTCCACTGCAAGTATAGAGAATTTATCACAAATTGATTATCTAAAAAATAAATTGTTGATCATTTATAATTTCGTCAACGTAAATATTTAAATTCAACATTTCTATTAAAAGCTGACTGTGTAGCTAGCTATGCATATGTTATTTAACAAGGTTGTTTATTTTTGTGTCAGATCTGTTTTCATTATTTTAGCAGGACGTCAATTTCTATCTAGCTATGACGTCATAACTACCCACATGTGTTCAAAATGGCAGCCACTTTAAACACAATTCATATTTTCAATTTCCCATATCTATTTTTTTGGAAAAACGATTTTCATAACATTTACAGTATTATTCCCATAATGCCAATTATATGTTGCTTAACATTTGAATTAGTAAACGCTTCCATTATCTAACGAACAGGCGTCTCCGAACGGTCACCATGAGAGCTGACGATGTATGAAAAGCATGTGTTGTTTTTACGTTTATTTATCGTCGCTACCGGTTGCCCATATGAGCGACGCCTCCTGAAGATATTAGTCATTATAGATATTTGGAGGATAGTGCATGATACAGACAGAGACCCATTCCAGAGTCTCCTCTGGTTCTTTTACGTACACGGTGTAAAGCACAGACACGAGACCTCGGTTTAACGTCCCATCTGAAAGACTGTTAATTTTATTATGGTCAGACTGGGGATCGAACCTGCGATCCCTGGGTTACCTGGTAACACACTGTACTACAGATCCGTCTGTTCCATGGAAAGCTCGGACACTCATATTTTTATAGGTAAGTGATAATGATGTCGTCAACTCTATATATGCCCCGCTTATTCAAGTATGCAAGCGGCCATTGTACCGATGCGCCACCATGCGGACATTCGCATGATCATAAATCCTCAGCAATGTATTATTAAATGCCAAATTAAATATAGTTGTGTTTGTGTTTTCAGACGATATGACGACGCAAAGACAGAAATCCACCTACCTTCTGACCTCATTGAACGTATGTCTACTCATAGATCTCTACACAGCTCGCTGTCTGCCAACTATCCAGTCGCACGTGTGGTAGGAGATGACGAAAAAGACTTTATTCTGTTTTAATGCTCGCTTCCATATAGACACATTATGTTATACATGTATATAGTGAATGTGTTAGTAATGCTGAATGCACGTATCCCATTAGGTGATGAAAAGGACTTTGTTCTGTTTTAATGAACACGCCCGTATAGACACGAATTATATATAATAAGTTAGTAAATGTGCTGGACTGTGTCGGGAATGCATGCAGGCGCGTAGCTGCCATTAGGCCAACATGCCCGGGCCTGCACATCATTTTGACCAACAAAAAAAAGATATAGAATTGTTATTGCTTTTGATGTACATGTATAGCTAAGCAGAACAGTGTATTATCATGTTTATTTGTTATAAAACCATGTCCGAATTTGTCTTTTAAATGCAGCAGAATGCGGGAAATTGCATCCTAAAAAAAAACAAAAATTCGGGGGTGCATGCCCCCGGCCCCCTGGCAACCTCGTTCGATACCCTCACTCAACATTCTTTACCCGGGCCTGTACATAATTAATTTGCCTCCTGGCTACGCCCCTGGCATGTGTCGACTTGGATGACTAAAATAGTTTTGGTCTGCTTTAACGAGCGCTTCCGTTTAGATACATTAGGCTAGATTTAGTAAATGTTTTGTGGAGTCACGTATTATCTGGGATGAAGCAACGAAATGTCCTGTGTTTAACCCATTCAACACCAAGTAACTCACATGGACTGGTCCATGATAGATATTCATAAACCAATAAATGGATCAGAAAATCACATTTGGACAAGTTCATTTATCAAAATGGGTAATTATGTTTAAAAATAGTCATATCACTGGCAAAAAGTGCAGATCCTGATGAGACGGCTCGTCACGAGCCGGCTCATCTGGATCTACACTTTTTGTAAGCCTATTTAGAGGTATGTGGTGTTGAAAGGGTTAACTGTAAATTCCGGATGTTTTAATAGAAATGTGTGTTTGACTTATGTATCGCCCTAGATTAATAGACTTATTGTATTATATTTTATTTAACACTAGCTGCCATATACATATAATAAATGTACATCTACTTTATAGAGCATATGTGTGTGGAACGGACATACGTATGTGTCTCAGTACGAGTGTGTTATACTTGGCTGTACTATGTGATCATTTTACGGGATAATATTTTGTATGAAATTTGAAGAATTTTTTTTTTATGGCGAAGTCAGGATCCATCGAGCGACTATTTCGCCCATGTCGCCCTCTAGAGTCCGGTTATTGTAACATTACATACCTACATTGTGTGAATATACGTACACCAACGTTGTGGCGTCCGTGGTCCAGTGGTAGAGCGTCGGATTTGGAATCGAACGGTCCCGGGTTCGATACTCGGTCAGGCCACGTATGTAGTGTCATTGAGCAAGGCACCTCACACACATTGCTTAGTACTGGTTAATCGCTTAGGTCGGCTAAGCCTGCCCAGGAAAACATGTCTAAGTCCCCGTGAGGGGTTTGACATTAAAGGAACATACATAAATACAACAATTCGCATAATTTATTCAACAACTGTACAGCCAATACTATCACAAGCTTGTAACAGGGACTACTTTATAACTTATTTATACTGGAACTATTTCTTATATTACGGACGTTCACACTAACAGAGGTGGTTGTGCGGTTATGTCACGTGATACAATGAGGCTCCAGACATGGCAGCTAAAATTAATAAAAATTGAAAACAAATTAATATTATATTAACCAAAGTCATTGGAAATGATAAACGAAAGAGATGTGTGTTTATTAGAGTAAAATATGATTTTATTTCATCGAGTGATCACCGAAATATGTGTTTCCACTCGTAGTGTTACACTGTTAAATGTTTTTTAAATTTTTTATTCATTTTAACTGCCCTGTCTGGAGCCTCATTGCACTACATGCCACAACAGCACAACCACTTCTATTAGTGGGAACGTCCGTAATGAGAAATAATTCCTTAATAATGTTCAAGTTAGTTTATGTTTGCTGTCAAAATTAAAAACTACAGACAAAGCAAATTCATTAGAATATATTACTTCAGAAAATTATTAATTAACTCTTCATGATAGTAAGAAAATAGCTAAAATACAAAAGTACACCTAACCGCGCAGGAATACGAAACGCTACCGGTGACAGATCAAATGCTTTGAAACGGTGAAAGATGGAGTTTGTCTTTCACTGAGAAAACAAACTCTATCATTCATTGGAAAGCATATAAGAAAATATTATATTAAATATCTCTGTTTGGATAGAAGACAACTTGCACGTGACAGGAAAGTGCTACATCATGCTGTACAGTTTATTTCCGTTTCCGTTCATTCGTGTTCATTGTTTCTTCTGTGTTTGTTTCGAATAGTTAACTGTGAATATCCTATCCATTAAGAGACATTGCGTGTTTTTCTATTACCTCCCTTTGCATAAGAAACCTGATATATCCCGAAATGTATATGTGTACTTCAAGTTGGAATCCTTTGTTTTTACTGTTGTTACCTAAATCATTTATGTGCGGTGAATAATGTCATTTTATTAAAACAGATTTATAAGTGAAATATCCATTATTCAAGATATTGTGGTTGAACATTGATTTTTGAAAGAAACTATATAAGCTCTGCTTCCGTTTTAATCCTCCGCGTCTGTGGTCGAGTGGTTAAGGTTGCTGACTTGTGTACCACTGATGATCACGGGTTCGAACCCCGCTCAGACCGTGTTTCTTTATATGAAATCGTTGGCAGTTTCTTACGGATGTGTACCAAATACTGGTTAACCGCTGGATTCTGCCCTGGATACGTGTTGCTGAAATGGGCGACCGGTAGCGACGTTAAATAAACTTTAATGACACAAAATCCTTTCCTATATACGTAACTATATTCTTCTTTGATTTGCGGTACATGTATTGCTTTGTGAATGTATATAATGCAATACATATGTTTACACCAAAATTGATAGGAGTATGTGCATGTGATGCAACGATAAAAACAGAGGGAACTAATTATGAGGAATTATTCTCATGAGAGAGTATTCAGGGGGCAGTACTTCTCAGTGTACTGTTTGTATTGATTTTTTTTAGTCAATATATATTTTTTAGTGCCATATAAATGTACATATACAATGTCTATGGCAGATTTGACACAGATGAAATATACATTGAAGTGTTTGTTTTACATGCGTGAATCTATTTGTATGTATATGTATGTCGTTTTAATAAACATTTCCTATCATATCAGATCGAATCCGTATTGAATCATATTTTGGAATGTAACGGGATTTAGTATGTCTGTTACGATAGTCCGAGTATACCGAGCTTTAGTCGATCAATCTGCCATTGTTGTCCGGAATGTACCGGGATTTAGTATGTCTGTTACGATAGTCCGAGAATACCGGGCTTTAGTCGATCAATCTGTCATTATTGTCCGGAATGTACCGGGATTTAGTATAGTTCAATTGTAGCATCCCGAATATACATGTAATCAATCTGTCTGCCACAGTGGTCAGCAACTTGCCGGGATTTAGTATGTTTGACACTGTCGGCCGGAACTACGCCTGGGAACAGGCGTCGATATATTTTGCTGGTCAGTCAAATAAATGTATATTTAACACCGAGACTATAAATTGGGCCGTACTGAGTTTCTGATCATATCAACGCCTGGGAAAAGTGGGGGATTGTCCGTGTAATTATTGACTGCCATTAATCCTATTAATAGGCCTATTAGCACGTGACTTAATTAATGACGTACTTGAATCGAAAGCGATGCACTACAATGTTGATAACACTTAATAATTGGCCGCCATTGTTTACGGGTCAACGGAACGATAAATAGTTTTAAAAAGTACAATGTGCGTCTAATTTGACATATTTACTCAATATTTAAGTCGTCCTTAATTCAATTACGCCGAATCGATCCATTACCATCTAAATGTAATATTTAAAATCCGCCATCTCGTCGATTTAACACAGAAACGGGACATTATATGCTTGCAATGTAAATGAGTCTAAGGGAGCATTCGTGTATATTCGGAAATGATCGTGTATAATCGTGCATGTTCGGCGATTTCCGATAGAATTCCGTTTCTATATTTAGCGATATTATCTTGTAGAGAAGAGATGTCGTTCTTCTTCATAAACGAGGGTGTAAGTAGATGTCGCTACCAAAGGAAATCCAGTTTCCCCAGGCTATCATTTTAAATGAAAAATCGACAGACTGGCACCCAGGCTAGGCCGGAACAAACCAGGAATTAGTCTGTATGTTACAATATTCAACACATTGTTTTTCTGAACGTATTTTAATAAATCGTCGTCAAATTGTTTTTCTGGACGTATTTTAATAAATCGGCGTCAAATTGTTTTTCTGGACGTATTTTAATAAATCGGCGTCAACTTGTTTTTCTGAACGTATTTTAATAAATCGGCGTCAAAATTGTTAACACTTTTAAATTTCTGAATTGTTGTAGTTAAAGGTTGCCGATGCAATAAGTTCGTTATTGAGTTTGCTACTAACTCCCGCTACTAACCCCCACTACTAACCCCCGCTATTAACCCCCGCACAGATATGTGGGGTTAGTAAGTATATGAGGGGTGAGGCGTTGGCCGGTCCGGGTGAGGTCCGGGTACTTTCCTCCCACACGAATGACCACACATACGCTTTCATCCGCGCCAACGAGAGTGATTAATATAAGTTGTTGAAACTTACTTCGCAATCGTTGTAAAACTAATTTAATGCAACGGACGTCTATGTGGAAGTCGTGATAGCTCAGTCTGTAGGGTGTTCGCTTCAGTTGTGAGAGACCTGAGAGACCTGTAGTTCGCGCCCACCTCTTGTCGTTAGGAGTTTGCCCGTAGGCAAGATACTTAGATTTCACATTTCTACGTCCACCATTGCGATGGATTTAATCAGAAATGAGATTTCGTGAGTGATTATTCTAACGATGTAAGAACACGTTTAGCAATGGAGCTAATCTACATTTGTGTAATTTAATGCAATGAAACTATATACAAGACTATTTATGCATGTTTTGCCTGATATATTACATTGATTACATATAGTAAATCTATGGCAACGAATAGCGATTTAGCTATTCGAATATTCGGTCGAAAAGGTATTCGAATATTCGGTCGGAAAGGTATTCGAATATTCGGTCGGAAAGGTATTCGAATATTCGGTCGAAAAGGTATTCGAATATTCGGTCGGAAAGGTATTCGAATATTCGGTCGGAAAGGTATTCGAATATTCGGTCGAAAAGATATTCGAATATTCGGTCGGAAAGGTATTCGAATATTCGGTCGGAAAGGTATTCGAATATTCGGTCGGAAAGGTATTCGAATATTCGGTCGAAAAGGTATTCGAATATTCGGTCGAAAAGGTATTCGAATATTCGGTCGGAAAGGTATTCGAATATTCGGTCGAAAAGGTATTCGAATATTCGGTCGGAAAGGTATTCGAATATTCGGTTGGAAAGGTATTCGAATATTCGGTCGGAAAGGTATTCGAATATTAGGTCGAAAAGGTATTCGAATATTCGGTCGGAAAGGTATTCGAATATTCGGTCGGAAAGGTATTCGAATATTCGAATATTTGATGTTATTCTATCAAAAACTCAAAATTACTCAAACTCTTATAAAATTGCCAAATTAACCTGATTTCTGTTGTTCCTGTAATGGGCGATTTAATTTATATTGGACATATTTTATTATGGATTCAAAAGAAAACAACGTATCTGAAATTTTGACAGTTTATTTTATTTTTGCAAATATAATATTATGTCCGAATATTCGAATAGCCGTTGCCAGCCCTACAGTACAACATAAACGGAATCTGCACTCATGTGCGGGGTAGGATATAAGTTAAGTATAACATATAAGTTTATGAAGTTGTCATTTCAATGTTTGTCCTGGTCTATGTTAGGTTTGATAATTATTTCCTAGAATAAACGTAATGATACCTCTTGAGAATAAACAGTACGTACTTACTAAATTAACTGATACATAGACTATTTCTATGGCGGGCATTGTTCTCATAGTTATCTGAGCTACTGACGATACCCTTTTCCCCAAAGTATGGAATTAATATATATATTATCGGATTCCACGTCAATTTTGTACGCAGTTGTGGGAGATTTTACCATATATTTTAAAATCGAGACTAATTGTATGCTATGCAATGAACATCTACCATTCCTAGACCCATTTAGGTTATAATTATTCCTGCCTTAGACAGTGTGTTGTTTGTCTTATACTATTATATTTGTAGATGTGATGGTTTGCAATATCTATCTTCGAGAAATAAAACATATATTTTTTAAATCTATGTATTTGTCTTCAATATAATTATATTAACGTGACTGTATATATATATATACGAGGGGGTTCAAGAAGTTCGCGGATAGTGCTTATAACTTTTTTAACAATACAGTTTTAATCATTATATTTAATACCGATATACATACATCTCTTTTCAACTTGTAGGAAAGATTTCACATTAGTATCTATAAAAATGAAGAAGTTACCATAGTTTTAGTAATGTCTACAAAGGTGACCGGATCAACGTCAAAATACGAGTAATTAATTAACGTCACGTCATTCTCAAATTTCCTTACTTCAATGTCACATCTCAAAATACTCGCCCTTGTACCGCAAACATTTCTCCCATCTATGCACCCATGTTAGAAATGATCTTCTGAAACTATCTTCCGGGATGCTTTTAAAAACGGAACAGACAGTGTTTTGAATTTCCTCTATCGAGCCCATTCGTCTGCCGCGAAGTTCAGCTTTCAAAGTAGGGAATAGATAAAAGTCATTTTCACATATATATATATACAGTCAATCCTTTGTTATTGGTCACTTCCATTAAACATCGAGCCTGTATTAAACAGTCAGATTTCCAAGGTGTTGTTTTATTATACATCTGTACTATATTAAGCATGGTGGTGTCGTGGTCCAATGGTAGAGCGTCGGATTTGGAATCGAACGGTCCTGGGTTCGATACTCGGTCAGACCACTTATGTAGTGTCATTGAGCAAGGCACCTAATACACATTGCTTAGTACTTGTTAAGCGCTTAGGTCGGCTAAGCCTGCCCAGGAAAAACATGTCTAAGTCCCCGCGAGGGGCTTGACATTAATGGAATATACATACAAGCAGCCACCTTTGCCAAACAGTCACTTTCTGTGATTCCCTTGACTGGCTGCTCAAGACATGTATGTCTGTATATTAATTAATAGGTCTGCTTGCTGCAACAGTTGTGGTATAAAGTAAGACATCAACGAACCACGGAAATATCATTGCTGTTGTAAATGCGTCAATGAACCACGGAAATATCATTGCTGTTGTAAAGGCGTCAATGAATCACGGAAATATCATTGCTGTTGTAAATGCGCCAATGAACCACGGAAATATCAGTGCTGTTGTAAAGGCGTCAATGAACCACGGATATATCATTGCTGTTGTAAATGCGTCAATGAACCACGGAAATATCATTGCTGTTGTAAATGCGCCAATGAACCACGGAAATATCATTGCTGTTGTAAAGGCGTCAATGAACCACGGAAATATCATTGCTGTTGCAAAGTCGTCAATGAACCACGGAAATATCACTGCTGTTGTAAAGGCGTCAATGAATCACGGACATATTATTGATGTTGTAAATGCACCAATAAACCACGGAAATAGCATTGCTGTTGTACTGTGTATTACATGAGGCTGGGCGGTACCACGGAATACCATTGCTGTTGTACTGTGTATGACATGAGGCTGGGCGGTACCACGGAAATATCATTGGTGTTGTACTGTGTATGACATGAGGCTGGGCGGTACCACGGAATACCATTGCTGTTGTACTGTGTATGACATGAGGCTGGGCGGTACCATGGAAATATCATTGGTGTTGTACTGTGTATGACATGAGGCTGGGCGGTACCACGGACATATCATTGGTGTTGTACTGTGTATGACACGAGGCTGGGCGGTACCACGGAAATATCATTGGTGTTGTACTGTGTATGACATGAGGCTGGGCGGTACCACGGAATATCATTGTTGTTGTACTGTGTATGACATGAGGCTGGGCCACGGAATATCATTGCTGTTGTACTGTGTATGACATGAGGCTGGGTGGTACGACGGAACTATCATTGCTGTTGTACAGTATATGACATGAGGCTGGGCGGTACGACGGAAATACCATTGCTGTTGTACTGTGTATGACATGAGGCTGGGCGGTACCATTGAATATCATTGCTGTCGTACTGTGTATTACACTAGGCTGGGCGGTACGACGGAAATATCATTGCTGTTGTACTGTGTATTACATGAGGTTGGCGGTACTACGGACATATCATTGGTGTTGTACTGTGTATGACATGAGGCTGGGCGGTACAAACTCACAGGTACAAATGATACTCTTTCTTATTTTTATTTACATCGATACATTTTGAAGAGAATACAATAGTTTATAAAATTACACCAAAACAATACTAAAATACGTAGCCATCTCACACGCATACACAGCTATATGTGGGTCGTTCAAACAGATACACACACTGATGTAAACAAAAATACAATTTAAGTGACAACAAATCCATAATTGAATTAGTTTTTTACAAATTTATTTAGCTCGATTGCGAAACAAGTTCTTACAACTTATATTAATCACTATCGATACCTCATTCCTGATGGAATCCATCACAACGAGGGAGAGAGGAGATGCAATGTGGACATTAAATGACTTGTCTAAGGGCACACTCGTAACGGCTCTAGTGGGGTTCGAACTCCGGACCATCCGCACCTGAAGCAAACGCGCGTCCACACGACTTATCACGACTTCCAATAATTGAATTGTTTGAATGGAGTGCAAGCTGTGATGTTATTCTTTCTGCTTTTGTTTGTTTTTTGGGGAACATTAATATCACCGGCGGCTAGTGTATTTTAAGCGCAATCATCATCGAAAATTAAAAAATAAATTTATTAAAATTTTGATTTTTATATACAGATACCAATAGGTTCTTGTCTTATACATATAAACTGGTTAGGCGACATGTACTTTGTCGGAGACGAGCCACATACATTTATATTTATAAGACATGTGACCTAATTTTATATTTACTGATACAAAAAGGGGGTTGGAGAGGAATGCTTACTGAATAGTCATGACCTAGCGTGTATCGTACCATCTTAAGTTTCTTCGTTAAAATAAAGTCATGTCTTCGGCATCCGTCAGTCTGGTCAGACTATGGAGTTAGCGCAAGACTGGCGGATTAATTTATTATTATTATTATTAGTCCACTACTTGTATTGCATTTCTTCACTGATACATTTCTATATTTGATTGCAAACCATAAAATAAAGATAGATATAAAGATAGAATACTGACACCGATTAATGTTTTCGTGTAGAGATTACAAATTTGCAGAAATCATGAAACATGTTTATAATGGAGCGCTACCGGTGCCATCGTGTAATTTATAACTATGAGAAATGAAATTAACATGACAAATTATTTGCTAGTATTGTAAATGTTGACACTTGATTTGTAAGTGTTATGTTCTTTTTTCAAGTATATTGTGTGCACATGGCTGATAATAAAACACAAAACTATGTGAACACATAAAATCATATTCGCATGTCATGTCCACCCTATTTGAACTAGTGAGTTAAACATGTAAAACGTTCGGTTAGCTTGTAACGTAGCATATGTAGTACAGTGTAGCATAGTCTTAGTAATTTCCCTTGGACCTATAGTTAACACGTACTTTTGACCCGACACATGACCATCTTTAATCACGTGCTCTTTACTAACCACAGCACGCCATTGGTACAAAACATAAACAAGACAACAATATTTACGTGCTTATATATAATCCATATTTCTAAAAGGCTGAACAAGGCTGGGAAAGTGCTGGACAGGATCTAGCGAGAATATACGCGGTAAACATGTATAGGGAGTTATCTTTCTTTGTCGATCTCACTCCCTTAATGCTCGCCGGCGGTCTGCGATATACACATGTCTCGAACATGTTATCATTACGTGGTACTACAGTTACACGAAACAACATGGACACATTTAAACAACTAAGTAAAATTCACGATATAAAATTATTAATAACATTTTAGTTACTAAGATCTGACACTGTGGTTGTAAAACATTTGTCCAATCTCAGACTCAGTCTCCTGCTCTCTGATTGGCAGAGCCCAGAGCAATTCTGAGACTCAACCAGTCAAATCACTTCGCTGAGTTTGAAATTTGAGGAAAGCTGTACAGCACCCAGGCCTGAAAAGCAACTTTATTTCTCTTGCAGAAATGTATTTAGAGCTTATATGGTTTAGCGTTTATTTATCGTCGCTACCGGTTACCCATATGAGCGACGCCTCCTGAAGAGATTAGTCATTTTAGATTTTTGGAGGATAGTGCAATGATACAGACAGATACCCATTCCAGAGTCTCCTCTGGTTCTTTTACGTGCACGGTGTAAAGCACCGACACGAGACCTCGGTTTAACGTCCCATCTGAAAGACTGTTAATTGTATTAGGGTCAGACGGGGGATCGAACCTGATCGAACCTGCGATCCCTGGATTACCAGTCCAGCGTGTTAACCACTGGACAACAGATCCGTCTGTGTTATTTGGTAAAACGTACCAGATATGTTATGAACATAATCTAAATATTACCACAGTCAAATACACGTAGCACCGATGTATGCACCATTCGATTATCAACAAACGTATATAAATAATGCGTATTACACATGTATGACGCAATACCGGATGTTGAAACAAATATCTTAGATGTTTGTTCTCATTGCTGATAGATTTACAACATAATTTTTTTCAAATTTTAATAGAAGGACGTGTAGTTGTGTTGCTATTTGTAAGAAAAATTAAAAAATTTGTAATATGATATTGTTTCGCTTTAAACAGTGTTCTCTCGACTGGTGTTGTACCCCATACACATTACAAGAGCAGACGAGCTATATGCATATGAGTCCATCCTTTTCAGTATCATTGATTTTCATTGTGTGTGTTTTTACGTTTATTTATCGTCGCTACCGGTTGCCCATATGAGCGAGGCCTCCTGTAGAGATTAGTCATTTTAGATTTTTGGAGGATAGTGCAATGATACAGACAGAGACCCATTCCAGAGTCTCCTCTGGGTCTTTTAAGTGCATGGTGTAAAGCACTGACACGAGACCTCGGTTTAAAGTCCCATCTGAAAGATTGTTAATTGTATTAGGGTCAGACGGGAGATCGAACATGCGATCCCTGGATTACCAGTCCAGCGTGTTAACCACTGGACTACAGATTCGTCTGTATGTGATTTTCAATGCATTAAGCGCTTCATCTGACCGAGAATGTTCGACTTTTCACATCAATAAACACCATGAAGAATTATTAAGTTGTTACAAATCGAAATGTGGACTCTAAAATTTAATAGAGAATATTAGATCACCGTCTTATCAATTTTAATTTATTAGGCGAATCGGAGAAAATCTACATTCTGCAATAACAGAAATGGATAACTTAATAACCTAATAATCTAATTTTCCTTTACGTTTTCCAGTGCATTATGGAGTTGTGTGAGTCAGGTAAAGAAAATGAATGTATGTATGTTCCATTAATGTCAAACCCCTTGCGGGGACGTAGACATGTTTTCCTAGACAGGCTTAGTCAATCTAAGTGGTTAACCAGTAAGCAATGTGTGTTAGGTGCCATGCTCAATGACACCTAACTACATACGTGGCCTGACCGAGTATCGAACCCGGGACCGTTCGACTCCAAATCCGACGCTCTACCACTGGACCACTAAATGCGATATTTCACCGTTTTGAAGCAGTGGAAGATGCCATTTTCCCTGCCACTGCTTGAGTTTCATATTCCTCCGCGATTAGATGTACTTTTGTATTTTAGCTATTTTCTGATCATCATAAACAGTTAATTATAAAGTAATATATTCTAATGAATTTGTTTTGTCTGTAGTTTTAAAAATTATACTAAATTCCAATGTTACACTAATAAACGCAAATATCCACTGTATCTTAACTTCTGATAACAAAGACCAGTTTTAGCGAGGTATAACTACAGAATATTCATGACCGGACCTTTATCATACCATCTTAGAACATTATGACGTCACCAAAGGTTTATTAGGCAGACCGTTCTGGCAATTAGTGTGTATGTATGTAGGACACAGTCATGTTTTGCTTGAGAAATAAAGTGCTTCATAATAATCGAACATCTAATGAAAGCTGCAATCTATTCGTCAAGAATTGGTCCGAAGAGACTGTTAGCGGGAGCCTCTGTGTCAGTGGATGTCAGATAAACCTTCCATAGTGTAGCAAACTTTTCGTGCGTTATGTTGTTGCCCTGCAATAAATAAATTTCTTAAATTAATTGATTAGATTAATTGATTTTAGTTTACACATATTTTATTCATAATTCAAGACATGTTCTTGCCCCTGCAATACATATATTTCTTAAATTAATTGATTAGATTAATTGATTTTAGTTTACACATATTTTTTTCATAATTCAAGACATGTTCTTGCCCCTGCAATAAATACATTTCTTAAATTAATTGGTTAGATTAATTGATTTTAGTTACACATATTTTATTCATAATTCAAGACACGTTCTTGTCCTGCAATACATAAATTTCTTAAATAAATTGATTAGTTTAAACATATTTTATTCATATTTCAAGACACGTTCTTGTCCTGCAATACATACATTTCTTAAATAAATTGATTAGATTACATATAATATTATTTTATTCATAAATATTAACATCATTTTGAGCCATTAATATACACTCTATACAATTCCCAATCGGCCACCTTGTGTTTGACCGTATTTGGGGCTCACTAATAACCTAGTAATATTAATATTTATATCATCTTATTGGTTGTAATTTAATTGTCTGGAATGTTTGTTTACAAATCTACAATACAGTTATGCATTACGTACCCCTGAAATTGTCTGGAATGTTTGCTTACAAATCTACAATACAGTTATGGATTACCTACCCCTGACATTGTCTGGAAAGCTTGTTTACAAATCTACAATACAGTTATGGATTACCTACCCCTGGCATTGTCTGGAATGTTTGTTTACAAATCTACAATACAGTTATGGATTACGTACCCCTGACATTGTCTGGAATGTTTGTTTACAAATCTACAATACAGTTATGCATTACGTACCCCTGAAATCGTCTGGAATGCTTGCTTACAATCGAAGTCACTGATACCGAACTGAGAGAAGAACGTTCTGTACTCATCTTCGTCTATCTTGTCATCACCTAAATATATTACCTCACATGATAGTGTACACAGTATCATAATTGTGATAATATAAAACAATTTAAATACAATATTTCTGTTTAATAAGATCAAAGATAGACTTTATAAGTATTGGATCAGCGAGTTAAGTGTTGTGTGGGCATTCTCTTGGGTTCGAGCTCTGTCGTGTGGTGATGGGCGGATCATTGTACCGGCACATTCACTGTACTGGCCACATCACTGTTGCCATTCTTACGGCTGTGTTTGGGTCTATGGTACATATTGCCACTTTTATCGCTAATCCAATCACTCACTTATATACTGTAATATGTATATGTAGATATTATGATAAAATATGTTCTTATCCAATTCCTAGAATCATAATTATATCTATATATGTATACATTTTTAGTTATATTTCCATATTTTATCGTCATGTGTAAATGTTTAAAAGAAGTCGTGGTATCGCAGTAGATGCGCGTTCGCTTCAGGTGCGAAAGGTCCGGAGTTCGAGCCCCGCTGGAGCCGTTACGATAGTACCCTTAGGCAAGGCATTTAAATTCCACGTTGCCTCTTCTCTCTCCCTCGTGGCGATGGATTCCATCAGGAATGAGGTCTCGAGAGTGATTAACATAAGTTGTAAGAACTTGTTTCGCTATCGAGCTAAAATAAATTTGTATAAACTAAATGTTTAAAATATAAAACCCACATATCCAATCTGGCGACCACCATCTCACATACTTCCCGGTCCGAGGATCGAACCCGGGTTACATTGGTGAGAAGCGTGTGTGCTAACTAATGCATACAATTCACATATCAAAATACAGAAAAAGGGTTAGAATGAAAGACAGAGACTTATATAATTCTTCCCCTCGTTTGATTTCTATATAATACTAGGCTGACACCATAGCATTTTTATATGAGTATATAGCTTTGATAGAGACGGAGTGTAGTTTATATACTTGCTTGGAATGTGTGTTTTACATTTATTTATCTTCCCTACCGGTTGCCCATATGAGCGAAAGAAATTAGCCAGTTTAGATTGTTGGAGGATAGTGCAACGATACAGATAGAGACACAGTCCAGAGTCTCCTCTGGTTCTTTTACGTGCACGATGTAAAGCACCGATACGAGATCTCGGTTTAAAGCACCGACACGAGATCTCGGTTTAAAGCACCGACACGAGATCTCGGTTTAAAGCACCGACACGAGATCTCGGTTTAAAGCACCGACACGAGATCTCGGTTTAAAGCACCGACACGAGATCTCGGTTTAAAGCACCGACACGAGATCTCGGTTTAAAGCACCGACACGAGAACTCGGTTTAAAGCACCGACACGAGAACTCGGTTTAAAGTCCGATCTGAAAGATTGTTAATTTTTATTAGGGTCAGACAGTAGTTCGAACCTGCGATCCCGGGATTAACAGTCCAGCGTGTTATCACTAGACTACAGATCAGTATGTTTGCTTGGAATGGCCTAATCGATTGTAAGATAAGATAAGACAAGATATGTTTATTATAGTCTCACTTTACATGATACATATAATTACATAATATAGAAACTTTCATCATGCAAACCTTTCTAAGAAGAAATATGAGAGATTTAAAACTTAGCAATATAATGAAGACACTTTTCTAAGACACAATTGAGTACAGTAAAAGCCTTCGCACAGCACTAGTAAAATACTGAACAATTATATAACATCTTAATACTCAGTGATGTATTTACAATATTACTATATATACAATATGTTAAAATCTTCAGTTATACAACAATGTTTTTCTTCTATTTAAAATATTAAAACAGGCTTTGGCAATTAAAATACAATATCTGGATTAGAAAGTAGATAAGCAATTTTTTCACCATCATTAAAAGCATTACAATTTCCATTCAGTGTAGAAGCTTCATTTAACAATTATGTTCGTAAACTATTGTACAGAGGACAATGTAATAAATAACACATGCGTTTCATCTTCAACACAGTGAAGCCAATCATGTATCATAGTGTTCTTAAACACAAATGCTTATTTTAGTGTTGTAGCTTTGAACCCGAAGACTGCCTGGGAACAGGCGTCGATATAATTTGCCTGGTTAGTCAAATAAATATATTTTAACATTGATATCATTAAATGGGTCGTATTGAGTTTCTGATAATATCAACTGTAATGTTGCCTGAGGGCTAAAAAGTGAAAAATCGCTACCGGTTGCCCATATGAGCGATGCCTCCTTAAGAGATTAGTCATTTTAGATTTTGGAGGATAGTGCAATGATACAGACAGAGACCCATTCCAGCGTCTCCCCTGGTTCTTTTACGTGCAAGGTGTACAGCACCGACACGAGAACTCGGTTTAACGTCCCATCTGAAAAATTGTTAATATTTATTAGGGTCAGACGGGGGATCGAACCTGCGATTCCTGGATTATCAGTCTAGCGTGTTACCACTGGACCATATATCCGTCTATCCAGTGGGAACAATTGTTTTACCCGACTTATCATTGACGTCAAACATCAGGTCCATATATTTTATCTGCCAATCGGGAAATTCGCCCTTTTCCAGATCCTTTAAGCAGTCGCCCCACATATTGAGCCATTCTTCTTTAGTTATTTGGCAATCCTAAAATACAAATCTTCAAGTGAATATATATATTCGCTACATGTATATAATGAATAGGGAGGGGACCGCCTCCGTGGCCGAGTGGTTAAGGTCGCTATCTTGTATACCACTGATGGTCACGGGGTTCGAGCCCGCTCAGAGCGTTGACTCATTTATATGAAAAGGTTGGCAGTTTCTTACGGAGGTTTTGCCACCAAGTACTGGTTAACCGCTCGAGTCTGTCCAGGACATGTGATGTTAAATAATCTTAACTTAATCAAAGCATAGCGCAGAAACTCCTCTGTTAAAGTCATGACGTCTTACCTTTGTACTTGCAGTCCACTATAATTAATGTTTGACTGCTTTAAATAGGCAAAGGTATTATATCAAATCCTATGCCTAAATGTACGAAATTAACAATTTTAATTAGTAAGATCATATTAAATATGTGTGTTTTAAGTAAGATATAAGCCTCAAGTAAGCTATGCGCCTCACACTGTCCAATATGTGTGTTTACGTTTATTTATCGTCGCTACGGTTGCCCATATGGACGACGCCTCCTGAAGAGATTAGTCATTTTAGATTTTTGGAGGATAGTGCATGATACAGACAGAGACCCATTCCAGAGTCTCCTCTGGTTCTTTTACGTGCACGGTGTAAAGCACCGACACGAGACCTCGGTTTAATGTCTCATCTATAAGGCTGTTAATTTTATTAGGGTCAGACGGGGGGTCGAACCTGCGAACCCTGGATTACCAGTCCAGCGTGTTA
Organism: Archivesica marissinica; assembly: GCA_014843695.1. NCBI lineage: Eukaryota > Metazoa > Mollusca > Bivalvia > Venerida > Vesicomyidae > Archivesica > Archivesica marissinica. Next base: position 43,365,642 of record CM026388.1, read on the forward strand.
CCACTGGACTACAGATCCGTCTGTACTGTAGACTACATAAATCATCATACATAGGTGGATAAGTTCCCGTATCCCTAATGTGATTCCGATAAAGCCAAACCTTTATTTATCCATAATAATCAAGCTTAGGTCTATGAGATAGGAATAAAGCGCTTATTTCATTTACTGCCAGAGTTATTTAATGACCGCGTTTCAGCTAGGTGTAGAATTCGATACATGGACTATGAAACTGGTTGTAAGTAACTGCCAAGTGTTTTGCATATAAAGAGACACGGACTGAGCGAGGCTCGAACCAGTGACCATCAGTGATGACAGGTTACAGAGATATACAAGTCAGCGACCGTAGCCACATGACTAATCTCTTCAGGAGGCGTCGCTCATATGAGCAACTGGTAGCGACGATAAATAAACGTAAAAAACACGACCGTAACCACTCGACCACGGAGGCCCCTAAATTACATATGTATCGATCTACACACACATACTACACACACACTACACACATACATCATTTGTATTGGCATATGTAAGTAGTCCCGTCCACACGACCCTACATTACACACGTACAGATCTACACACACACTACACACATACATAATTTGTATTGGCATATGTAAGTAGTCCCGTCCACACGACCCTACATTATACACGTACAGATCTACACACACACTACACACATACATAATTTGTATTGGCATATGTAAGTAGTCCCGTCCACACGACCCTACATTACACACGTACAGATATACACACATACTACACACACACTACACACACACTACACACATACTACACACACACTACATACATACATAATTTGTATCGGTATATGTAAGTAGTCCCGTCCACACGACCCTACATTACACACACATAGATCTACACACACACTACACACACACTACACACACACTACACACATACTACACACACACTACATACATACATAATTTGTATCGGTATATGTAAGTAGTCCCGTCCACACGACCCTACATTACACACATATAGATCTACACACACACTACACACACACACACTACACACATACTACACACATACATCATTTGTATCGGTATATGTTTGTAGTCCAGTCCACACGACCCTACATTACACACATATAGATCTACACACACACTACACAACTACTACACACACACTACACAACTACTACACACATACTACACACACACTACACACACACTACACACATACTACACACATACTACACACACACTACACACACACACTACACAACTACTACACACACACTACACAACTACTACACACACACTACACACATACATCATTTGTATCGGCATATGTAAGTAGTCCCGTCCACACGGTTTCCAGTGTTGCCTTAGCCTTCTTATATTTCAATCCATCTACTTTCCAGTCCAGAATTTTGCAGATTTTCTGAAAAGAAAATGAAGAAAGTGTCTTTTAAAGCGACACTAATTCCGTGAAAAAAGAAAATGTGTACAGAGTGCAATGTCCTAGTATATAGTGTATACTATGAATACAATTAATTCCCAACCGCCTCCGTGGCCGAGTGGTTACGGTCGCTGACTTGAATACCACTGTAATCTATCATCTCTGATGGTCATGGGTTCGAGCCCCGCTCAGACCGTGTCTCATTTATATGAAAAAGTTGGCAGTTTCTTACGGAGGTTGGTGCACCAAGTACTGGTTAACCGCTGGAGCCTGCCCAGGAAAGGTTTTGTTAGGTAAACTGCCCGTCGCTCAAATGGGAAACCGATAGCGACGTTAAATAAACTTAACTAAAAAAATAAATTAATTGCCACATTCATGACGTCATTCGTGACGTCATACCGTTCAACTTGCTGTTCATTATTATTAAGATTGGACTGTCTTGAATAAGACAGAATATGATATTAAATCCTACGCGTAAATTAACGCAATTAACAATTTTATTTAGTAGGATATTGTTATATAAGTGTGTTTTAAGTAAGATATATGCATACAGACGGATCTGTAGTCCAGTGGTAACACGCTGGACTGGTAATCCAGGGATCGCAGGTTCGATCTCCCGTCTGACCCTAATAACATTAGCAGTCTTTCAGATGCGACGTTAAACCGAGGTCTCGTGTCGGTGTTTTACACCGTGCACGTAACAGAACCAGAGGAGACTCTGGAATGGGTCTCTGTCTGTATCATGCACTATCCTCCAAAATCTAAAATGACTAATATCTTCAGGAGGCGTCGCTCATATGGGCAACCGGTAGCGACGATAAATAAACGTAAAACACACACACTAAACCCCAAACACGATACTTATATGCATCAAGCGGATCCAATTTGTAACGCATTGGCATTGTGTGAGATTGGATCCTTTTTCGGTTTACACTATTCTATACTTAACCCTTTCAACCCCACATGCCTCTAAATAGGCTTATGAAAAGTGTAGATCCAGATGAGCCGGCTCGTGACGAGCCGTCTCATCAGGATCTGCACTTTTTTGCCAGTAATAATTATTACTATTTTTAGATAAAATTACCCATTTTGATAAATGAACTGGTCCAAAGGTAATTTTCTTATTAATTTATTGGTCTGAAAATATCACACACCAGTCCATGTCAGTTACTTGGGGTTGAATGGGTTAAAACACTGCCGTGACGTGACGTCATGCCTTTGTACGTGTAGTCCATTATTATTAATATTGGACTGCCTTCAATAGGTCAGAGTGTGATATTAACTCCTAAGCGTATATGAAAGAAATTAACAATTTTAATTAGTATGATATTGCTGTATAAGTGTGTGTTTTAAGTAAGATATATGCATCAAGCGGATCACACATTTTACATATTGGATCGTTTTCGGCTTCTGTCTGTCTGTCTGTCTGTCTGTCTGTCTGTCTGTCTGTCTGTCTGTCTGTCTGTCTGTCTGTCTGTCTGTCTGTCTGTCTGTCTGTCTGTCTGTCTGTCTGTCTGTCTGTCTGTCTGTCTGTCTGTCTGTCTGTCTGTCTGTCTGTCTGTCTGTCTGTCTGTCTGTCTGTCTGTCTGTCTGTCTGTCTGTCTGTCTGTCTGTCTGTCTGTCTGTCTGTCTGTCTGTCTGTCTGTCTGTCTGTCTGTCTGTCTGTCTGTCTGTCTGTCTGTCTGTGTCTGTCTGTCTGTCTCTCTGTCTGTCTGTCTGTCTGTCTGTCTGTCTGTCTGTCTGTCTGTCTGTCTGTCTGTCTGTCTGTCTGTCTGTCTGTCTGTCTGTCTGTCTGTCTGTCTGTCCTGTTGTCTGTCTTGTCTGTCTGTCTGTCTGTCTGTCTGTCTGTTGTCTGTCTGTCTGTCTGTCTGTCTGTCTGTCTGTCTGTCTGTCTGTCTGTCTGTCCGGTCGTCTGTTGAACTTTTTTTTATTATATACTTTATTTATTTTACAACGATTGCGAAGCAAGTTTGAACAACTTATAATAATCACTCTCGTTGGCTCGGATGTAAGCGTATATGTGGTCTGTTGAACTTACCTTTAGTAACTCATCGAAATCTCTCTTATCAATAACACCGTCATTGTTGCTATCTGCAAGTGTTAAGGTTTGACATAATTATTATTATTATTATTATTATTATTATTATTATGAAATGGAGGCTAATTGTTTGTTTCAGTGTATAATCGATTCATATTTCACCGAATGAATATAGAAAACAATAACATGAAATAGGCGCCAACTATCAACTGGGAAAGCCAATAAATGGTCGAATTAAAAATCAAAAATTGACCTCTATTAAACAGCCACCTGCATTGAGCTGAAATGTTACAGTGGTACCGTAAGTTAGCGAAATTTTCTAGGGGTAACACCAAAATACCCTGTCATGCATCTCAAATTGCAGCAACCTGCCTCTTTTCTAACCTACCCTGCACTTTTTTCCACTCTAGAATCATCAACCCTATGAATCTAATTCATTACTCCAGATAATGTCTTGACATAATGCATAATGTACCACTTTCTATGATTCCCTTCGCTATCTGTTTAAACTATAAATATTATTTATTTTACAACGATTGCGAAGCAAGTTCTAACAGCTTATATTAATCACTCTCGTTGGCGCGGATGAAAGCGTACACGTGGTCATTCGTGTGGGAGGAAACCGGAGTACCCGGAGAAAACCCACCTCTCCGATCTGGCGACCACCGTACCATCTCACATACTTCCCGGTCCGAGGATCGAACCCGGGTTGCATGTGTGAGAAGCGAGCGCGCTAACCACTGCGCTAATCGGACAGTAAGCTATCTGTTTATCACACTTTTTCATTGTATAGTTTTTCTCGTTTCAAGTGAAGAGCAATGTAGATTTATTCTTTATTTCAGTCTCATCGTTGTACAATACATACAACAAATTATCGTGGCAAAGTACAACACCATTCATTATAAAAGAATTATAAGAGACTAATGTAATCACAGATAATCAAACTATCACAGTCTATCGACATATTATTATATTTACATATTAAAACCGAGGAACAGTCGCTAATTGAAAATTAAATACTTATTAAAACCAGAAATTTTGAAATACTGAAATGGAAAAAAAAGCACTAATGCGCAATTAAGACATGTTTTAAATAATCAGTTATCAACCTCGATCAGATCGCGGTTGAACTTATTAGCAGCTGTTTCTCGGAATGGATAAGAGACACACAATCAATAAATCAAAAGGATACATTATTTACATAAATAAAAGGATCGTCTTTGAAGAATATAAAAACAGGTTTTGGCAACAATTCTAATCAGAGGTATAGTAGTAAAAATAATTCTAAGCTGGTCGGATACAGGTTTGTTTCGAAAGTCATTTTCATATAATGAGGCTTTCTCTAAGAGAACAACTCTCAAATCATCATACAGTGAACATTCTAATAATACATGACTTTCGTCTTCTAATACATTACAGAAAGGGCTGTTACGTTCATCAAGTGGTCATGTATGTATCCCCGTGCTTGTACAATTAAGACGACAGGAATTTTATCAAATAAAATAAAACTATATAGATCTAGTAACAAAACTACAGCAATATATATTAGATATTGGTTTTCAAATTGGTCGTGATAGCGCAGTGGTAGCGCGTTCGCTTCAGGTGTGAACGGTCCGGAGTTCGAGCCCCGCAGGAGCCGTTACGATTGTGCCCTTAGGCAAGGCATTTACATTCCACGTTGCCTCTTCTCTCTCCTTCATGGCGATGGATTCCATCAGGAATGAGGTCTCGACAGTGATTAATATACGTTGAAAGAACTTGTTTCGCAATCGAGCTAAAATAAATGTGTATAAACTTAATCTTACCGTATAACATGGTGAACACTTTTAGAATCTTTTTCTTCTGAAAGTTTGTCAGATTCGTCATCGTTGTGTTCGTTGGACGTTACTCTTGGTTGCTTTGTTGATATGGGTTCACTGCCTGAATAATACAATATTTAATAATATAATTGACATTGATAGTGCATGTTATTCGATGCATGTATATGTCCTGCTTGCTTTGGTCATATGTCGACTATTATTGGTTGTAGAATATCTTCGAGTAGCACGTCACAGGCGGGCACCGGGTAGATCCATCAATCTGCCGTAAGCTAGCTGGATTAGTTCATAAATTGGAAGAATTCCACACCACCAGTGGGATTCCAACCTACAGCGACGAGGGACGATTACATCGCTAATGATGTTACGCAAAGTTACTGTCTATTCTTTGTGGCGTCCGTGGTCCAGTGGTAGAGCGTCGGATTTGGAATCGAACGGTCCCGGGTTCGTTCGATACTCGGTCAGGCCACGTATGTAGTGTCATTGAGCAAGGCACCTCACACACATTGCTTAGTACTGGGTAACCACTTAGGTCGACTAAGCCTGTCCAGGAAAACATGTCTAGGTCCACGCAAGGGGTTTGACATTAATGGAACATACATACATACATAATGTATACATGTTTAATCTAGACCATCCCAGTTGATTACCTAATACAACAGTACACACACAAAGCACACACGTTACACGTCCTTGTGGATTATAGTCGCAATCCTCTTACATACATCTGATACAATGAAAACGAGATAATTGAAAAAAAAGTTGGGTTTTCGGAAAATGAATGACACTCTGCGTATCGTATCTCCAGTAATGAAGAGTTATGTCTGATTCTAAGCCAAATATATTCCGACCGTGGAGGGTTCAAATAAAATGTATATTATAGCTAATGTATATGTCTCATTGCAGTGAACCGCCGGGTGTTTGTCTGTCTGCCTGTCTGCCTGCCTGCCTGCCTGCCTGCCTGTCTGTCTGTCTGTCTGTCTGTCTGCCTGCCTGCCTGCCTGTCTGTCGCACGGTGTACTGTATGTATCCATGTATATATAGAGAGATAAGAGATAACATATAACAGTAAAAGAAGTGCCATCAAATTGTGATCATGATGGATTACTTTACGCGCGGATGAGTATCCAATCCCTTCGCCACTGTCAGCATTACTATAACATCAATCAATCCGCGATGGGCTTGAAGCTAATCACGAAAAGTGCTTTATTCGCTATCACTTGTTGGCCATCTATATTAATTTTCTTTCAATTTACCATTACTTGATATATATATGATCTTACACGAGTTATGATTTCACACAAACGGAGCTGTAGTCCAGTGGTAACACGCTGGACTGGTAATCCAGGGATCGCAGGTTCGATCCCCTGTCTGACCCTAATAAAATTAACAGTCTTTCAGATGGGACGTTAAACCGAGGTCTCGTGTCGGTGCTTTACACTGTGCACGTAAAAGATCCAGAGGAGATTCTGGAATGGGTCTCTGTCTGTATCATGCAGTATCCTCCAAAATCTAAAATAACTAATCTCTTCAGGAGGCATCGCTCATATGGGCAACCGGTAGCGACGATAAATAAACGTAAAAACACACATATGATTTCACATCATATATTATGAAACGTATTTTTGGAATTGTGCTATCAAAGCAGCATTACATCGTAATAAAGGATGTTTTGGGTAAAATATAAATACTAATGTGTGTTTGTTTACAAAAATCGAAATAGTCGCTCAGAAACGATACAATTCCGATAAATTTAAACCGTGGTATACGCGAATTTGTTTATCAACACACGAAATTTAAACACGCACAGCGCGCATGCGTGAAACAACAGAGGATGTAGAAAACAACGTATACATTTTATATTATGTATCTTCCTCTAATGTCGAACCCATCGTGGGGATGTAGAAATGTCCCTAAAAGACTTAGCTAACATAGGTATGAATCAACATATCAAGTAATTTAATTAAAAAAATACAACGTGGGACAAATGGTAACGATGCATTCCGAATGTAAACAAGTGCGGACGATGCGTATCGGTTGTAAACAAGTGCGTGACCGATCGACTCGGAAAGTCCTACTTTCGGTTTCGAGTTTGTTTTATCGCAAAAAACACTGTTTACCAAATGAACATAAGCATACAAAGTATAATGTTAGAATGTGTAGCAGCATTGCTAAACATACGTAAAAAATGAATTTTTCAAATATCTTTGATTTCATAAGATGTAATGCTGCTTTAAGCAAGTCTTTTACGTCTGTCCGATTAGCGCAGTGGTTAGCGCGCTCGCTTCTCACCAATGCAACTCTGGTTCGACCACCGGGAAGTATGTGAGATGGTACGGTGGTCGCCAGATCGGACAGGTGGGTTTTTCTTCGGGTACTCCGGTTGCCTCCCACATTTACCCTTTCATACGCGCCAACGAGATTAATTAATATAAGTTGTTAAAACTTGCTTCGCAATGGTTGTAAAATAAATTAAATTTATAAAAGAAAAAAGAAAAGCGAGTGTTTTGTTGAGCCTCGGTGAAAACGCAACTGTCTGCCGAATGTAATTTGCTATTCTATGGTATTATTGTTTTCCAAATATTTGCCTCACAAACTGAGTATTTCAACAAATAAACAAACGTCGTTTATGTAAATATGGTCGACATTCATGAGCAATACAAAGCGTTTATCCTGAATAACACGAGTTATGCTACACATTTACCGTGATATCTCACATGTGTGCCTATGTATATTTATGTGTAGACTAATCTAATTAAATGTTCGAAAGTATCGTATGCTTAGTAAGTGACTCCAATGACAAACAAACGTCAATTCAGGAGCGCGGATGACCGTTATATGAAATCCTACTTTCACTTTTGAAAGTTTGTATACCACAAAAACACTGTTTATTGATTTAATGTTAGTGTTCGAATGTATAGTAGCTCTGCATGTATACGTGAACAAATGTATGGTATTTGCTTTTTGCGATGTAGTGTCGCTTTAATAGCAAAGTTCCAAAACGAGTTTTATAAAATATGGTTTATTTACATAGCTATTGCACGTCCTTCGATGAACGTATGTGCCCTGATTGTATCCATTTTCTAATGAAGGTTCCCAACTAATGCTATCCAGCTGACATGCGCACTCGAAGTTACGGGCATGCGCATTCGCAGTGTTAGGCAGCGTTCGTCGCTAGAAAAGGCGGTCTTACCTTTTACGCTGTTCCAAGGATGATCTATTTACCTATTCCGGCACACGGTAAGTTGCAAATCTGGTCTAAAAACATTTTAAATGCAATAATTTCTTTGTGTCATGGAAAAGAATATATGTAAATATAAATAATGAATCGCTGATTCATAGTTTCCATCGGGGTATTCACTACATTGGCCGTGTATAAAGATAGCGTGATGCCGTCGGCCTCCACACACTTTAAACACGTCCAATGTAGTTCATACCCCGATGAAAATTATTAACCATTCATTTCTTAAATGAAATCACTAGGAGTGTAATATCCTTTTACATGTGTTTGTTTTTTTATTAATATGCTTGCACAAAATAATGTCGCTACTTTCAGTGTGTAGCCATGCGTCAGCTCAAGTTGTCCAATGACGTCACTAACGTGTCATAGCGTCGTTACTTCCATTGTGTCGCCATGTGTCAGCTCAAGTTGTCCAATGACGTCACTAACGTGTCATAGCGACACTATCCAACGAGGCGTTACATACAGCGTTATATTTATGTTTTAAATGTTAAAATTGCGTCAAAACTTCTTTTAGTTCATGGTTTGTCTTACCATTAACCCCCCCACCCTGTTGTTATTACACGAATGTTGATGGTGATATAAAAAATATTTGATGGTTGTCTGAAACTGGATGCAAGCAAAGTTATGTGATATCAATATATTTATCACATAACGTTGCTTGTATCCAGTGTAACAAAGCGTCATCAACATCGGTCAACACCCGTCAATACCCGTCAACACCCGTCAATACCCGTCAATACCCATCAACACCAGTCAACACCAGTCAATACCCGCCAATAGCCGTCAACACCCGTCAACACCCGTCAATACTCGTCAACACCCGTCAACACCCGTCAATACCCGTCAACACCGTCACTACCCGTCAACACCCGTCAATACCCGTCAGCACCTGTCAACATCCATCAACATCCAACAACATCCATCAACATCCACCAACATCCACCAACATCCATCAACATCCATCAACATCCATCAACATCCATCAACATCCATCAACATCCATCAACATACATCAACATCCACTAACATCCACCAACATCCATCAACATCCATCAACATCCACCAACATCCATCAACATCCACCAACATCCATCAACATCCATCAACATCCACCAACATCCATCAACATCCATCAACATCCATAACATACATCAACATCAATCAACATCCGTCAACATCCATCAACATCCACCAACATCCACCAACATCCATCAACATCCATCAACATCCACAACATCAACATCCATCAACATCCATCAACATCCACCAACATCAACATCCATCAACATCCATCAACATCCACCAACATCCGTCAACATCCGTCAACATCCATCAACATCCATCAACATCCATCAACATCCATCAACATCCACCAACATCCACCAACATCCACCAACATCCATCAACATCCATAAACATCCATCAAAATCCATCAACATCAACATCCATCAACATCCACCAACATCCATCAACATCAACATCCATCAACATCCACCAACATCCATCAACATCCACCAACATCAACATCCATCAACATCCATCAACATCCATCAACATCAATCAACATCCACCAACATCCATCAACAGCCATCAACATCTATCAACATCCATCAACAGCCATCAACAGCCATCAACATCCACCAACATCAACATACATCAACATCCATCAACATCCATCACACCATCAACATCCATCAACACCACAACATCCACCAACATCCATCAACATCCATCAACATCCATCAACATCCATCAACATCCATCAACATCCATCAACATCCACCAACATCAACATCCACAACACCTCAACATCCACAACACCATCAAACAACAACACCACAACATCCACAACATCCATCAACACCCACCAACATCCACAACATCCATCAACATCCATCAACATCCACAACATCCACCAACATCCATCAACATCCATCAACATCCATCAACATCCACCAACATCCATCAACATCCATCAACATCCATCAACATCCACCAACATCCACCAACATCCATCAACATCCATCAACATCCATCAACATCAACATCCATCCATCAACATCCATCAACATCCATCAACATCCATCAACATCCACCAACATCCACCAACATCCATCAACATCCATCAACATCCATCAAAATACATCAACATCCATCAACATCCATCAACACCCATCAACATCCACCAACATCAACATCCATCAACACCCATCAACATCCATCAACACCCATCAACATCCACCAACATCAACATCCATCAACACCCATCAACATCCATCAACATCCATCAACATCCACCAACATCCATCAACATCCATCAACATCCACCAACATCCATCAACATCCATCAACATCAACATCCATCAACATCCACCAACATCCATCAACATCCATCAACATACATCAACATCCATCAACATCCACCAACATCCATCAACATCCATCAACATCCATCAACATCCATCAACATACACCAACATCCATCAACATCCATCAACATCCGTCAACATCCACCAACATCCATCAACATCCATCAACATCCATCAACATCCACCAACATCCATCAACATCCATCAACATCCACCAACATCCATCAACATCAACATCCATCAACATCCACAACATCAACATCCATCAACATCCATCAACATCCATCAACATCAACATCCATCAACATCCATCAACATCCATCAACATCCATCAACATCCATCAACATCCACCAACATCCACCAACATCCATCAACATCCATCAACATCCATCAACATCCACCAACATCCATCAACATCCATCAACATCCACCAACATCCACCAACATCCATCAACATCCACCAACATCCATCAACATCCATCAACATCCATCAACATCCATCAACATCAACATCCACCAACATCCACCAACATCCATCAACATCCATCAACATCCGTCAACATCCATCAACATCCATCAACATCCACCAACATCCGTCAACATCCGTCAACATCCAACAACATCCACCAACATCCACCAACATCCACCAACATCCATCAACATCCATCAACATCCACCAAATCCGTCAACATCCGTCAACATCCATCAACATCCACCAACATCCATCAACATCCATCAACATCCATCAACATCCATCAACATCCACCAACATCCATCAACATCCATCAACATCCATCAACATCCATCAACATCCATCAACATCCATCAACATCCATCAACATCCACCAACATCCATCAACATCCACAACATCCATCAAATCCTCAACATCCACAACATCCATCAACATCCGTCAACATCCATCAACATCCATCAACATCCCAACATCCATCAACACCACAACATCCATCAACATCCATCAACATCCATCAACATCCACCAACATCCATCAACATCCGTCAACATCCACCAACATCCACCAACATCCACCAACATCCATCAACATCCATCAACAACCATCAACATCAACATCCACCATCATCCACCAACATCCACCAACATCCACCAACATCCACCAACACCCATCAACATCCGTCAACATCCATCAAAATCCATCAACATCCACCAACATCCGTCAACATCCGTCAACATCCAACAACATCCACCAACATCCACCAACATCCACCAACATCCATCAACATCCATCAACATCCATCAACATCCGCCAATATCCGTCAACATCCGTCAACATCCATCAACATACACCAACATCCATCAACATCCATCAACATCCATCAACATCCATCAACATCCACCAACATCCATCAACATCCATCAACATCCGTCAACATCCACAAACATCCATCAACATCCGTCAACATCCATCAACATCCACCAACATCCATCAACATCCATCAACATCCATCAACATCCACCAACATCCATCAACATTCGTCAACATCCATCAACATCCACCAACATCCATCAACATGCATCAACATCCATCAACATCCATCAACATCCATCAACATCCACCAACATCCGTCAACATCCGTCAAGATCCACCAACATCCACCAACATCCACCAACATCCACCAACATCCATCAACATCCATCAACATCCACCAACATCCACCAACATCCACCAACACCTATCAACATCCATCAACATCCATCAACATCCATCAACATCCGTCAACATCCACCAACATCCATCAACACCCGTCAACACCCGTCAATACCCGTCAACACCCGTCAGCACCTGTCAACATACATCAACATCCACCAACATCCATCAACATCCACCAACATCCATCAACATCCACCAACATCAACATACACCAACATCCGTCAACATCCATCAACATCCACCAACATGCGTCAACATACATCAACATCCGTCAACATCCATCAACATCCACCAACATCCGTCAACATCCACCAACATCCGTCAACATCCATCAACATCCATCAACATCCATCAACATCCACCAACATCCATCAACATCCATCAACATCCACCAGCATCAACATCAACATCCATCAACATACACCAACATCCACCAACATCCGTCAACATCCGTCAACATAGAGAAGAAATAAGTAAGACTCTGTCTTCCATTCTAATCCTTCTGTATTATGATTATGCATGGTGTATGCATTGTTCAATATGTATTATATTGGGGAAATAAAATATGTTTAAAATAACATCCACCAACATCCATCAACATCCATCAACATCCATCAACATCCACCAACATCCATCAACATCCATCAACATCCATCAACCTCCATCAACATCCATCAACATCCACCAACATCCGTCAACATCCACCAACATCCATCAACATCCACCAACATCCACCAACATCCATCAACATCCATCAACATCCATCAACATCCATCAACATCCATCAACATCCATCAACATCCACCAACATCCGTCAACATCCGTCAACATCCGTCAACATCCAACAACATCCACCAACATCCACCAACATCCA
>CM026388.1:43380100-43432814 GCA_014843695.1 Archivesica marissinica
CATCCATCAACATCCATCAACATCAACATACATCAACATCCACCAACATCCATCAACATCCACCAACATACACCAACATCCACCAACATCCATCAACATCCATCAACATCCATCAACATCCACCAACATCCATCAACATCAACATCCATCAACATCCATCAACATCCATCAACATCCATCAACATCCATCAACATCCATCAACATCCACCAACATCCACCAACATCCATCAACATCAACATCCATCAACATCAACATACATCAACATCCATCAACATCCATCAACATCAACATCCATCAACATCCATCAACATCCATCAACATCAACATCCATCAACATCCATCAACATCCACCAACATCCATCAACATCAACATCCATCAACATCCACCAACATCCACAACATCAACATCCATCAACATCAACATCCATCAACATCCATCAACATCCATCAACATCCATCAACATCCATCAACATCCATCAACATCCATCAACATCCATCAACATCCGTCAACATCCATCAACCCATCAACATCAACATCCATCAACATCAACATCCACCAACATCCATCAACATCAACATCCATCAACATCAATCAACATCCATCAACATCCTCAACATCAACATCCATCAACATCACAACATCAACATCCACCAACATCCATCAACATCCACAACACAACATCAACATCACAACATCATCATCCATCAACATCAACATCCATCAACATCCACCAACATCCATCAACATCCACCAACATCCATCAACATCCATCAACATCCATCAACATCAACATCCATCAACATCCACCAACATCCATCAACATCAACATCCATCAACATCCACCAACATCCATCAACATCCATCAACATCCATCAACATCCACCAACATCCGTCAACATCCATCAACATCCATCAACATCCATCAACATCCATCAACATCCACCAACATCCATCAACATCCATCAACATCCACCAACATCAACATCCATCAACATCCATCAACATCCACCAACATCAACATCCATCAACATCCATCAACATCCACCAACATCCGTCAACATCCATCAACATCCATCAACATCCATCAACATCCATCAACATCCATCAACATCCACCAACATCCACCAACATCCATCAACATCCATCAACATCCATCAACATCCATCAACATCCATCAACATCAACATCCATCAACATCCACCAACATCCATCAACATCAACATCCATCAACATCCACCAACATCCATCAACATCCATCAACATCAATCAACATCCACCAACATCCATCAACATCCATCAACATCCATCAACATCCATCAACAGCCATCAACATCCATCAACATCCACCAACATCAACATACATCAACATCCATCAACATCCATCAACATCAACATCCATCAACATCAACATCCATCAACATCCATCAACATCCATCAACATCCACCAACATCCACCAACATCCATCAACATCCATCAACATCCATCAAAATACATCAACATCCATCAACATCCATCAACACCCATCAACATCCACCAACATCAACATCCATCAACATCCATCAACATCCATCAACATCCATCAACATCCACCAACATCAACATCCATCAACATCCATCAACATCCATCAACATCCATCAACATCCACCAACATCCATCAACATCCATCAACATCCACCAACATCAACATCAACATCCATCAACATCAACATCCATCAACATCCACCAACATCCATCAACATCCATCAACATCCATCAACATCCATCAACATCCACCAACATCCATCAACATCCATCAACATCCATCAACATCCATCAACATACACCAACATCCATCAACATCCATCAACATCCATCAACATCCACCAACATCCATCAACATCCATCAACATCCATCAACATCCATCAACATCCATCAACATCCATCAACATCAACATCCATCAACATCCACCAACATCCATCAACATCCATCAACATCCATCACATCAACATCCATCAACATCCATCAACATCCATCAACATCCATCACATCCACACATCAACATCCATCAACATCCACCAACATCCATCAACATCCATCAACATCCACCAACATCCATCAACATCCATCAACATCAACATCCATCAACATCAACATCCATCAACATCCATCAACATCCACCAACATCCATCAACATCCATCAACATCCATCAACATCCACCAACATCCATCAACATCCATCAAAATCCGTCAACATCCACTAACATCCATCAACATCCACCAACATCCATCAACATCCGTCAACATCCACCAACATCCATCAACATCTATCAACATACATCAACATCCACCAACATCCATCAACATCCATCAACATCCACCAGCATCAACATCAACATCCATCAACATACACCAACATCCACCAACATCCGTCAACATCCTAACATAAATAAAATATAAACAACATCCACCAACATCCATCAACATCCATCAACATCCATCAACATCAACCAACATCCATCAACATCCATCAACATCCATCAACATCCATCAACATCCATCAACATCCACCAACATCCGTCAACATCCGTCAACATCCAACAACATCCACCAACATCCACCAACATCCACCAACATCCATCAACATCCACCAATATCCATCAACATCCATCAACATCCATCAACATACATCAACATCCATCAACATCCATCAACACCCATAAACATCCACCAACATCCATCAACATCCATCAACACCCATCAACATCCATCAACACCCATCAACATCCACCAACATCAACATCCATCAACACCCATCAACATCCATCAACATCATCAACATCCACCAACATCCATCAACATCCATCAACATCCACCAACATCAACATCAACATCAATCAACATCAACATCCATCAACATCCACCAACATCCATCAACATACATCAACATCCATCAACATCCACCAACATCCATCAACATCCATCAACATCCATCAACATCCATCAACATCCATCAACATCCATCAACATCCGTCAACATCCACCAACATCCACCAACATACATCAACATACATCAACATCCATCAACATCCACCGACATCCACCAACATCCATCAACATCCATCAACATGCATCAACATCCACCAACATACATCAGCATCCACCAACATCCACCAACATCCATCAACATCCATCAACATCCATCAACATCCATCAACATCCATCAACATCCACCAACATCCATCAACATCCACCAATATCCACCAACATCCATCAACATCCACCAACATCCATCAACATCCATCAACATCCACCAACATCCACCAACATACATCAACATCCACCAACATCCACCAACATCCATCAACATCCATCAACATCCACCAACATCCATCAACATCCATCAACACACATCAACATCAACACATCAACATCCGTCAGCATCCACCAACATCCATCAACATCCATCAACATCCACCAACATCCATCAACATCCACCAACATCCATCAACATCCATCAACATCCACCAACATCCATCAACATCAACATCCATCAACATCCATCAACATCAACATCCATCAACATCCATCAACATCCATCAACATCAACATACATCAACATCCATCAACATCCATCAACATCCATCAACATACATCAACATCCACTAACATCCACCAACATCCATCAACATCCATCAACATCCACCAACATCCATCAACATCAAAATCCATCAACATACATCAACATCCATCAACATCCATCAACATCCATCAACATCCATCAACATCCACCAACATCCACCAACATCCATCAACATCAACATCCATCAACATCAACATACATCAACATCCATCAACATCCATCAACATCAACATCCATCAACATCCATCAACATCCATCAACATCAACATCCATCAACATCCATCAACATCCACCAACATCCATCAACATCAACATCCATCAACATCCACCAACATCTATCAACATCAACATCCATCAACATCAACATCCATCAACATCCATCAACACCCATCAAAATCCATCAACATCCATCAACATCCATCAACATCTATCAACATCCATCAACATCCGTCAACATCCATCAACATACATCAACATCAACATCCATCAACATCAACATCCACCAACATCCATCAACATCAACATCCATCAACATCAATCAACATCCATCAACATCCATCAACATCAACATCCATCAACATCAACATCCATCAACATCAACATCCACCAACATCCATCAACATCCACCAACAGCCATGAACATCAACATCCACCAACATCATCATCCATCAACATCAGCATCCATCAACATCCACCAACATCTATCAACATCCACCAACATCCATCAACATCCATCAACATCCATCAACATCAACATCCATCAACATCCACCAACATCCATCAACATCAACATCCATCAACATCCACCAACATCCATCAACATCCATCAACATCCATAAACATACATCAACATCCGTCAACATCCATCAACATCCATCAACATCCATCAACATCCATCAACATCCACCAACATCCATCAACATCCATCAACATCCACCAACATCAACATCCATCAACATCCATCAACATCCACCAACATCAACATCCATCAACATCCATCAACATCCACCAACATCCGTCAACATCCGTCAACATCCATCAACATCCATCAACATCCATCAACATCCATCAACATCCACCAACATCCACCAACATCCACCAACATCCATCAACATCCATCAACATCCATCAAAATCCATCAACATCAACATCCATCAACATCCACCAACATCCATCAACATCAACATCCATCAACATCCACCAACATCCATCAACATCCATCAACATCAATCAACATCCACCAACATCCATCAACAGCCATCAACATCTATCAACATCCATCAACAGCCATCAACAGCCATCAACATCCACCAACATCAACATACATCAACATCCATCAACATCCATCAACATCAACATCCATCAACATCAACATCCATCAACATCCATCAACATCCATCAACATCCACCAACATCCACCAACATCCATCAACATCCATCAACATCCATCAAAATACATCAACATCCATCAACATCCATCAACACCCATCAACATCCACCAACATCAACATCCATCAACACCCATCAACATCCATCAACACCCATCAACATCCACCAACATCAACATCCATCAACACCCATCAACATCCATCAACATCCATCAACATCCACCAACATCCATCAACATCCATCAACATCCACCAACATCAACATCAACATCCATCAACATCAACATCCATCAACATCCACCAACATCCATCAACATCCATCAACATACATCAACATCCATCAACATCCACCAACATCCATCAACATCCATCAACATCCATCAACATCCATCAACATACACCAACATCCATCAACATCCATCAACATCCGTCAACCTCCACCAACATCCATCAACATCCATCAACATCCATCAACATCCACCAACATCCATCAACATCCATCAACATCAACATCCATCAACATCCACCAACATCCATCAACATCCATCAACATCCATCAACATCAACATCCATCAACACCCATCAACATCCATCAACATCCATCAACATCCACCAACATCAACATCCATCAACACCCATCAACATCCATCAACATCCATCAACATCCACCAACATCCATCAACATCCATCAACATCAACATCCATCAACATCAACATCCATCAACATCCATCAACATCCACCAACATCCATCAACATCCATCAACATACATCAACATCCACCAACATCCATCAACATCCATCAAAATCCGTCAACATCCACTAACATCCATCAACATCCACCAACATCCATCAACATCCGTCAACATCCACCAACATCCATCAACATCTATCAACATACATCAACATCCACCAACATCCATCAACATCCATCAACATCCACCAGCATCAACATCAACATCCATCAACATACACCAACATCCACCAACATCCGTCAACATCCGTTAACATGAGGAGAAGAATTAAATAAGACTCTGTCTTCCATTCTAATCCTGTTTCTGTATTATGATTATGCGTGGTGTATGCATTGTTCAATATGTATTATATTGGGGAAATAAAATATGTTTAAACTAACATCCACCAACATCCATCAACATCCATCAACATCCATCAACATCAACCAACATCCATCAACATCCATCAACATCCATCAACATCCATCAACATCCATCAACATCCACCAACATCCGTCAACATCCGTCAACATCCAACAACATCCACCAACATCCACCAACATCCACCAACATCCATCAACATCCACCAATATCCATCAACATCCATCAACATCCATCAACATACATCAACATCCATCAACATCCATCAACACCCATAAACATCCACCAACATCCATCAACATCCATCAACACCCATCAACATCCATCAACACCCATCAACATCCACCAACATCAACATCCATCAACACCCATCAACATCCATCAACATCATCAACATCCACCAACATCCATCAACATCCATCAACATCCACCAACATCAACATCAACATCAATCAACATCAACATCCATCAACATCCACCAACATCCATCAACATCCATCAACATACATCAACATCCATCAACATCCACCAACATCCATCAACATCCATCAACATCCATCAACATCCATCAACATCCATCAACATCCATCAACATCCGTCAACATCCACCAACATCCACCAACATACATCAACATACATCAACATCCATCAACATCCACCGACATCCACCAACATCCATCAACATCCATCAACATGCATCAACATCCACCAACATACATCAGCATCCACCAACATCCACCAACATCCATCAACATCCATCAACATCCATCAACATCCATCAACATCCATCAACATCCACCAACATCCATCAACATCCACCAATATCCACCAACATCCATCAACATCCACCAACATCCATCAACATCCATCAACATCCACCAACATCCACCAACATACATCAACATCCACCAACATCCACCAACATCCATCAACATCCATCAACATCCACCAACATCCATCAACATCCATCAACACACATCAACATCAACATCCATCAACATCCGTCAGCATCCACCAACATCCATCAACATCCATCAACATCCACCAACATCCATCAACATCCACCAACATCCATCAACATCCATCAACATCCACCAACATCCATCAACATCAACATCCATCAACATCCATCAACATCAACATCCATCAACATCCATCAACATCCATCAACATCAACATACATCAACATCCATCAACATCCATCAACACCACAACATCCATCAACATCCATCAACATACATCAACATCCACTAACATCCACCAACATCCATCAACATCCATCAACATCCACCAACATCCATCAACATCAAAATCCATCAACATACATCAACATCCATCAACATCCATCAACATCCATCAACATCCATCAACATCCACCAACATCCACCAACATCCATCAACATCAACATCCATCAACATCAACATACATCAACATCCATCAACATCCATCAACATCAACATCCATCAACATCCATCAACATCCATCAACATCAACATCCATCAACATCCATCAACATCCACCAACATCCATCAACATCAACATCCATCAACATCCACCAACATCTATCAACATCAACATCCATCAACATCAACATCCATCAACATCCATCAACACCCATCAAAATCCATCAACATCCATCAACATCCATCAACATCTATCAACATCCATCAACATCCGTCAACATCCATCAACATACATCAACATCAACATCCATCAACATCAACATCCACCAACATCCATCAACATCAACATCCATCAACATCAATCAACATCCATCAACATCCATCAACATCAACATCCATCAACATCAACATCCATCAACATCAACATCCACCAACATCCATCAACATCCACCAACAGCCATGAACATCAACATCCACCAACATCATCATCCATCAACATCAGCATCCATCAACATCCACCAACATCTATCAACATCCACCAACATCCATCAACATCCATCAACATCCATCAACATCAACATCCATCAACATCCACCAACATCCATCAACATCAACATCCATCAACATCCACCAACATCCATCAACATCCATCAA
This sequence comes from Archivesica marissinica, assembly GCA_014843695.1. Classification (NCBI taxonomy): domain Eukaryota; kingdom Metazoa; phylum Mollusca; class Bivalvia; order Venerida; family Vesicomyidae; genus Archivesica; species Archivesica marissinica. The sequence continues at coordinate 43,388,287 of CM026388.1, forward strand.
CATCCATAAACATACATCAACATCCGTCAACATCCATCAACATCCATCAACATCCATCAACATCCATCAACATCCACCAACATCCATCAACATCCATCAACATCCACCAACATCAACATCCATCAACATCCATCAACATCCACCAACATCAACATCCATCAACATCCATCAACATCCACCAACATCCGTCAACATCCGTCAACATCCATCAACATCCATCAACATCCATCAACATCCATCAACATCCACCAACATCCACCAACATCCACCAACATCCATCAACATCCATCAACATCCATCAAAATCCATCAACATCAACATCCATCAACATCCACCAACATCCATCAACATCAACATCCATCAACATCCACCAACATCCATCAACATCCATCAACATCAATCAACATCCACCAACATCCATCAACAGCCATCAACATCTATCAACATCCATCAACAGCCATCAACAGCCATCAACATCCACCAACATCAACATACATCAACATCCATCAACATCCATCAACATCAACATCCATCAACATCAACATCCATCAACATCCATCAACATCCATCAACATCCACCAACATCCACCAACATCCATCAACATCCATCAACATCCATCAAAATACATCAACATCCATCAACATCCATCAACACCCATCAACATCCACCAACATCAACATCCATCAACACCCATCAACATCCATCAACACCCATCAACATCCACCAACATCAACATCCATCAACACCCATCAACATCCATCAACATCCATCAACATCCACCAACATCCATCAACATCCATCAACATCCACCAACATCAACATCAACATCCATCAACATCAACATCCATCAACATCCACCAACATCCATCAACATCCATCAACATACATCAACATCCATCAACATCCACCAACATCCATCAACATCCATCAACATCCATCAACATCCATCAACATACACCAACATCCATCAACATCCATCAACATCCACCACATCAACATCCATCAACATCCATCAACATCCATCAACATCCATCAACATCCACCAACATCCATCAACATCCATCAACATCAACATCCATCAACATCCACCAACATCCATCAACATCCATCAACATCCATCAACATCAACATCCATCAACACCCATCAACATCCATCAACATCCATCAACATCCACCAACATCAACATCCATCAACACCCATCAACATCCATCAACATCCATCAACATCCACCAACATCCATCAACATCCATCAACATCAACATCCATCAACATCAACATCCATCAACATCCATCAACATCCACCAACATCCATCAACATCCATCAACATACATCAACATCCACCAACATCCATCAACATCCATCAAAATCCGTCAACATACACTAACATCCATCAACATCCACCAACATCCATCAACATCCGTCAACATCCACCAACATCCATCAACATCTATCAACATACATCAACATCCACCAACATCCATCAACATCCATCAACATCCACCAGCATCAACATCAACATCCATCAACATACACCAACATCCACCAACATCCGTCAACATCCGTTAACATGAGGAGAAGAATTAAATAAGACTCTGTCTTCCATTCTAATCCTGTTTCTGTATTATGATTATGCGTGGTGTATGCATTGTTCAATATGTATTATATTGGGGAAATAAAATATGTTTAAACTAACATCCACCAACATCCATCAACATCCATCAACATCCATCAACATCCACCAACATCCATCAACATCCATCAACATCCATCAACATCCATCAACATCCATCAACATCCACCAACATCCGTCAACATCCGTCAACATCCAACAACATCCACCAACATCCACCAACATCCACCAACATCCATCAACATCCACCAACATCCATCAGCATCCATCAACATCATTCAACATCCATCAACATCCACCAATATCCGTCAACATCCGTCAACATCCATCAACATCCACCAACATCCATCAACATCCATCAACATCCATCAACATCCATCAACATCCATCAACATCCACCAACATACATCAACATCCATCAACATCCGTCAACATCCATCAACATCCATCAACATCCGTCAACATCCATCAACATCCACCAACATCCATCAACATCCATCAACATCCATCAACATCCACCAACATCCATCAACATCCACCAACATCCACCAACATCCACCAACATCCACCAACATCCACCAACATCCATCAACATCCATCAACATCCATCAACATCCATCAACATCAACATCCACCATCATCCACCAACATCCACCAACACCCAACAACATCCGTCAACATCCATCAACATCCATCAACATCCACCAACATCCGTCAACATCCGTCAACATCCAACAACATCCACAAACATCCACCAACATCCACCAACATCCATCAACATCCATCAACATCCACCAATATCCGTCAACATCCGTCAACATCCATCAACATCCACCAACATCCATCAACATCCATCAAAATCCATCAACATCCATCAACATCCACCAACATCCACCAACATCCATCAACATCCATCAATATCCACCAACATCCATCAACATCCATCAACATCCATCGACATCCACCAACATCCATCAACATACACCAACATCCATCAACATACATCAACATCCACCAACATCCACCAACATCCGTCAACATCCACCAACATCCACCAACATCCACCAACATCCATCAACATCCACCAACATCCATCAACACCCATCAACATCCATCAACATCCATCAACATCCACCAACATCCATCAACATCCACCAACATCCATCAACATCCACCAACATCCATCAATATCCACCAACATCCATCAACATCCACCAACATCCGTCAACATCCACCAACATCCATCAACATACACCAACATCCATCAACATACATCAACATCCACCAACATCCACCAACATCCGTCAACATCCACCAACATCCACCAACATCCACCAACATCCATCAACATCCACCAACATCCACCAACATCCACCAACATCCATCAACATCCACCAACATCCATCAACACCCATCAACATCCATCAACATCCATCAACATCCACCAACATCCATCAACATCCACCAACATCCGTCAACATCCACCAACATCCATCAACATCCACCAACATCCATCAACATCCACCAACATCCGTCAACATCCACCAACATCCATCAACATACATCAACATACATCAACGCATATTAGGGCTTTAAATTGTACTATCCACAGTGTCAAATGCGGGGATGCACCTATATCGTTTGTCTCTAGTTAATCTCCATGTCACATCGTGTTGACACACGAAACGATGGATTATTCTCTGTGGGGATCACACTGCGTTGATATACTAAACGATGGATTATTCTCTGCGGGATCACACCGCGTTGATATACCAAACGATGGATTATTCTCTGCGGGGATGCACCTCTAGTGTTTGTCTCTAGTTAATCTCCATGTCACACCGCGTTGATACACTAAACAATGGATTATTCTCTGCGGGGATGCACCTCTAGTGTTTGTTTCTAGTTAAACTCCATATCACACCGCGTTGATACACTAAACAATAGATTGTACTCTGAACGATTATATGTACTTTTTGTATAATAGCTATTTTCTGACTATCATGAACCCGTAATTATTATATAATACTTTTATATTCTAATGAATTTGTTTCGTCTGTAGTCTTTTTTTATTTAGACAGCAAACAGAAACTAACTTGAAAATTATGCAGGAACTATTTAGTATTATGAACGTTCACATTAACATAAGTGGTTGTGCGGTTGTGGCATGTAGTGTATTGAGGTTCCAGACAGGGCAGCTAAAATGAATACAATTTGAAAACAAATATTATAAAATTATTAGCCAAAGTCATTGGAAATCATAAAGAAAAGTCTATTTCCACACTAAGAGAAGTGGTTGTGTGGTTGTGCCATGTAGTGCAATGAGGCTCCAGACGGGCAGTTAAAATGAATACAATTTGAAAGCAAATATTAAATTAGCCAAAGTCATTGGAAATCATAAAAGAACAGTCGCTTCCCACATTAACAGAAGTGGTTGTGCGGTTGTGGCATGTAGTACAATTAGGTTCCAGACAGGGTAGTTAAAATGAATAAAATTTGAAAACAAATATTATATTAGCCAAAGGCATTGGAAATCATAAAAGAAACGTCGCTTCCCACACTATGAGAAGTGGTTGTGTGGCTGTGCCATGTAGTGCGCAATGAGGTTCCAGACAGGGTAGTTAAAATGAATAAAATTTGAAAACAAATATTATATTAGACAAAGTCATTGGAGATCATAAAAGAACAGTCGCTTCCCACATTAACAGAAGTGGTTGTGCGGTTGTGTCATGTAGTGCAATGAGGTTCCAGACAGTCAGGTCAGTTAAAATGAATGAAATTTGAAAACAAATATTATATTAGCCAAAGTCATTGGAAATCATAAAAGAACAGTCGCTTCCCACACTAAGAGAAGTGGTTGTGCGGTTGTGTCATGTAGTGCAATGAGGTTCCATACAGGGCAGTTCAAATGAATAAAATTTGAAAACAAATATTATATTAGCCAGTCATTGGAAATCATAAAAGAACAGTCGCTTCCCACATTAACATAAGTGGTTGTGCGGTTGTGGCATGTAGTGCAATGAGGTTCCAGTAAAAATGAATACAATTTGAAAACAAATATTAAATTAGCCAAAGTCATTGGAAATCATAAAAGAACAGTTGTGTTTATTAATGCAAGATTGTTAGGATTTTATTTAATCTCTTGATAAACGGAATTTGTATCGCCAATCTTGGAAATACAATCTTCGGTGATAACTCGATGAAATAAAATCCTATCTTGCACTAATAAGCACAAATATCCTCTATGAGAAGCCTCTCAACTCCAACGAAATGTAAAACAAAATAGCTCATGCATCTTCCCAGGCAGTGTCTTATATATAGCGTAATCAGTGTCTTTGTCTATTTTGTCTATGTTTATTTATCGTCGCTACCGGTTGCCCATGCAACCACGCCTACTGAAGATATTAGTCATTTTAGATGTTTGGAGGATATTGCAATGATACAGACAGAGACCCATTCCAGAGTCTCCTCTGGTTCTTTTACGTACACGGTGTAAAGCACCGATAGGTGACCGCATTTTAAAGTCCCAATTGAAAGTCTGCAAATAATATTAGAGTCAGACAGGGGGCGAACCGCATATACGGGAAACCGGTATCGACGATAAATAAACGTGATACACGCGCACGCACAAGCCCACGCAGACACACACACACACACACTCTCTCTCAAATATATATATAATTATATATAAACTTCCAATTCGATTAATTTTATTATTTATTATTATTTATTATAGTGAATTAAAACAATATAATTACATCATTACAATCAACGTTTAGATATATAATGATGTATATTAGATTTAATTTAGATGTAATTTTATTGTTTTAATTAACTTAAAAAATAAAGAAATAAATCTAGAAATTAAATAAATAATAAAATAATAATATTAATCTAATTGGAAGTTTACTTAGGTCTTAATTAAAGTTGTAATAAATAAATAATTAAATAAATACATCAAAAAAGCATATGATTAATAATCCGATAGGTAGAGAGAGATATATATATATATATATATATATATAAGTACAACATATGACATCCTTAACATTAATTTGTTTTTCAGGCCCCCATAAGTGGGTATACATATTCTCAGAAATCACATCCAGTACATAACAGTTATGGACAATCCTAATATGAACTTAATATAGGAGTCGATCATCAAAGAGAAAAAAACACAATGCAAAATGTTGACAGGAAATTTTACACAATAATAAAATAATCAAAAAAACAATTCTTGCAGATACAGACGACTTGTTCGAAAAGAAAATACTAGTAACTTAGTTTAATCTCAGGCATTTTACACAATAGCCTAATTTTCAAGATATTACCACTAATTAAAATAAATAAATATTAAATAAATAAAACAATTTAAATAGTAATATAATACAAATGTAACTCACAGTTTTTATGCGTTAGGCGTGTAGTCCAGATTAGAACGTCATCTAAGATGGAAGTGAATATTCGCAGAATAATGTATCTATTCGAAGTTCGTGCAAACACACTTGCGCCTCTGTTTATTGGCAATAATACAGTGACAGGCGTCCATCGGCTGCACTTGATTTCAGTCGCTGTAACTCCACAACGGAGGATAGGAAATGTATTTGGTTCCCGGCAATACATAGTTCCCGTGTTTGGAAGTCGTGATAGCGCAGTGGATGCGCATTCGTTTCAGGTGCGAATGGTCTGGAGTTTGAGCCCCGCTGGAGCCGTTACGATTGTGCCCTTAGGCAAGGCATTCAGATTCCTCTTTGCATCTTCTCTCTCCCTCGTGGCGATGGATTCCACCAAGAATGAGGTCTCGAGAGTGATTTATATAAGTTATAAGAACTTGTTTCGCAATCGAGCTAAAATAAATGTGTATAAACTAAACAGTTCCGGTGTGACGTCATCATTCCTACTGTGGCTGCCATTTTGATTGGCAAAGTTGATCAGATATTATATATAATATATAGTAGCGTAATGTTTTTCTCTTCATAAAATATTTATTGTTCATCCCATCACCATGGTTCATACATTGTTGGAAAGCTCACAATGGACATATATTTGTATCATTTCACACATTTCGTATCAATAACGAATAAATAATATTTTACCTGTATATTAATAATTATTTCAACTGTGAAAATTAGACTTTCAAAAATATGTGCAAGTTAAGTTCTTATAATTTACAGTTTTAACTATATTTTACGATTGTAAAAAATAAATTAATATTTAAAAAGTGCATTTCAATACCTTTATAATCATACCAAATTTTATATTAAGAAACCAAAATTAATTAAATTATTGCAATTAAAGAATTACTAGTAAAATCATGAAATTGCCGTTAATAAAACTTGCCAGTCAAAATGGCTGCAGATATGGCTGCAGATAAAATCTTATCAGTGTTTTTGACAATTTACACAGGGAATTATGTATAGGATATTTGTGTTTATGATTTAATTAGAAATTTATTTATTTTACAGTGATTGCGAAGCATGTTTTAACAACTTAATAATTAATCACTTTCATTGGCTCGGATGACAGCGTATTTGTGGTCATTCGGGTGGGAGGAAATCGGAGTACCCGGAGAAAATCCACCTGTCCGATCCATCGTACCATCTCACATAATTCCCGGTCTGAGTATCGAACCCGGGTTGCATTGGTGAGTAGCGAGTGGTTTAGACTATTATCACAGGCCATGGGAACTATGTATTGTGATGTGTGATGCCGTGATAGCCGTGTCGAGTACGATAGTAGTGTACATCATATCAGATGAGTTTAAGACTTTCATAATGCTGTGTGTTTTACGTTTATTTATCGTCGCTACCGGTTGCTTATATCAGCGACGCCTCCTGAAGAGATTAGTCATTTTAGATTTTGGAGGATAGTGCATGATACAGACAGAGACACATTCCAGAGTCTCCTCTGGTTCTTTTACGTGCACGGTGTAAAGCACCGACACGAGAGCTCGTTTAACGTTCCATTTGAAAGTCTGTTAATTTTATTAGGGTCAGACGGGGGATCGAACCTGCGATCCCTGGATTACCAGTCCAGCGTGTTACCACTGGACTACATATCCGTCTGTAAATCCGTCATAATGTTGGTATGTGCCTGAGATTTTATATTTGGAAATTTGAGATTGTGTTGTGTATAATTGGTGGTTCTATATGGGTATGGTGGTTATACATGGGTTAGTGGTTCCCATTTATAACTGACACAGTAAGCCGAACACCAAATAAATGTTTAACTTTTCTATAGAAAACGTAGATTAATAGTTTCACTTACACACTTCCACAACACGCTACTAAAGAAAACCGATGCTGCTAAAATATCTACGTATTCCAATTAGTAAATATTTAAACTGGTTTATCCATGTAAACAACATCTCATCTAAAGCTACTAACTATCTGATTCTTGAAAATGATCATGAAGACCAGACACAAGAATGTCAAAGGAAAAGCTCATAACACCTATATTCGGCCTCAAGTCCAGTTTTGCTCATCCATCTGGCAATCCTGGCTCATCCATCTGGCAATCCTGGCTCATCCATTTACCAATAGCAGATATCGATCAAGCGGAGAAGACCTCTATAAGCTATAATATATAGCTTTCGTTTCTAATCCCTGTTCATTCATGTATCTAAATTGTGTGTAAACTGTATATTTGTATATGTATGGTTGGAAATAAACTATGTTTAAACGAAGCAGTGTAATTATAATGATTCGCACTTCACAATAATGCAAACCCTGGTTCGATCTTCGGACCGGGACGTATGTGAGATCGTTAGGTGGTTGCCAGATCTCTGACAGGTGGGTTTTCTCCGGGTACTCCGATTTCCGATTTCCTCCCACACGAATAACCACATATACGCTTTCATCCGCGCCAACCAGATTGATTAATATAAGTTGTTGGAACTTCGCAATTGTTGTAAAATAAATAAAGTTTAGACTAAAATGATTAACATTAAAAAGTTAACCACTGTACTATTACGACTTCACTTCATTCTGTGCTTAGCACCGACTGACTCGAGGCCACGATATAAAGTCCCATCTGAAAATCTGTTAATATAATTAGTGTCAGAAGGGAGCTCGAACCTGCGATCCCTGGATTCCACCCGTATGTTACTAACCACTATATGTGCGACCATCGTACCATCTCACATACTTCCCGGTCCGAGGATCGAACCCGGGTCGCATTGGTGAGAAGCGAGCGCGCTAACCACTATTATTTCGATTCTAACAAGACCAAACTATCTCAAACACTCACAAAGTGTTGGTTTTATTTTTCGAATGCGTAAATGACGTCACAAAACGACACAATGATAGTAAAATGGCGCCAGGATTGACTTCATTGGTTGCACACTGTTTTAGATCATTATTTGCGTATACAGTCAAACCTGTGTTAGTGGTCACCTCCATTAAGCAGCCAACCTGTATTAAGCAGCCATTTTCTAAATTCCCAATATGCTGTTTTATTATTCATTTCATCTCTATTAAGCAGCCACCTGCTCTAAGCAGCCACTTTCAGTGATTTCCTTGGCTGGCTGCTTAAGACAGGTTTCACTGTATGCTTATTCTGAATTGCGTGACACGTACTTATTACAAACGGTTGTGACGCCACAGTGCAGTAAACTTCAAATGGCGAATCTATAAAAGCTAATAACCAATTAAGTAAATCGCTTATACACCATATACCTTAACACCTCGTTGTTGCGGTCCTGATTTCACCATTATGGAAATGAAATTCGTTGCGAGGCAACTACACGCACTGTTCATCATTTTAGCAACATGTTGTCAACGCATACATTTCTCATGATCCAATAATGCTGGAGATACCAATTACACGAAAATGTTGTTATAGGATTCAGTAAATGCCTTATGGTCGGCTATTATACTGCCTCCTAAACCTATTTATACCATTACGTTAAATTGGATCCGTTTTCGATCGCATATTCTCTATTTGGTGTGATGTACCGTAATCGTATAGTAATATGGTGTTTAGTAAAAGTTCCAAGTTCACTTGACAACATTGGTATTTATCTTACACCAAATTGTTACTATGTGCATACGCAACATACGGCGCTTTCAAAATCCCAGTTCGTCTTGCCTCTAATCTAAATTTATCTCATCCTTTATAGAGAAGAACATAGGTATTTATTTTACACCAAATTGTTAATATGTGCATAAGCACCATACGGCGCTTTTAAAATCCCAGTTCGTCTCGCCTCTAATCTAAATTCATCTCATCCTTTATAGAGAAGCAAGCTTGTACATTTATTCCATGAAATGTCAAGCTACAGATGTTCCAGTAAACGAGAGTGATTAATATAAGTTGCTTCGCAATCGTTGTAAAATAAACTAAAGTTTAAACTGACTATCTTTTTCTAACACATGATTGGCTTCGAAACAATGTTCCTATGCCAACATTGTTGATATCGAAATGCTAAGCGACATGCCTTTAACTAATATTCCCTTGAAATTATAGAGTTATGTAAAGATGAGAGGGGGGGGGGGTGCAATTTTAGTCTAATTTAAATATGTTATTCCCATGTTTGTAATAAAATGACAGAGTACAAATTCTATCAAAGCAGCGGTCATATTTAATATGTAAAGATGAGAGGGGGGTGCAATTTACCTAATTTAAACATGTTCTTCCCATGTTTGTAATAAAACGACCTAGTACACATTCTAGCAAAGCGGCGGTCATATTTAAAGCAACTAACGAATCGGATCTAATCCAACTATGCTAATTAAGTGCGTCTGATGACGAAATAATGGCCACATTACAATTTTTATCATGATAAAGCTTATTGTCAATGAAGAGGAAACACAAGATGCATTGCTTCATTTAGACTTTAGATTAAGCTCCCAGACAAATGATACTGGACATTATTGCCAATAAGATCTAAGAAAACGTGTTCCGTGAATATCTGCAAGCCATCCACTCTCTCTCTATTTCTCTATCTAAATCTCTCTCACTATCTCTCTCTATCTCTCTCTCTCCATCTCTCTATCTCTCACTATCTCTCTCCGTCTCTCTCTATCTCTCTCTCCATCTCTCTCTATATATATATCTCCATCTATCTCTATCTCTCACTATCTCACTCTATCTCTCTCTCCATCTCTCTATCTATCTCTCCATCTATCTCTATCTCTCACTATCTCTCTCTCCATCTATCTCTATCTCTCACTAGCTACCTCTCTATTTCTCTCTCCATCTCTATCTATCTCTCTCACTATCTCTCTATATATCTCGCTCTATCTCTCTATCTCTCTATATATATCTCTCACTATATCTCTACCTCTCTCTATCTCTCTCCGTCTCTCTCCCTCTCTCTCGATCTCTCTCTCTATATATATATATATATCTTTCCCTCCCTCTCTCTCTCTCTCTCTCTCTCTCTCTCCGTCTATCTCACTAGCTCTCTAAGTAAGATTTGCATCTTGCAGAACATAGAGATTCATTACAAAATTTATCTTAAGTGTGTAGTATGTAATTGTGCATATAGTCAAACCTGTTTTAAGCAACCATGCAAGAGAATCACAGAAAGTGGCTGCTTAACAGATGTCAAATGTAAAATAAAACAACATATTGGTAACCTGGAAACTGGCTGCTTAATAGAGGTGACTACAAACACATGCTTGACTGTGTACCGCAAATTCTAAACTCAACTGCCGCAATGGTGCATTCCGTAATTATATTCATCCATATTTACATCTACAGGTTACATTTAAGGTTGTATATATGTAAATAGGCAGACGTGCATCCGCGGTCCAATGTAGTGCCAATAAATAATATATTTAATTTTTCTTTTTGGTAAAAATGTATTTTCATAACAGGCAGTTTATAGAATTTGTGTTTTTTGAGAAATTATGTGACTTGAGAAGACTTCAGACTAGTTGATGTGTAGAACAGATAGATAGATAGATAGATAGATAGATAGATAGATACTTTTATTTCCTCCGTTTCTGAAGAGCATAGCATATTTACAAATCATTATTAATATGTATGTACAAACAGTATACTATAAATGCACAAATAACAGAGTTAAATGTCAGTTGAGTACTCGTAAGTACAGTGACTATATTCACAGGCGAGCACTGGCTATTTGAAACTTAAAATATTCTTGGTGCGTTTCAGGCTGATTTGAATACCTCATCACAGTGGATGTGGTATCAGAAGAAATGAACTATTGGAAATATAAATGAACAGACTGTATGTTTTTACTTTCTACTATGTATTTAATAGTCAATTTATTTCTCGTTTTACAACCCTAACACTCAATGCGGAGTATGACTAGGGGCGCTTGTCAATACTATCATTAAGTGAGACAGAGAGTGTCTGTACGCATCTTCAGCCCGAAGAGCTTAGACATAGGCATGTGAATGGTAGCGATACATCATTGATTGAGTCATCGATGACGTATCGCTGTTATCATAATGACGTAGCATCAATGGCAGTTTTCGGATTTTACCGTTATCCAATGAACTTATATAGATTTAGACGCGGAAATAAACGGAAACTACCGGACTTGTTCTAATTAGCATACAGTAGTTCCATTGTCTACCAGGTTATACTGATTTATTTCACAATCCCAGACGACGGGAACATTATACTAGCCTTTGTATACGCATCAATGGCGTATGGATTTACTATAAAGTGATGAGGTCATTGGAATGTGACAATTTACTCCCATTGATGTGTATAACTTAGAAGTAAACACAGCGTACACGTTAAGTTTAACGATTTAATGTATTTAATGCTAAATATTTAAATCCAATGTGGATAAAGATTCAAATAATCTATAACTCCAACCATCATAATTAGTTTATACAAATTTATTTTAGCTCGATTGTGAAACAAGTTATTTCAACTTATATAAATCACTCTCGAGACCTCATTCCTGATGGAATCCATCGCCACGAGGGAGAGAGAAGAGGTAACGTGGAATTTAAATGCCTTGCCTAAGGGCACAATCGTAACGGCTCCAGTGGGGCTCGAACTCTGGATCTTTCGCACCTGAAGCGAACGCGCATCCACTGCGCTATCACGACTTCCACCATAAACCATAAACCATCATAATTAAAGGAACAAGATGTTGCACTGGGATTAATGATGGCCATAGAGGCGGGATGTTTACAAACAATGCAAGTGCCACGGTCAAAGGGTAATAGTAGGCACCTGAACAACACATGGATGGTAGTGATACGTCATTGATTGCGTCATCGATGACGTATCGCAGGTATTATAATGACGTAACGTCACGTGTTCCGATTTTACCGTTATCCAATAAAAATGATATAAATGTGGACGCGGAAATAAAGGGAAACTGCAGCACTTGTTAGTAATATCTAATTAGCATAAAGTAGTTCCCTTTTTCTACCGGTTAGATATATTTAACTCACGCGCAAAACGGCGCGAAATGCCTGGCTGTAGGTAAGAACTATGTTTTACACTCGTCTCCGAAACAATACAGCAGACTCGCCTTATATTATTATATTGTTTCCAACTCGCCTACTAAATTTATATTTAAACGACAGTAGCCTAATATTGTATAATATATGTTGTCAGTTGAAAGACGTTTCTCATATATAGTGTAAGTATTTTAAAATATAGTTACATTATAATTAATTTATTATACAATAATAATACAACATAACAAAAGCAAATGGGTTATGCAACAAGTTCTAACCACATTACATTAAGCCATTCCAAGTAATGAAAATAGACAGAATTATATAGACGGATATGTAGCACAGTGCTAACACGCTGGACTGTTAGCCTAATCCAGGGATCGTAGGTTCGATCCCCCGTCTGACCCTAATAAAATTAACAGTCTTCCATATGGGACTTTAAACCGAGGTCTCGTGTCGGTGCTGTACACCGTGCACGTAAAAGAACTAGAAGACTCTGGAATGGGTCTCTGTCTGTATCATTGCACTATCCTCCAAATATCTAAAATGACTAATCTCTTCAGGAGGCGTCGCTCATATGGGCAACCGGTAGCGACGATAAATACACGTAAAACACACACGACTGGCGACACACAATTGAGTACATGTACTTGTACACACGGTTTATCATTTAAATGGTTAAATTGAATTTAATTGGAGGTTCGCGTTTGTAAATGTAAACTGTATATAAAATATCTTACTAAAGATGGATTTACTGAGATCATTTTCCATTGGTCACTATCCCCGGTTACGTGCTCAAGCGATGATGGTGATTCAGTTTATTTACCCTCGCCTCCGGGGAGAGCGCACTAAGACAATTAGTAGACATCTAAGTTGTTCATGTAGACAGCTGGGAAGGCATCTTCGTTCTTCGCAGGGTGACACGTCCTGTATCCTCTTTCGAAGGGGTCCCTTGGTGGGCCACCCTCCTCACTGTTGGTCACCCCGCAGCAGCATTTGTACGGATCTGGCAGTTAGACATCTGATCGTCGGTTGTCACTCAGGGGAGCGTGGATGTCACGACCGTTGCTGCTCCCTCAGGTCCGCTGTCTCGTCTATTCGCCGGAGAAGTAAAAGGAGGAGACAGATCGAAGAAGCCGGCGAAGATATAACTCCCCAACTAGTAATCATCTGCATGTAGCTGCAGGGTTGATAAGAACGGCCGGACTAATATATGACTATACGCTGTCAATCTTGATTAAATCGTTTTCATTATAATGAATATTGAACTATTTTGTGTTAATATGTTAATAGAGAAATAGAAACTGGAACTAAAAAAATATAGTCCTTGTCATGATATAAAACAATGTGTGAGTTGTTCTTAAAGCGACACTACATCGCAAAAAATCAACACAATGCATTGTTCATGTATAAATTCATTGCTACTACAAATTGTTCCGAATGCATTCGAACTTTCAAAAAATGAATATAGGATTTCATATACAGGTCACCCACGCTCCTGAATTGACATTTATTTTTCATTGTAGTTAATACTAAAAGCTTGATACTGTCGCTTAGAGATAATAAATTTAACTAAGATTAGTCTACAAATAAACATGCATAGGCACACATGTGAGATGATACTCGTGATGATATTCGTGATACACAGGTTGTATTTTTTTTTTTAAATAATATTTTATTGTATTTTTTCATACAATACATTACATATATACATACAATACTAAGAACAAATCAGAGATTAATATGTAATTATATGATTGCAGTATACGATACATTTGTTTTGACGAGGGGAAAAAAGCAAATGGGTTGGGCTACAAGTTATAACAACATTATTTACAGCCCTCCCCGTTTACAGGTTGTATTACGCATGCATGTCGACCCTGTTTACATTACTTTTGTTATGTCAAAAAACCGCGTATACGTCGTTTGATTAATAGTTGAAATACTCAGTTTTTGAGAAAAATATTTGGAAAAACAAGTATATTTTATAATAGGAAATTAAATTCTGTATAAATTTGCGTTTTCACCGATGTAGTGTCGCTTTAAATACAATGTACATGGAGTTATTAAAATATCACTTAGAAAAGAAAAAAACATATAGTTTTAAAGGTACTCGTATGTGCCTGAAATACCGCTCCAAGTTGCGACCATAAGCCAAACCCCCACCCAATACATACACACGACAACAAGCACATCAACTTGTCCAGGACATTCTGAAAAAAACATCATATAAGAAAAAGTAGTACCAATTGATTCCGTCTCGTAATAGAGTTAT
The DNA here is from genome assembly GCA_014843695.1 of Archivesica marissinica. NCBI lineage: Eukaryota > Metazoa > Mollusca > Bivalvia > Venerida > Vesicomyidae > Archivesica > Archivesica marissinica. Next base: position 43,403,591 of record CM026388.1, read on the forward strand.
TCTTTAATAGCAACAATGTCGATTGCCAGACAAATCCATCTATGTTATGGGAAAATCAATGCCATTTCCGTCACATTTTACCATGTACAAACTGCCTTCAAGCAAAATCAGTTTTCCTTACGGAATTCTTAATCTTAGATCATATTTTAGAACCAACACTCAATTGGAAGTTTATGATGAGTCGTGTCCCTCGTTGATTAGGCCCAAACGCGTTGTTTGTTTCTGGTGAACAAAAAAAAACAACATACACCTCGTGTGAGACTCGAACACACAACTATCGGAGTGAAATATTGACATAATTGCGTAAACGAGTAAAGCCGACAACAAACTATATAATAATTATAGACACATTGATTAGACTCAAATATCGTGTTTGTTTCTGGTGAAACAACATAGTATGAACAAAAATAAACATACACCTCGTGCGAGACTCGAACCAACAACTGTCGGAGTGAAATATTAACATAATTGCGTAAACGAGTAAATCCGACAACAAACTATATACAGACACGTTGATTAGGCTCAAATATCGTGTCAACATATTAATAACAAAAACATACGCCTCGTTCGAGACTCGAACCCACAACTGTCGTAGTGAAATATTGCTATAATTGTGTAAACGAGTACAGCCGACAACAAACAATATACAGACGGCGATACATTATGGCCATCGCGAAATGTAGACTGTGGATTAGTAACAACGTCAAACAATCCAAGAAACGTTATCATGTATGGACATTTCTGATTGTTATACGGAGCTTAATTACGAAGACGTCGTTCGAGTAACGTATATACCACAGTGTCTATCTATTTTCGTCTGCATTTCCTCACTTTCCTCACTAATGATATACAATAGACATGCGCACACCTAAGAGCACAATCGTAACGGCTCCATTGAGGGCTCACACTCCGGACCTTTCGCGATGTTTCTTCTATTGTTTTATGCTGTATGTAAAGATACGTACTATAATCGGGGGTATGATCTACATTTCGCGTGTTTAAAGTTAGTGTGGTCCTCGCTACCGGTTGCCCATATGAGCGACGCCTCCTGAAGTGATTAGTCAATTTAGATTTGTGGAGGATTATGCAATGATACAGACATAGACACATTCCAGAGTCTCCTCTGGTTCGCTTACGTACACGATGTAAAGCACCGACACAAAACCTCGGTTTAAAGTCCATCTGAAATACTTTTATTTGTATTATGGTCAGACGGGGAATCGAACCTGCGATCACTGAATTACCAGCCCAGCGTGTTACCACTGGACAACAGATCCGTCTGTGTGGCCCTCGCTAGTTTATGATGTTGTGAGAATGTTGTAACGATCGCACATCGGTAAATTGACGAATAAAATACGGACAGTGAAACCATCCTTTTCTTAGAATTAATAACGCGTGGATAGCATTGTTGATCAATAGCGCACAATGATTTATAACGTCTTAAAACAGTGTTTGACGTGCATTTCGTGCGTTTTCGGTTATATCGTAAGCTTCTCTCCGAGATCGACACCACTGAAACAACATGTTATTTCATGTTCCTCTAATGCCACTATTCATTGGAGAGCTGATGCAACATTTACCGCCATATCAGTATTAGTCATAACTGAGCGACAAACAAGGCATACAAATTCCACATTGCCGCTTCTCTCTCTCCCTCGTGGCGATGGATTACATCAGGACAGAGGTCTCGAGAGTGATTAATATAAGTTGTAAGAACTTGCTTCGCAATGAGAGACATTAGTCAGTTACTGCCACTGAATACTCCCTAAAAGTAGATAGGTTCTATTTAGTTCTGTTTTTATCGTTGTTTCCTTTGCACAACATGCTAGCAATTGTATTCCACTATCGTTTCTTCGAGTATTAAATTACTATATCTCAACATATCTCCTACAGTATATGCAATAGCTACACGTACTTATTTGTAAAATAATGTTATCACTTAATTAGCACATTTTTGATAAAATCACATTTATCATACCGCAACATCTGGTTAGGACACAACAGTAAAAACAAAGGATTCCAACTAAAAGGACCTATTCACAATTTGGAATCAGACTTTATCTACCAAGGGAGGTAATAGAATATTACAGATGTCTATCATAGAACTAAGAATAAATTTGCATAAACTAAATGAGCGACAGGGTTTGTTTCTTAGTACCTCCCTTGGCAAATAGTGAAGACGCACCGAGTCCAGAAACAGGAATTAGTTTATACAAATTTATTTTAGCTCGATTGCGAAACAAGTTATTTCAACTTATATAAATCACTCTCGAGACCTCATTCCTGATGGAATCCATCGCCACGAGGCAATGTGGAATTTAAATGCCTTGCCTAAGGGCACAATCGTAACGGCTCCAGTGGGGCTCGGAAAACAGGAAACAAGAATTGTTCTTTTACTGGCGATATGTAAAACGTCAATACACGATACCTCGGTGTGACAGACGGGGGACCGACTCGCTTATACGAGAAACCGTGAGCGACGATAAATAAACTTAACACACATACACACACACACACTCTCTCGAAAATATATATTTAAGTCGCGACCCGCACACGTCGGGGTCAAGCCGCAACGTGTGAGCCGGCCGTGTAGACCTCTATAAACTCGAACTCAAACAAACAAAGAACTGGTAGTCTAGATGTCGATACATATGTGGGCCTATTGGTCCTGCGTTCATTTACAATCATTTATATCAATGGAATATTATTTCATTTCAACGACAAGTTAATACAGACAATGTAGGGAAGGTCTGTTGCTAATGTTGTCAAAACTTGTAGCTGAATCCAGTTGAACTTTGAATACGTTAATACAGACAATGTAGGGAAGGTCTGTTGCTAATATTATCAAAACTTGTAGCTTAATTCAGTTCAACTTTGAATACGTTAATACAGACAATGTAGGGAAGGTCTGTTGCTAATATTATCAAAACTTGTAGCTGAATCCAGTTCAACTCTGAATACGTTAATGCACATAGTTTTTAGTTTTAAACATAGTTTATTTCAAACAATGATACAACATGTACACATTTACGTTTTACACAACATTTAGAAACATGTAAGAAAAAGGATTAGAACAGGAAGCTATAGCTTATGTAGGTCTTCTCCTATAGTAAGGTACTTAATGTTACGGTATGACAGTGTTGTAATCTTGTCTAAACTATTAATATAAATTTGAAAAAGGTCAGTATAATTCATTATTGTTTTTAATCATGGACTGTAAATTAGAAAATCAATAAGATTAAGAGATTAATAAAGTGACACATGTACACATAGTAATTAATGGAGAAAGTTGAAATTGAGATCGACTCAGAAGAAATGGGACAGAATAAAAGGAGGATAATAATAAATATATTCATTCGGATTGTTTAATGGCCGGAGCAAGCATGCTACATTTTGTGAACAGATGCTCATGAAAATCGTCTGCTCTCTCGTATGTAGTTTTGGACTGCTGAAAATAATTATATGTGAGTTGAAATTATCGCTAAGTGTACATATGTGTACATGTGTATTCTCGAACCAGATGTTCAAAACATAAGTTATAGCGCAGTCGTGATAGTACCGTGGCAGGTCATTCGTTTCAGGTGCGAAAATCCAGGAGTTAGTCATCAGTAGTAGCTGTTACAATGTTGTCCTCAGACAAGCAAGGCAATGTAATTCCACATTGTCTCTTCTCTCTCCCTCGTAGCGATGGATGAGGTCTCGAGAGTGATTAATTTAAGTTGTAGGAACTTGTTTCGCAATCGAGCTAAGCTATATTTGTATATAGGCTATGACACGTAAGGCACCTACGAAACTGCCCAGTAATGGTTATGTTCCTTGATTTATGTCAGCGATTTAAATAAAACTTGTTTAAGTGATATACTCACGTATGGCTTGTTCTTTATGTTGATTCTGAGACATTTTTATTATTCAGAACGCACTATAAACTGCCACGATATTTTACTTGAAAGAAACTAGTATTTAGATCTTGGCTCACATGGTCGGGCGAGCAAAATAAAATGCTTACTTGTCATATTCGTATGGAATCACAGTTTCAAGGGAGTTAAGTCTGTTAACAAACACCGGCACATCAAGCTGAAACAATCAATTACATGTATGAGATAAGCAGGTCTGTGAATGCAACAAGGAAATCTGCCAGAACACTACCTCACACTGAAGGCCAGCATACGTCAGCCCAGTCATTCAGACATGAGCAAGCTTGGTGTGTACATAAATGCAACATTAGACATGTCTAGCATAGTGAAGCAGTTAGAAATCATGATGGTGATTAGCCCGTCAACGGCATACTGTGAACGGGGATTCAACCTCATGAACAATCTGTAAACAACTGTTAGGAATGGACTGTGCCAAGATACTATAATGATGTTAATGGCAATGAAAGCACATGGAAGTGTCAGTGACACTCTGATTGATCATGCTGTTGGCCATTGGTGTACTTTGTACAGCAAGACATCTCTTTGTGCAGTAAGACCTCTCTTTGTGCAGTAAGACATCTCTTTGTACAGTAAGACATCTCTTTGTACAGTAAGACATCTCTTTGTGCAGTAAGACATCTCTTTGTACAGTAAGACATCTCTTTGTGCAGTAAGACATCTCTTTGTGCAGTAAGACATCTATTTGTGCAGTAAGACATCTCTTTGTGCAGTAAGACATCTCTTTGTGCAGTAAGACATCTCTTTGTGCAGTAAGACCTCTCTTTGTGCAGTAAGACATCTCTTTGTGCAGTAAGACATCTCTGTGTACAGTAAGACCTCTCTTTGTACAGTAATACATCTCTTTGTGCAGTAAGACATCTCTTTGTGCAGTAAGACATCTCTTTGTGCAGTAAGACCTCTCTTTGTGCAGTAAGACATCTCTTTGTACAGTAAGACATCTCTTTGTGCAGTAAGACATCTCTTTGTGCAGTAAGACATCTCTTTGTGCAGTAAGACCTCTCGTTGTGCAGTAAGACATCTCTTTGTGCAGTAATACATCTCTTTGTACAGTAAGACATCTCTTTGTGCAGTAAGACCTCTCTTTGTACAGCAAGACCTCTCTTTGTACAGTAAGACATCTCTTTGTGCAGTAATACCTCTCTTTGTGCAGTAAGACCTCTCTTTGTACAGCAAGACCTCTCTTTGTACAGTAAGACATCTCTTTGTGCAGTAAGACCTCTCTTTGTACAGCAAGACATCTCTTTGTACAGTAAGACATCTCTTTGTGCAGTAAGACATCTCTTTGTACAGCTAGACATCTCTTTGTACAGCAAGACATCTCTTTGTGCAGTAAGACCTCTCTTTGTACAGTAAGACCTCTCTTTGTACAGCAAGACATCTCTTTGTACCGCAAGACATCTCTTTGTGCAGTAAGACATCTCTTTGTACAACAAGACCTCTCTTTGTACAGCAAGACATCTCTTTGTACAGTAAGACATCTCTTTGTACAGTAAGACATCTCTTTGTGCAGTAAGACATCTCTTTGTGCAGTAAGACATCTTTTTGTGCAGTAAGACATCTCTTTGTGCAGTAAGACATCTCTTTGTGCAGTAAGACATCTCTTTGTACAGCAATACATCTCTTTGTGCAGTAAGACATCTCTTTGTGCAGTAAGACATCTCTGTGTGCAGTAAGACATCTCGTTGTGCAGTAAGACATCTCTTTGTGCAGTAAGACATCTCTTTGTGCAGTAAGACATCTCTTTGTACAGTAAGACATCTCTTTGTGCAGTAAGACATCCCTTTGTGCAGTAAGACATCTCTTTGTGCAGTAAGACATCTCTTTGTGCAGTAAGACATCTCTTTGTGCAGTAATACCTCTCTTTGTGCAGTAAGACCTCTCTTTGTGCAGTAAGACATCTCTTTGTGCAGTAAGACCTCTCTTTGTGCAGTAAGACATCTCTTTGTACAGTAAGACCTCTCTTTGTGCAGTAAGACATCTCTTTGTGCAGTAAGACATCTCTCTGTGCAGTAATACCTCTCTTTGTGCAGTAAGACCTCTCTTTGTGCAGTAAGACATCTCGTTGTGCAGTAAGACATCTCTTTGTGCAGTAAGACATCTCTTTGTGCAGTAATACCTCTCTTTGTGCAGTAAGACCTCTCTTTGTGCAGTAAGACATCTCTTTGTGCAGTAAGACATCTCTTTGTACAGTAAGACATCTCTTTGTGCAGTAAGACATCTCTTTGTACAGCAAGACCTCTCTTTGTGCAGCAAGACATCTCTTTGTACAGTAAGACATCTCTTTGTACAGTAAGACATCTCTTTGTACCGCAAGGCATCTCTTTGTACAGCAATACATCTCTTTGTACAGTAAGACATCTCTTTGTACCGCAAGACCTCTCTTTGTACAGCAATACATCTCTTTGTACAGTAAGACATCTCTTTGTACAGCAAGACATCGCTGTGTACAGCAAGACATCTATTTGTAAAGCAAGACATCTCTTTGTACAGTAAGACATCCATTTGTACAGTAAGACATCTCTTTGTACAGCAAGACATCGCTGTGTACAGCAAGACATCTCTTTGTACATCAAGACATCTCTTTATACAGCAAGACATCTATTTGTACAGCAAGACCTCTCTTTGTACAGCAATACATCTCTTTGAATCGTGAGAGTTATATTACACCCACAAGTCGTAATCGTAAATAAACAGAGGGATCTGTAGTCCAATGGTTAACACATTGGACTGGTAATCCAGGGATCGCAGGTTATATCCCCATCTGACCCTAATAAAATTAACATTCTTTCAGATGGGACATTAAACCGAGGTCTCGTGTCGGTGCTGTACACCATCGTACCATCGCACATACTTCCCGGTCCGAGGATCGAACCCGGGTTGTATTGGTGAGAAGCGAGCGCGCTAACCACTGTGCTAATCATATGATAATCATTCTAAAGTATTATATTAAGTTCAATATGTGACGTCATCATTCCTACTGTGGCTGCCATTTTGATTGGCAAAGTTGATCAAATATTATATATATTGTATAGTAGAGTACTTTTATTTTCTTCATAAACTATTTATTTTTCATCCCATCACCATGGTTCATACGTTGTTGGAAAGCTCTCAATGGACATATTTTTGTATCAATTCACAAATTTCATATCAATAACGAATACATAATAATTTACATGTATATTAATATTTCAACTGTGAACATAGACTTTCAAAAATAGGTGCAAGTTAAGTTCTTATAATTTATAATCCATACAGCAATGTCACAATATAAATTAATATTGATAAAGTGCATTTTAAATCATATTATATATATCATATCATAATTATACCTTTAAAATCATACCAAATTTTATAATTATTAAGAAACAATAATTAATTTAAAGTTATTGCAATTAAGGAGTTATTAGTAGAATCCTGAAAATGCCGTTTGTAAAACTTGCCAAGCAAAATGGCGAAACAAGTTCTTTCAACTTATATTAATCACTCTCGAGACCTCATTCCTGATGGAATCCATCGCCACGAGGGAGAGAGAAGAGGCAACGTGGAATTTAAATGCCTTGCCTAAGGACACAATCGTAACGGCTTCAGCGGGGCTCGAACTCCGGACCTTTCGCACCTGAAGCGAACGCGCATCCACGACTTCCACTAGTAATATTACTGGTAAAATGTGCAGATCCTGATGAGACGGCTCATTTAGAGGTATGCAGTATTGAAAGGGTTAAAGATTAATTTATCTATTTAAAGTACAAGATAAAACACTATAAAAACAGCTTTGAGACAGAACACTATTGTAAGATTATACTACCATTAAGACATAGGGTGGCATTTTCCAAATTCCGTTGTGGTATTGCTCCATTAAGGATAGAGACGGGAAGATATGAAAACATTGCTTTTGAAGATCGAAAATGTAACTTCTGTGATACTATGGAATCAGAGTCACGTTTTATTTGAATGCCAGCTTCATGAGGATATTAGACAAGATTTGTTCTTAAAAACAAACAGTATAGACAGTAATTTCTCTAACCTGTCTAGAAATATCCAGTTAATATTTTTATTCTTCAACACATATATGATTAGGGCATGTGCTAAAACCTGTTTTAACATTTTGCAAAAGCGTTCATTTTACCTCTGTAAATAATACACTATAATTCTTATAAATATACCAGAAATTTATTTTAACGTAAACGTATCTCTATGCAGTATACATACATTTATGTCAACTAAATAGTCGCTGCTAATCAGTTCACTTTTGATCTGATCAAAATTGATAATGGATTTCTTACACCATTTTTTACTGTCGCACACTAGTGCCTATATTAATCTTTCAGTATTTTATTCCTAGATATCACTTTTTTAAAGATCGGTTTAGTTTGGATTAGCAGAGACAATTTAGATTTACCATGTTTATAGTGAACATTATTAATTGTTATGGTGCATTGAATATACATTATGTGAAAAATAACTGTGATACGTCTCTTGTAATTCAAATATATGAATGGCTATGTACTGTTTTATAGTATGTAATATGATTTTATGATACATTGTACATAGATGAGACTATAATAAAGAATAAAACTAACAATATTTATATGTGTCATGGTATTTAGTTCAGAGTCTGACCTTCAGATGGAGCAGTAAGTAGTTTATACTTCGAGATAGCCGGAGAATTCGACATAACCGACTGTATATCAATTGTACAGTAGCCGTTTAGTTTTCGTCATTAGCTATTTATTTTAATTCCCATCACCATGGTTCATACCTAGTTCATACAAATTTATTTTAGCTCGATTGCGAAACAAGTTATTATCAACTTATATAAATCACTCTCGAGACCTCATTCCTGATGGAATCCATCGCCACGAGGGAGAGAGAAGAGGCAACGTGGAATTTAAATGCCTTGCCTAAGGGCACAATCGTAACGGCTCCAGTGGGGCTCGAACTCCGGACATTTCGCACCTGAAGTATTTAACCGTATTGTGTCCTTAAAACGTATTATTTAATAAATTCCAGCAAAATATGGTTACAATACACATTATGACGATTAAATAGAACATTTGAATAATAAAGTAAAGCTTTATTTATTTTACAACGATTGCGAAACAAGCTTTAACATCTTATATTAATCACTCTCGTTGGCGCGGATGAAAGCGTATGTGTGGTTATTCCTGTGGGAGAAAACAGGAGTACCTGGAGAAAACCCACCTGTCCGATCAGGCGACCACCGTACCATCTGACATTTGAATATAAGGAGTGTTTATCAATGGTCAGGGTATCTTACTGGACAAAATAATGTATTAGATTTGTAAAATAAGTATTATCCATTTAACGTAGAAAGTAAAACAATACATTTCTCTAGTGGTGTGTATAGGTCTGTTAGCGCAGTGGATGCGCGTTCGCTTCAGGTGCGAAAGCTCCGGAGTTCGAGCCCCGCTGGAGCCGGTACGATTGTACCTTTAGGCAAGGCATTTAATTCCGCATGGCTATTCTCTCGCCTTCATGGCGATGGATTATATCAGTAATGAGGTCTCGAGAGTGATTAATATAAGTTAAACGAACTTGTTTCGCGATCGAGCTAAAATAAATTTGTACAAACTAGAGGTATCCTCTAGTGTCCTCAAATCGTGATACCTTCGTGTTCGTTACCCCGTAAGTATTTACAATACTGCGCGCGATCGGTGTTTTCTGACGTCACCAATCAGGAATAGATAGTGTCAAAGGTCATTTTCCATATTTGGCAACAACAATGCGCCGTATAATCCTTGTAGGCATAAGTAATCGGTTATTTTCCTTGCATTGGTATAAAACATGCTATCTTTCATAATGCAATATTGCATCACCATTTGTCCATTTGATTTACTGCAAAATATTGACCATTTTCAGTTTTGTTTTGCGTCGTCTGATTTGTTTACCTACCTGTCATTTAATGTTATATATTTACAATATTACAATTTTAATTAGTGTAAGGGGAGTTCGTTTGGGAGACTTCTCTTATATTGTTTTGAGGTACATACAGTGGTTTACTGTCATCGTCAACTAAACACTGTGTCCTGTAGTGTAGTGTACTTAAAGGAATAGTTTTTAATTTTGCTTTAGGTTTGTAGCAGTCCACCACCTACAAAGCGAAAGTACAGGCAATATTCATCAACAGCCTTTACAAATGGGCACAGTGTGACCATTGGACCCACCTCATGTACTGTTCAAAAGTCAGGTTTACAAGATTAGGTGATGAATGCAGGTGTCCACATGTTTAAATGCTTGTTAAACTGTGAAAGTGTTCACTGTGAATAGAAATATTCATCAAAATAATAGAAATTATCATTATGTTTTATAAAACGTGTTCGTTTTATATTTACACCCATTCGATGTTGCGCAAAATTGATTTTCTTGGAATAAAAGAGGAACATTACTTTATTTACATCATACATTTAGAAACTATGTAGTTTTAAGATTTGTTTTGTTGAAAGCCAATCATTTCTTATCATAACGGAAACCGGAAACTCGAGGGTATGTTAAACGGGATGTTCGAGAACTTTTATTCTACATATTACTCACTCTATTTAAGATACAAACTATCTAACAAGAACTCACGAAAGCTGTAATGCACTATAAAATACATTATTACTATTATCCCATCTCCTACCATCGAGGGTGTCTGCCAAGTTCTTATCTACGAACAACAGTAGTGTTTGTTCAGCAATAAGGACACTGTTCAATGCTTTAATTTTGTTTCTCCTGTATTGACAGTTTCTCTGGGCGTTGTTGATAACCTCAATCCTCAATCCTGGAGAAAATTACTGTTCACTGAATGGGAAAAAACCTCCAGTCTAGACAATTCATGCAATCAAACATCATTTCCTCTCCTGTGTTTGCCGTGTTAATAAATATTAATATTTACCAAAACGATATTCGGAAATTGGACTGAGATTAACGACAATAATTTATCGAGAGATGAACAGCCGATATGTGCATTTACGCATAATAGTGTAGCGTCTACATGCGTGTAGTGTAGCGTCTACATGCGTGTAGTGTAGCGTCTAAATGCATGATAGTGAACGTAGTAATACATAAAGGGTCTAAGAAGCTTAAAACACAACTTTTAAGAAGCTTGAAACAAAACTAAAGGCCCCAAAATGTTATCTTGTAACCCAATGGGCGATATTGCTAATTTTTCTATTACCTCCCTTGGCAGATGAACTCTGATTTACCCCGCACATGTATATTAGTCGTTTTTGTTGGAATCCGTTTGATTAAAAACTTTAAACATATTTATCGACATTATATAACATAATTTACTACAACTAATTAATCAGTGGCTTTGTATTTTATTTGATAATACACGTATAATATCATGAATATTGTGTATAATATTTATGCTGTATCAATTTCTGTACAATGGTGAGACTTTAATAAAATGCCTGTCTGCCTGCCTGCCTGCCTGTCTGTCTGTCCACAATAAATACAACTGGATTGAAATGAAAGCAAAATCCTTTGTTTGTTAATGTCGGTCCCTAACAAGATGTTGCTGAATGATGAAGTCAATGACCTCCCCTGTCTGTATCATCGTTCAGCATCTGGCATTTGTCGTTGACATTCTCTCACTGTGTTCCTGGAAATGTCCGTCTACCGTTCCTGGAAATATCCGTCTACCGCTCAAAGCGCTCTGACAAAGAACACACGAGCAAATACACAATCTTGATTAGAATTATATACAAGACCGCGCTATTAAGAAATCTCTTTAAAAATCGGTTATCAGCCACGATCAGGTCAATACTGACGTACATACAATTAACAGTTGCTTTTGCTTCTTGTAGTTTGTAACAGTCATAGATATAATTTATAAAACATAAATAAGAGCGCAATCAACGGCTGTCCGATTAGCGCAGTGCTTAGTGCGCTCGCTTCTCACCAATGCAACCCGGGTTCGATCCTCGGACCGGGAAGTATATGAGATGGTACGCTGGTCGCCAGATCGGACAGGTGGGTTTTCTCCGGGTACTCCGGTTTCCTCCCACACGAATGATCACCTGTACGCTTTCATCCGCGCCAACGAGAGTTATTAATATAAGTTGTTAAAACTTGCTTCGCAATCGTTGTAAAATAAATAAAGTTGTCAATTGATGGCCAAGGGTTCGAGCCACGCTCAGACGGTGTCTCTTTTTAGGAACAAGTTGGCATTTTCTTACGGAGGTTGGTGCACCGAGTACAAGTGAATCGCTGGAGCGTGCCCAGGAAAGTTGTTAGGTAAACTGCCCGTCGCTCAAATGGGCAACCGGTAACGACGTTATATAAACTTAAATAAAAATATATGTATGAGGTATACACAATGGAAACCAAAAACAAAAACACGTGATATTCAACTAACTGCGAAATTATACACATATACCGTATCTTTAGCCTAGTGGTTAAGGCGTCTGCCTACGGAGTTGGAGGTCTAAGGTTCGAACCTCGTCAGGGGTTTGTTCTGATATGGCCGGTTGGTGAGCCGCCAGCTAGTTAAATAATGGTTACCGATTGCCTACCAGGCGCCAGCATACAAGCATAGGATTCGGGATGTACTGATGTTCATAAAAAGAGGTGTCTCATAAGTCAGAAATGGCTTGCCCTTTAAATAGGGGTGACACTATAATAAACAATACAGTTTGCATGGGTATACTTAATTGAGCTGTAAAGTAAACAACAAAGCTCAAAGCTCAATTCGCCATAACCGACAAAAGCGTTGATTTGCAAATCTGCCGGTAACGTAATGACTATGATTTCTTTCTTGGATATAACAAACACCTTTCCCCTCAGCATGCACATACTAATCTGGAGACTTGTTGCCCAACCCATTTGCTTCTAGATTGTATTCGTGCACTGTGCAAGTATAAGCATAGCATTGCAGTTGTATCAGTTTGCTTATATATTTACCATGTTTATATTTGTAATTGTATTGTATATAAATAAGCAATAAAATATTATTAAACTAAACTATCAAGAGACGTTACATACATTGAGTCTACGACAGCCTGTCATTGTTCGTGTTTTCCTCTCTATGTTTGGGATTTCAGTGCAGTAGTATTTAAATTGGCATTTAAGCTATTATTTACATATTAATATTTACGTGTGTTTTTTTCTTCTCCATGTTTGGTGTTTCAGTGGAGTAATATTTAAATTGCCATTTAAAGCAGCATTACATCGTAATAAAGGATGTTTTGGGTAAAATATAAATATTAATGTGTGTGTGTTTACAAAAATCGAAATAGCCGCGCAGAAACGATACAATTCTAATAAATTTAAACCGTCGTATACGCGAATTTGTTTATCAACACATGAAATATAAACACGCACAGCGCGCATGCGTGAAACAACAGAGGATGAAGAAAACAACATATATACTATCTATCTTCCTCTAATGTCGAACCCCTCGCGGGGATGTAGAAATGCCCCTAAAATACATAGCTAACAGAGGTATGAATCAACATATCAAGTAATTTAATTAAAAAAGACAACGTGGGACAAATGGGGTCGATGCATTCCGAATGTAAACAAGTGCGTGACCGATCGACTCGGAAAGTCCTACTTTCGATTTCGAGTTTGTTTTATTGCAAAAAAAACTGTTTACCAAATGAACATAAAGCATACAAAGTATAATGTTAGAATGTGTAGCATCATTGCTACCCATACGTAAAAATTGAATTTTTCAAATATCTTTATTTCATACGATGTAATGCTGCTTTAAGCTATTATTTAAACATTAATATTTAAGTGTGTTTTCTTCTCTATGTTTGGGATTTCAGTGCAGTAGTATTTAAAGCGACACTACATCGGTTAACACGCAAATGTCTGCAGAATGTAATTTGCTATTATATGGTATAAGTTGTTTTCCAAATATTTACTTAAAAAACTGAGTAGGCCCTATTTCAACAAATAAACGAACGTCGTATACGCGGTTTGTTGACATAGCAAAATAATGTAAATATGGTCGACATGCATGCGTAATACAACGCGTTTCTCCTGAATAACACGAGGTATGGTACACATTTAACGTGATATCTCGCATGTGTGCCTATTTGACCCCAATGACAAACAAACGTCAATTCTGGAGTGTGGATGACCGTTATATGGAATCCTATTTTCACTTTTGAACGTTTGTATACCACCAAAACACTTGATTCAATGTAAGTGTTCCATTGTATTCAGAAGTATGTGTAATAGCTATGCATTTTCTTTGCTTTTTGCGATGTAATATCGCTTTAAATTGCCATTTAAGCTATTATTAAAAAAATTAATATTTAAGTTATTGGCGAATAGGTTCTGACGTGTATAAATTAACCACACACATTATGTAGCCTGGGAACAGGCCGCTGCGTTGATATATTGTTCCTGGTCAGTCATATACATATATGTTAACACCCGACGCCATTAATTGGGCCGTATTGAGTTTCTGATAATATGTCATTTTGCCAGAAGTAAAGTATTGAAACATCGACAGAATGGAACCCAGACTACGGTTCTGGGCATAAGTGGTTAATACAGGCCCTCATAATCAGAACTCCAATCCATGTTTTATTCGCCAATTAATAACGCAGACACAAATATTAATTCGATTCTAACAGGATCAATATAAATGATCTATTAAAAACGCAAAATATAGTTGTTTTTACAGTGCGTAAATGAAGTCACAGAACTAATAACATGCTAATACAATGACTAGGTTTGACGCCAATCGCTAAACAATGTTTTATGGCAGACCGTTACACTGTAAGTTCCGCATTTGCGTATGAAGACATGCCGTGTAATTTTGAACACGTCTTTAGTTTTGTCCCATATATATTTACATCGCTATTCAATTTCCTTTGATGAACGTATGTGCCCTGAATGCATACACTTTCGTATGAGGGTTTCCAACTAATGATATGCAGCTGACATGCGCACACGATGTTACGGGCATGCGCATTTGCAGTGTTAGGTAACGTTCGTCGCGTGAATAGGCGTGTTAACGTTGCTACTTTCATTATGACGCCAAATATCAGCTCACATTTGTCAGGACGTCACTAAATTGTCATGACGTCACTAAATTGTCATGACGTCTATATGCAAACGTGTGATATATTTATGTTTTAAACATCGCTAAGGTACAACTAGACCTAGACATATGAATCAATAATTTTAATCTACAAATTATACGGATTATAATATTATACTCTCAACCAATAAAAATCATTCCAGGTGTTATTACACGTGTGTTAATATCAGACAATATGTGATGGCTGTATTAAATGTAATTCATATATGAATCATAAGATATCATAGGGTACTCCGTACACTATCCTCCAAAATCTAAAATGACTAATCCCTCTTTTTTAACGTCGCTACAGGTTGCCCATTTGAGCGACGAACAGTTTATCTAGTAACATATTTCCTGGGCAGGTTGCAGCGGTTAAAATTATAACTAACACATTTTAGTGTGTGTGTTTTACGTTTATTTATCGTCGCTACCGGTTGCCCATATGAGCGACGCCTCCTGAAGATATTAGTCATTTTAGATTTTGGAGGATAGTGCATGATACAGACAGAGACCCATTCCAGAGTCTCCTCTGGTTCTTTTACGTGCACGGTGTAAAGCACCGACACGAGACCTCGGTTTAACGTCCCATCTGAAAGACTGGTTTTTATTAGGGTCAGACGGGGGATCGAACCTGCGATCCCTGGATTACCAGTCCAGCGTGTTACCACTGGACTCATTTTAGTTTTGAACACGAACCCATTTGACAAGAACACGAGACTGTGGTATTTGTAGCTGTATGTATGTTCCGTTAATGTCAAACCCCACTCGGGGACCTAGACATGTTTTCCTGGGCAGGCTTAGCAGACCTAAGCGATTAACCAGTACTAAGCAATGTGTGTGAGGTGCCTGGATTACCAGTCCAGCGTGTTACCACTGGACTCATTTTAGTTTTGAACACGAACCCATTTGACAAGAACACGAGACTGTGGTATTTGTAGCTGTATGTATGTTCCGTTAATGTCAAACCCCACTCGGGGACCTAGACATGTTTTCCTGGGCAGGCTTAGCAGACCTAAGCGATTAACCAGTACTAAGCAATGTGTGTGAGGTGCCTTGCTCAATGACACTACATACGTGGCTTGTTCGAGTATCGAACCCGTGACCGTGATTCCAAATCCGACGCTCTACCACTGGACCACGGACGTCACATTAGCGACTTGTGAGGATTTTAATTATGTATAGTGTATAATTATGTATTATAGTGAGTTGGCAGTGGCAATATTCACCATTGTACACAACATGATACAACACTAGCCACGAATATAATAGAGTTCATTGGATGTAGGATAATGAGGTGGTAGGCTGGGCATACAGTTTCGTATTCCCTGCTACAATTGATATATACTAATTGAGTATCTGTGAATGTCACACGATATGCCGTCTCGTGCTTATTATGTTTGCAGAATCACAGCTCGTGTGAGGTTCTAAACGTGTTTATTCTGAACACCATATACTTATTCTATGTTCAAGGCGCTACCGGAAACATGCGTGCGCCCGTGTGAATAGCACGTCATATATATCAGGTATGACACTACTAAATTAAATAGCACTAAACACGACAGTGTTCCCTGCTACAATAAACATGTACTAACTACAACTATCACACAAACACTTGCGAGAAATTGATAATAGCGCGAACTGGTTGTAATACAATTAAAGCAGCATTACATCGCAATAAGATTGTTTTTGGGTAAAATATAAATACTAATGTGTGTGTGTTTACAAAAATCGAAATAGTCGCTCAGAAACGATAAAAGTTCCAATAAATTGAAACCGTCATATACATATTGAATTGTTCGAATATCTTTTATTTCATACGATGTAATGCTGCTTTAATAAAGAACTAGAATCTAACATAATAAAGTTGCTACATACAGTGTTCCTGGAATGCGATTCGAGGAACCCGTCTGATCTTAATACGAGTAGCAGACTTTCAGATGATACATCAACAGACGGATGTAGTCCAGTGGTTCACATGTTGGAATGGTAATCCGGGGATGGCAGGTTCGATCCCCAGTTTGACCGTAATAAACTTAACAGTCTTTAGGATTGGGATTTTAAACCGAGGTCACGTGTCTGTGCTTTACACCGTGCACGTAAAATACTCAGAGGAGACTCTGGAATGGGTCTATGTCAGTATCATTGTATTATGCTTCATATTCTAAAATGAATATCTCTTCAGGAGACGTTGTTCATGTGGGCAACCTGTTACGACGATAAATAAACATAAAACACACACCCATTAGCCTGATGTTCAGTCTATCATATTTCAAATCCACAATGATATTGAACTCAATGGGCATATTCCTAATAGATGGGATGCTAACTGGTGTCTTTAGTTTTGTGTTTAAAGCGACACTATACCGATTATATTGTAAAATTGTTTTGTGAATATTTGTCTCAAAAACTGAGTATTTCAACTAATAAACAATCGTCGTATACGACATTTCTTGACCTAACAAACTAATGTAAACAAGGTCAACACACATGCGTAATGCAATGTGTGTATCATGAATAGCATGATATATTGTACAGATATACCGTTATATCTCACCCTTTGTGCCTGTGTATTAGCTTGGGTTCCAGTCTGTCGATTTTTCACATTTTAACTTCTTGAAAAATGATCAGAAGTGTTAAAATATATTTATTTGACAGTCCACGCAACATATATCGACGCCTGTTCCCAAGCTACCTGTTTATTTGTTTTTAGACTAATACGATTTAAATATCTCTAAACGACAGTAGCACGCGCTTGGTATGGTTTCCAATAGTAAACAAACATCAATTCACATGCATAGATGACCGTTGTATGAAATCCTACTTTCACTTTTGAGAGTTTGCATACCACAAAACACTGTTTATGTATAGAAAGTTAATGTTCGAATTATTTCAGACGAATGTGTAGTAGCAATGTTATTTATAAGTAGAAAATCATCTTGGTTGTTTTTTTGCGATATAATGTCGCTTTAAGGCCGCAACGGCATCTTATGCCAGCGTGTTGCTCTCCACCTATTAATGGTGGAGGAAGACACCTGTTGTTCCGTCGAGTAGTACTTCAAGCACGCACGTATAGAACCACCAATCTTCCACAAGCCAGTTGAATACTGTCATCACATGCAATCAGTCGACACCATTTAATGTGGCACTGCTTGTTATTGACAAAACAAATGGACAACAGACGGATATGTAGTCCAGTGGTAACACGCTGGACTGGTAATCCAGGGATCGCAGGTTCGATCCCCCGTCTGACCCTAATAAAATTAACAGTCTTTCAGATGGGACGTTAAACCGAGGTCTCGTGTCGGTGCTTACACCGTGCACGTAAAAGAACCAGAGGTGATTCTGGAATGGGTCTCTGTCTGTATCATGCACTATCCTCCAACATCTAAAATAACTAATCTCTTCAGGAGGCGTCGCTCATATGGGCAACCGGTAGCGACGATAAATAAACGTAAAAACACACACAAATGGACAGCTGGATAACAGCCGAAGACTCGACGTGAAACTCGATGGAAGCTTTCTTTGGAAATGTAAAAGCGACATTACACCGGTAAAAAGGCAAATCAACTCGATGGAAGCTTTCTTTGGAAATGTTAAAGCGACACTACACCGGTAAAAAGGCAAATCAACTCGATGGAAGCTTTCTTTGGAAATGTTAAAGCGACACTACACCGGTAAAAAGGTAAATCAACTCGATGTAAGCTTTATTTGGAAATGTTAAAGCGACACTACACCGGTAAAAAGGCAAATCAACTCGATGGAAGCTTTCTTTGGAATGTTAAAGCGAGACTACACCGATGAAAAGGCAAATAGGGTCAACACCCAAGAGTAATACAACGCGTGTGTCATGGTACATATTTACCGTTATATCTCACATTTTGCCAGTGCCTATTTACTTTTAGAAACATTGTGTATTGATTGATAATTATAATTTTTCAAATTATTTCGGAATATTTGTTGTAGCAATGTTATTTATTTTTTTGATATAATGTCGCTTTAAACTTGTTCCAATTCATTAGACGATCTATAACGTGTCATTTTAGCACAGACTGCTGGAAGTAAATTTTATTTTACGACTGACATGTGCCAATGAATTAGTCTATCATCATCTCGTCAATAAATGTTCTAGCGGAGTTGCTGTTTGAGGAATAGAGCTCAAAGCCTAAGCATAATTATTTATTGTGTGTTTTACGTTTATTTATCGTCGCTACCGGTTGCCCATATGAGCGACGTCTCCTGAAGATATTAGTCATTTTAGATTTTTGGAGGATAGTGCTATGATACAGATAGAGACCCATTCCAGAATCTCCTCTGGTTCTTTTACGTGCACGGTGTACAGCACCGACACGGTGTACAGCACCGACACGAGACCTCGATGGATTTTTGTCTCAGGAATGAGGGTTTTTTAAATAATTTTTTTATATAAATTTATTTTAGATCGATTGCGAAACAAGTTATTACAACTTATATTAATCACTCTCGAGACCTCATTCCTGATGGAATCCATTGCCACGAGGGAGAGAGAAGAGGCAGCGTGGAATTTAAATACCTTGCCTAAGGGCACAATCGTAACGGCTCCAGCGGGGTTCGAACTCCGGACCTTTCACACCTGAATCGAACGCGCATCCACGGCGCTATCACGACTTCCGGCATAGCATCTAAGCTTAAGCTTAGTATGGATGCCTTCAGCCTCCACACACATTAACTACTCCCAACGTAGTTCATACCCCGGTGGAAACTATTAACCGGCGATGTATTCCTTAATACAACACGTGTATCCTGAGTAGCATGTACATATTTAATGCTATATCGTACTATGTGTGTACATATTTAATGCTATATCGTACTATGTGTGTACATATTTATTCTTAGACCAATATTATTTAATTTATCTCTGGGCGTCAATTCAGAAGCGTGGCTGAACATTAGATGAGCATTTTCGGTTTTTCATTTTTGAGAGACCGTAAGCAATGTTTATTGATTGAACGATAGTGCTATATGTCGGAGGTATGCTATGCTGTATTTCGGAGGTATGCTATGTTATATGTCGGAGGTATGCTATGCTGTATTTCGGAGGGATGCTATGTTATATGTCGGAGGTATGCTATGCTGTATTTCGGAGGTATGCTATGCTATATGTCGGATATATGCTATGCTATATGTCGGAGGTATGCTATGCTATATGTCGGAGGTATGTTATGCTATATGTCGGAGGTATGCTATGCTGTATTTCGGAGGTATGCTATGCTATATGTCGGAGATATGCTATGCTATATGTCGGAGGTATGCTAAGCTATATGTCGGAGGTATGCTATGCTATATGTCGGAGGTATGCTATGCTATATGTTGGAGGTATGTTATGCTATATGTCGGAGGTATGCTATATGTCGGAGGTATGCTATGTTATATGTCGGAGGTATGTTATGCTATATGTCGGAGGTATGTTATGCTATATGTCGGAGGTATGCTATGCTATATGTCGGAGGTATGCTATGCTATATGTCGGAGGTATGCTATGCTATATGTCGGAGGTATGTTATGCTATATGTCGGAGGTATGCTATATGTCGGAGGTATGCTATATGTCGGAGGTATGCTATATGTCGGAGGTATGCTATATGTCGGAGGTATGTTATGCTATATTTCGGAGGTATGATATATGTCGGAGGTATGCTATGATATGTTATATGTCGGAGGTATGCTATGCTATATGTCGGAGGTATGCTATGCTATATGTCGGAGGTATGCTATGTTATATGTCGGAGGTATGTTATGCTATATGTCGGAGGTATGTTATGCTATATGTCGGAGGTATGCTATATGTCGGAGGTATGCTATATGTCGGAGGTATGCTATATGTCGGAGGTATGCTATGCTATATGTCGGAGGTATGTTATGCTATATGTCGGAGGTATGCTATGTTATATGTCGGAGGTATGCTATATGTCGGAGGTATGCTATGCTATATGTCGGAGGTATGTTATGCTATATGTCGGAGGTATGCTATGTTATATGTCGGAGGTATGCTATATGTCGGAGGTATGCTATGTTATATGTCGGAGGTATGTTATGCTATATGTCGGAGGTATGCTATATGTCGGAGGTATGCTACGCTATATGTCGGAGGTATGATATGCTATATTTCGGAGGTATGCTATATGTCGGAGGTATGCTATGTTATATGTCGGAGGTATGTTATGCTATATGTCGGAGGTATGTTATGCTATATGTCGGAAGTATGTTATGCTATATGTCGGAGGTATGCTATATGTCGGAGGTATGCTACGCTATATGTCGGAGGTATGCTATGCTATATTTCGGAGGTATGCTATATGTCGGAGGTATGCTATGTTATATGTCGGAGGTATGTTATGCTATATGTCGGAGGTATGTTATGCTATATGTCGGAGGTATGTTATGCTATATGTCGGAGGTATGCCATATGTCGGAGGTATGTTATGTTATATGTCGGAGGTATGCTATGTTATATGTCGGAGGTATGCTATATGTCGGAGGTATGCTATATGTCGGAGGTATGCTATGTTATATGTCGGAGGTATGCTATATGTCGGAGGTATGCTATGCTATATGTCGGAGGTATGCTATATGTCGGAGGTATGTTATGTTATATGTCGGAGGTATGCTATATGTCGGAGGTATGTTATGCTATATGTCGGAGGTATGCTATGTTGTATGTCGGAGGTATGCTATATGTCGGAGGTATGCTATGCTATTTGTCGGAGGTATGCTATATGTCGGAGGTATGCTATATGTCGGAGGTATGCTATATGTCGGAGGTATGCAATATGTCGGAGGTATGCTATATGTCGGAGGTATGCTATGCTATATGTCGGAGGTATGCTATATGTCGGAGGTATGCTATGCTATATGTCGGAGGTATGCAATATGTCGGAGGTATGCCATGCTATATTTCGGAGGTATGCTATGCTATATGTCGGAGGTATGCTATATGTCGGAGGTATGTTATATGTCGGAGGTATGCTATATGTCGGAGGTATGCTATGTTATATGTCTGAGGTATGTTATGCTATATGTCGGAGGTATGCTATATGTCGGAGGTATGCTACGCTATATGTCGGAGGTATGATATGCTATATTTCGGAGGTATGCTATATGTCGGAGGTATGCTATGTTATATGTCGGAGGTATGTTATGCTATATGTCGGAGGTATGTTATGCTATATGTCGGAAGTATGTTATGCTATATGTCGGAGGTATGCTATATGTCGGAGGTATGCTACGCTATATGTCGGAGGTATGCTATGCTATATTTCGGAGGTATGCTATATGTCGGAGGTATGCTATGTTATATGTCGGAGGTATGTTATGCTATATGTCGGAGGTATGTTATGCTATATGTCGGAGGATATTATATGTCGGAGGTGCTTGTCGGAGGTATGTATGTATATTCGGAGTATGCTATATGTCGGAGGTATGTTATGCTATATGTCGGAGGTATGTTATGCTATATGTCGGAGGTATGCTATATGTCGGAGGTATGCTATGCTCTTTGTCGGAGGTATGCTATATGTCGGAGGTATGCTATGCTATATGTCGGAGGTATGCTATATGTCGGAGGTATGCTATGCTATATGTCGGAGGTATGCTATGCTATATGTCGGAGGTATGCTATATGTCGGAGGTATGCTATGCTATATTTCGGAGGTATGCTATATGTCGGAGGTATGCTATGCTATATGTCGGAGGTATGTTATGCTATATGTCGGAGGTATGTTATGCTATATTTCGGAGGTATGCTATATGTCGGAGGTATGCTATGCTATATGTCGGAGGTATGCTATATGTCGGAGGTATGCTATGCTATATGTCGGAGGTATGCTATATGTCGGAAGTATGCTATGCTATATGTCGGAGGTATGCTATGCTATGTGTCGGAGGTATGTTATATGTCGGAGGTATGCTATGTTATATGTCGGAGGTATGCTATGCTATATGTCGGAGGTATGCTATGCTATATGTCGGAGGTATGCTATGTTATATGTCGGAGGTATGCTATGTTATATGTCGGAGGTATGCTATGTTATTTGTCGGAGGTATGTTATGCTATATGTCGGAGGTATGCTATGTTATATGTCGGAGGTATGCTATGTTATATTTCGGAGGTATGCTATGTTATATTTCGGAGGTATGCTATGTTATATGTCGGAGGTATGCTATGTTATATATCGGAGGTATGCTATGTTATATTTCGGAGGTATGCTATGTTATATGTCGGAGGTATGCTATGCTATATGTCGGAGGTATGCTATGTTATATTTCGGAGGTATGCTATGTTATATTTCGGAGGTATGCTATGTTATATGTCGGAGGTATGCTATGTTATATTTCGGAGGTATGCTATGCTATATGTCGGATGTATGCTATGCTATATGTCGGAGGTATGCTATGTTATATTTCGGAGGTATGCTATTTTTCGGAGCTATGCTATATTTCGGAGCTATGCTATATTTCGGAGCTATGCTATGCTATATGTCGGAGGTATGTTATATGTCGGAGGTATGCTATATGTCGGAGGTATGCTATATGTCGGAGGTATGCTATATTTCTAGAATTCCACTGTACAACATTATGTTAATGTTAAGCATATGCAATACTATTTAACGAACACAATGCATTTTGGGTTTTTTTTATTATGTGATGCAATGTCGCTTTAAGACAGATAATGACGAGAATCGATAGAGAGATACACTCGGAAACAATAACACACATGTCTATGTTTGATTTCCCTCGCCCAATTTACGTGAAAATAATGTCATGTCAGCCATTTATCTTCAGACATAAAACCACGCTAGATTGGTAATGTATGGATCGCAGTTTCGATCCTCGATCCCACGTCTGACCCTTATGAAAGTAACACTATTTCAGATGGGACGTTAAACCGAGGTATCGTGTCGGTGATGTACACCGTGCACGTAAATGCACTAGAGGAGACTCTGGAATGGGTCTCTGTCTGTATCATTGTACTATCTTCAAACATCTAAAACGAATAAACTCTTCAGGAGGCGTCGCTCATATGGGCAACCGGTAGCTTCGATAAATAAACGTAAAACACACATGCTCCCTTGATATTAGTAATATAACGTCGCTACCGGTTTCCCATTTGAGCGACGGGCAGTTTACCTAACAACACCTTTCCTGGGAAGGCTTCAGCGGTTAACCAGTACTTGGGTGCACCTACCTCCTTAAGAAACTGCCAACTGTTTCATATAAATGAGACACGGTCTGAGGGGGGCTCGAAACCCGTGACCATCAGAGATGATAGGTTACAGTGGTATACAAGTCAGCGACCTTAACCACTCAACCACGGAAGCGATGTTATTATTTAGTACAACTTATTTATTCAGTCACTTTGTTTGTTACACTCTCTACGAGCCGTAACTAATGTTGCTAGCCCAGCAAACACATACTACTGTTTTTTTAATAAAAACTCCGACAACAAATAAAGTTTGAATTGAATTGTATACTAGAGGACATAGAAAACGCACACCTACATTATAGACTAGAGTACATAGAAAACGCACACCTACATTATATACTAGAGGTCATAGAAAACGTACACCTACCTTATAGACTAGCGGACATCGAAAACGTACACCTACATTATATACTAGAGGACAAAGAAAACGCACACCTACATTATAGACTAGAGGACATAGAAAACGCACAAATACATTATATACTAGAGGACATAGAAAACGCACACCTACATTATATACTAGAGGACATAGAAAACGCACAGCTACATTATATACTAGAGGACATAGAAAACACACATACATTATAGACTAGAGGACATAGAAAACGCACACATACATTATATACGAGAGGACATAGAAAACGCACACCTACATTATATATTAGAGGACATGGAACACACAGATCTACATTATATACTAGAGGACATAGAAAACGCACATCTACATTATATACTATAGGACATAGAAAACGCATATCTACATTATATACTAGAGGACATAGAAAACGCACACCTACATTATATACTAGAGGACATAGAAAACGCACATCTACATTATATACTAAAGGACATAGAAAACGCACACCTACATTATATACTAGAGGACATAGAAAACGCACACCTACATTATATACTAGAGGACATAGAAAACGCACACCTACATTATAGACTATATGACATAGAAAACGCGCACCTATATTATATACTATATGACATAGAAAACGCACACCTACATTATATACTAGAGGACATAGAAAACGCACACCTACATTATATACTAGAGGACATAGAAAACGCACACCTACATTATATACTAGAGGACATAAAAACGCACACCTACATTATATACTAGAGGACATAGAAAACGCACACCTACATTATATACTAGAGGACATAGAAAACGCACACCTACATTATATACTAGAGGTCATGGAAAACGCACACCTACATCATATACTAGAGGACATGGAAAACGCACACCTACATTATATACTAGAGGACATAGAAAACGCACACCTACATTATATACTAGAGGACATAGAAAACGCACACCTACATTATATACTAGAGGACATAGAAAACGCACACCTACATTATATACTAGAGGACATAGAAAACGCACACCTACATTATATACTAGAGGACATAGAAAACGCACACCTACATTATATACTAGAGGACATAGAAAACGCACACCTACATTATATACTAGAGGACATAGAAAACGCACACCTACATTATATACTAGAGGACATAGAAAACGCACACCTACATTATATACTAGAGGACATAGAAAACGCACACCTACATTATATACTAGAGGACATAGAAAACGCACACCTACATTATATACTAGAGGACATAGAAAACGCACACCTACATTATATACTAGAGGACATAGAAAACGCACACTACATTATATACTAGAGGACATAGAAAACGCACACCTACATTATATACTAGAGGACATAGAAAACGCACACCTACATTATATACTAGAGGACATAGAAAACGCACACCTACATTATATACTAGAGGACATAGAAAACGCACACCTACATTATATACTAGAGGACACAGAAAACGCACACCTACATTATATACTAGAGGACATAGAAAACGCACACCTACATTATATACTAGAGGACATAGAAAACGCACACCTACATTATATACTAGAGGACATAGAAAACGCACACCTACATTATATACTAGAGGACATAGAAAACGCACACCTACATTATATACTAGAGGACATAGAAAACGCACACCTACATTATATACTAGAGGACATAGAAAACGCACACCTACATTATATACTAGAGGACATAGAAAACGCACACCTACATTATATACTAGAGGACATAGAAAACGCACACCTACATTATATACTAGAGGACATAGAAAACGCACACCTACATTATATACTAGAGGACATAGAAAACGCACACCTACATTATATACTAGAGGACATAGAAAACGCACACCTACATTATATACTAGAGGACACAGAAAGCGCACACCTACATTATATACTAGAGGACATGGAAAACGCACACCTACATCATATACTAGAGGACATGGAAAACGCACACCTACATTATATACTAGAGGACATAGAAAACGCACACCTACATTATATACTAGAGGACATAGAAAACGCACACCTACATTATATACTAGAGGACATAGAAAACGCACACCTACATTATATACTAGAGGACATAGAAAACGCACACCTACATTATATACTAGAGGACATAGAAAACGCACACCTACATTATATACTAGAGGACATAGAAAACGCACACCTACATTATATACTAGAGGACATAGAAAACGCACACCTACATTATATACTAGAGGACATAGAAAACGCACACCTACATTATATACTAGAGGACATAGAAAACGCACACCTACATTATATACTAGAGGACATAGAAAACGCACACCTACATTATATACTAGAGGACATAGAAAACGCACACCTACATTATATACTAGAGGACATAGAAAACGCACACCTACATTATATACTAGAGGACATAGAAAACGCACACCTACATTATATACTAGAGGACATAGAAAACGCACACCTACATTATATACTAGAGGACATAGAAAACGCACACCTACATTATATACTAGAGGACATAGAAAACGCACACCTACATTATATACTAGAGGACATAGAAAACGCACACCTACATTATATACTAGAGGACATAGAAAACGCACACCTACATTATATACTAGAGGACATAGAAAACGCACACCTACATTATATACTAGAGGACATAGAAAACGCACACCTACATTATATACTAGAGGACATAGAAAACGCACACCTACATTATATACTAGAGGACATAGAAAACGCACACCTACATTATATACTAGAGGACATAGAAAACGCACACCTACATTATATACTAGAGGACATAGAAAACGCACACCTACATTATATACTAGAGGACATAGAAAACGCACACCTACATTATATACTAGAGGACACAGAAAACGCACACCTACATTATATACTAGAGGACATAGAAAACGCACACCTACATTATATACTAGAGGACATAGAAAACGCACACCTACATTATATACTAGAGGACATAGAAAACGCACACCTACATTATATACTAGAGGACATAGAAAACGCACACCTACATTATATACTAGAGGACATAGAAAACGCACACCTACATTATATACTAGAGGACATAGAAAACGCACACCTACATTATATACTAGAGGACATAGAAAACGCACACCTACATTATATACTAGAGGACATAGAAAACGCACACCTACATTATATACTAGAGGACATAGAAAACGCACACCTACATTATATACTAGAGGACATAGAAAACGCACACCTACATTATATACTAGAGGACATAGAAAACGCACACCTACATTATATACTAGAGGACATAGAAAACGCACACCTACATTATATACTAGAGGACATAGAAAACGCACACCTACATTATATACTAGAGGACATAGAAAACGCACACCTACATTATATACTAGAGGACATAGAAAACGCACACTACATTATATACTAGAGGACATAGAAAACGCACACCTACATTATATACTAGAGGACATAGAAAACGCACACCTACATTATATACTAGAGGACATAGAAAACGCACACCTACATTATATACTAGAGGACATAGAAAACGCACACCTACATTATATACTAGAGGACATAGAAAACGCACACCTACATTATATACTAGAGGACATAGAAAACGCACACCTACATTATATACTAGAGGACATAGAAAACGCACACCTACATTATATACTAGAGGACATAGAAAACGCACACCTACATTATATACTAGAGGACATAGAAAAGCACACCTACATTATATACTAGAGGACATAGAAAACGCACACCTACATTATATACTAGAGGACATAGAAAACGCACACCTACATTATATACTAGAGGACATAGAAAACGCACACCTACATTATATACTAGAGGACATAGAAAACGCACACCTACATTATATACTAGAGGACATAGAAAACGCACACCTACATTATATACTAGAGGACATAGAAAACGCACACCTACATTATATACTAGAGGACATAGAAAACGCACACCTACATTATATACTAGAGGACATAGAAAACGCACACCTACATTATATACTAGAGGACATAGAAAACGCACACCTACATTATATACTAGAGGACATAGAAAACGCACACCTACATTATATACTAGAGGACATAGAAAACGCACACCTACATTATATACTAGAGGACATAGAAAACGCACACCTACATTATATACTAGAGGACATAGAAAACGCACACCTACATTATATACTAGAGGACATAGAAAACGCACACCTACATTATATACTAGAGGACATAGAAAACGCACACCTACATTATATACTAGAGGACATAGAAAACGCACACCTACATTATATACTAGAGGACATAGAAAACGCACACCTACATTATATACTAGAGGACATAGAAAACGCACACCTACATTATATACTAGAGGACATAGAAAACGCACACCTACATTATATACTAGAGGACATAGAAAACGCACACCTACATTATATACTAGAGGACATAGAAAACGCACACCTACATTATATACTAGAGGACATAGAAAACGCACACCTACATTATATACTAGAGGACATAGAAAACACACACCTAC
>CM026388.1:43433814-43537736 GCA_014843695.1 Archivesica marissinica
CAACAGGTCTTGCAAAGGTGCACGTGTTTATCATCACACCAACACGTCTTACAAAGGTGCACGTGTTTATCATCTCACCAACACGTCTTACAAAGGTGCACGTGTTTATCATCACACCAACACGTCTTGCAAAGGTGCACGTGTTTATCATCACACCAACACGTCTTGCAAAGTTGCACGTGTTTATCATCTCACCAACACGTCTTATACAGGTGCACGTGTTTATCATCACACCAACACGTCTTATACAGATGCACGTGTTTATCATCACACCAACATGTCTTGCACAGCTGCACGTGTTTATCATCTCACCAACACGTCTTGCAAAGGTGCACGTGTTTATCATCACACCAACACGTCTTACAAAGGTGCACGTGTTTATCATCACACCAACACGTCTTACAAAGGTGCACGTGTTTATCATCACACCAACAGGTCTTACAAAGGTGCACGTGTTTATCATCACACCAACAGGTCTTACAAAGGTGCACGTGTTTATCATCACACCAACAGGTCTTACAAAGGTGCACGTGTTTATCATCACACCAACAGGTCTTACAAAGGTGCACGTGTTTATCATCACACCAACAGGTCTTACAAAGGTGCACGTGTTTATCATCACACCAACAGGTCTTACAAAGGTGCACGTGTTTATCATCACACCAACAGGTCTTACAAAGGTGCACGTGTTTATCATCACACCAACAGGTCTTACAAAGGTGCACGTGTTTATCATCACCAACAGGTCTTACAAAGGTGCACGTGTTTATCATCACACCAACATGTCTTGCAAAGGTGCACGTGTTTATCATCACACCAACACGTCTTACACAGCTGCACGTGTTTATCATCACACCAACAGGTCTTACAAAGGTGCACGTGTTTATCATCACACCAACAGGTCTTACAAAGGTGCACGTGTTTATCATCACACCAACAGGTCTTACAAAGGTGCACGTGTTTATCATCACACCAACAGGTCTTACAAAGGTGCACGTGTTTATCATCACACCAACAGGTCTTACAAAGGTGCACGTGTTTATCATCACACCAACAGGTCTTACAAAGGTGCACGTGTTTATCATCACACCAACAGGTCTTACAAAGGTGCACGTGTTTATCATCACACCAACAGGTCTTACAAAGGTGCACGTGTTTATCATCTCACCAACAGGTCTTACAAAGGTGCACGTGTTTATCATCACACCAACAGGTCTTACAAAGGTGCACGTGTTTATCATCACACCAACAGGTCTTACAAAGGTGCACGTGTTTATCATCACACCAACAGGTCTTACAAAGGTGCACGTGTTTATCATCACACCAACAGGTCTTACAAAGGTGCACGTGTTTATCATCACACCAACAGGTCTTACAAAGGTGCACGTGTTTATCATCACACCAACAGGTCTTACAAAGGTGCACGTGTTTATCATCTCACCAACAGGTCTTGCAAAGGTGCACGTGTTTATCATCTCACCAACACGTCTTGCAAAGGTGCACGTGTTTATCATCTCACCAACACGTCTTGCAAAGGTGCACGTGTTTATCATCACACCAACACGTCTTGCAAAGGTGCACGTGTTTATCATCACACCAACACGTCTTGCAAAGTTGCACGTGTTTATCATCTCACCAACACGTCTTATACAGGTGCACGTGTTTATCATCACACCAACACGTCTTGTACAGATGCACGTGTTTATCATCACACCAACATGTCTTGCACAGCTGCACGTGTTTATCATCTCACCAACACGTCTTGCAAAGGTGCACGTGTTTATCATCACACCAACACGTCTTACAAAGGTGCACGTGTTTATCATCACACCAACGTCTTACAGGTGCACGTGTTTATCATCACACCAACAGGTCTTACAAAGGTGCACGTGTTTATCATCACACCAACAGGTCTTACAAAGGTGCACGTGTTTATCATCACACCAACAGGTCTTACAAAGGTGCACGTGTTTATCATCACACCAACAGGTCTTACAAAGGTGCACGTGTTTATCATCACACCAACAGGTCTTACAAAGGTGCACGTGTTTATCATCACACCAACAGGTCTTACAAAGGTGCACGTGTTTATCATCACACCAACAGGTCTTACAAAGGTGCACGTGTTTATCATCACACCAACAGGTCTTACAAAGGTGCACGTGTTTATCATCACACCAACAGGTCTTACAAAGGTGCACGTGTTTATCATCACACCAACACGTCTTGCAAAGTTGCACGTGTTTATCATCTCACCAACACGTCTTATACAGCTGCACGTGTTTATCATCACACCAACAGGTCTTACAAAGGTGCACGTGTTTATCATCACACCAACAGGTCTTACAAAGGTGCACGTGTTTATCATCACACCAACAGGTCTTACAAAGGTGCACGTGTTTATCATCACACCAACAGGTCTTACAAAGGTGCACGTGTTTATCATCACACCAACAGGTCTTACAAAGGTGCACGTGTTTATCATCACACCAACAGGTCTTACAAAGGTGCACGTGTTTATCATCACACCAACAGGTCTTGCAAAGTGCACGTGTTTATCATCTCACCAACACGTCTTACAAAGGTGCACGTGTTTATCATCACACCAACAGGTCTTACAAAGGTGCACGTGTTTATCATCACACCAACAGGTCTTACAAAGTGCACGTGTTTATCATCACACCAACAGGTCTTACAAAGGTGCACGTGTTTATCATCACACCAACAGGTCTTACAAAGGTGCACGTGTTTATCATCACACCAACAGGTCTTACAAAGGTGCACGTGTTTATCATCACACCAACAGGTCTTACAAAGGTGCACGTGTTTATCATCACACCAACAGGTCTTACAAAGGTGCACGTGTTTATCATCACACCAACAGGTCTTACAAAGGTGCACGTGTTTATCATCACACCAACAGGTCTTACAAAGGTGCACGTGTTTATCATCACACCAACAGGTCTTACAAAGGTGCACGTGTTTATCATCACACCAACACGTCTTGCAAAGGTGCACGTGTTTATCATCTCACCAACAGGTCTTGCAAAGGTGCACGTGTTTATCATCTCACCAACACGTCTTGCAAAGGTGCACGTGTTTATCATCTCACCAACACGTCTTGCAAAGGTGCA
Organism: Archivesica marissinica; assembly: GCA_014843695.1. NCBI lineage: Eukaryota > Metazoa > Mollusca > Bivalvia > Venerida > Vesicomyidae > Archivesica > Archivesica marissinica. The sequence goes on from CM026388.1 coordinate 43,436,949, forward strand.
CGTGTTTATCATCACACCAACATGTCTTGCAAAGGTGCACGTGTTTATCATCACACCAACACGTCTTGCAAAGTTGCACGTGTTTATCATCTCACCAACACGTCTTATACAGGTGCACGTGTTTATCATCACACCAACACGTCTTGTACAGATGCACGTGTTTATCATCACACCAACATGTCTTGCACAGCTGCACGTGTTTATCATCTCACCAACACGTCTTGCAAAGGTGCACGTGTTTATCATCACACCAACACGTCTTGCAAAGTTGCAAGTGTTTATCATCTCACCGACACGTCTTATACAGCTGCACGTGTTTATCATCTCACCAACACGTCTTACAAAGGTGCACGTGTTTATCATCACACCAACACGTCTTACAAAGGTGCACGTGTTTATCATCACACCAACAGGTCTTACAAAGGTGCACGTGTTTATCATCACACCAACACGTCTTACAAAGGTGCACGTGTTTATCATCACACCAACACGTCTTACAAAGGTGCACGTGTTTATCATCACACCAACAGGTCTTACAAAGGTGCACGTGTTTATCATCACACCAACAGGTCTTACAAAGGTGCACGTGTTTATCATCACACCAACAGGTCTTACAAAGGTGCACGTGTTTATCATCACACCAACACGTCTTGCAAAGGTGCACGTGTTTATCATCACACCAACATGTCTTGCAAAGGTGCACGTGTTTATCATCACACCAACACGTCTTATACAGCTGCACGTGTTTATCATCACACCAACAGGTCTTACAAAGGTGCACGTGTTTATCATCACACCAACAGGTCTTACAAAGGTGCACGTGTTTATCATCACACCAACAGGTCTTACAAAGGTGCACGTGTTTATCATCACACCAACAGTCTTACAAAGGTGCACGTGTTTATCATCACACCAACAGGTCTTCAAAGGTGCACGTGTTATCATCACACCAACAGGTCTTACAAAGTGCACGTGTTTATCATCACACCAACAGGTCTTACAAAGGTGCACGTGTTTATCATCACACCAACAGGTCTTACAAAGGTGCACGTGTTTATCATCACACCAACAGGTCTTACAAAGGTGCACGTGTTTATCATCACACCAACAGGTCTTACAAAGGTGCACGTGTTTATCATCACACCAACAGGTCTTACAAAGGTGCACGTGTTTATCATCACACCAACAGGTCTTACAAAGGTGCACGTGTTTATCATCACACCAACAGGTCTTACAAAGGTGCACGTGTTTATCATCACACCAACAGGTCTTACAAAGGTGCACGTGTTTATCATCACACCAACAGGTCTTACAAAGGTGCACGTGTTTATCATCACACCAACAGGTCTTACAAAGGTGCACGTGTTTATCATCACACCAACAGGTCTTACAAAGGTGCACGTGTTTATCATCACACCAACAGGTCTTACAAAGGTGCACGTGTTTATCATCACACCAACACGTCTTGCAAAGTTGCACGTGTTTATCATCTCACCAACACGTCTTATACAGGTGCACGTGTTTATCATCACACCAACACGTCTTGCAAAGGTGCACGTGTTTATCATCACACCAACAGGTCTTACAAAGGTGCACGTGTTTATCATCTCACCAACAGGTCTTGCAAAGGTGCACGTGTTTATCATCTCACCAACAGGTCTTGCAAAGGTGCACGTGTTTATCATCTCACCAACACGTCTTGCAAAGGTGCACGTGTTTATCATCTCACCAACACGTCTTATACAGGTGCACGTGTTTATCATCACACCAACACGTCTTGCAAAGGTGCACGTGTTTATCATCACACCAACAGGTCTTACAAAGGTGCACGTGTTTATCATCTCACCAACAGGTCTTGCAAAGGTGCCCGTGTTTATCATCACACCAACACGTCTTGCAAGGTGCACGTGTTTATCATCTCACCAACACGTCTTGCAAAGGTGCACGTGTTTATCATCACACCAACACGTCTTGCAAAGGTGCACGTGTTTATCATCACACCAACACGTCTTGCAAAGTTGCACGTGTTTATCATCTCACCAACACGTCTTATACAGGTGCACGTGTTTATCATCACACCAACACGTCTTGCAAAGATGCACGTGTTTATCATCTCACCAACACGTCTTGCAAAGGTGCACGTGTTTATCATCACACCAACACGTCTTGCAAAGGTGCACGTGTTTATCATCACACCAACACGTCTTGCAAAGTTGCACGTGTTTATCATCTCACCAACACGTCTTATACAGGTGCACGTGTTTATCATCACACCAACACGTCTTGTACAGATGCACGTGTTTATCATCACACCAACATGTCTTGCAAAGGTGCACGTGTTTATCATCACACCAACACGTCTTGCAAAGTTGCAGTGTTTATCATCTCACACACGTCTTATACAGCTGCACGTGTTTATCATCTCACCAACACGTCTTATACAGCTGCACGTGTTTATCATCACACCAACAGGTCTTACAAAGGTGCACGTGTTTATCATCACACCAACAGGTCTTACAAAGGTGCACGTGTTTATCATCACACCAACAGGTCTTACAAAGGTGCACGTGTTTATCATCACACCAACAGGTCTTACAAAGGTGCACGTGTTTATCATCACACCAACAGGTCTTACAAAGGTGCACGTGTTTATCATCTCACCAACAGGTCTTACAAAGGTGAACGTGTTTATCATCACACCAACAGGTCTTACAAAGGTGCACGTGTTTATCATCTCACCAACATGTCTTACAAAGGTGCACGTGTTTATCATCACACCAACACGTCTTGCAAAGTTGCACGTGTTTATCATCTCACCAACACGTCTTATACAGGTGCACGTGTTTATCATCACACCAACACGCCTTGCAAAGGTGCACGTGTTTATCATCACACCAACAGGTCTTACAAAGGTGCACGTGTTTATCATCTCACCAACAGGTCTTGCAAAGGTGCCCGTGTTTATCATCACACCAACACGTCTTGCAAGGGTGCACGTGTTTATCATCTCACCAACACGTCTTGCAAAGGTGCACGTGTTTATCATCACACCAACACGTCTTGCAAAGGTGCACGTGTTTATCATCACACCAACACGTCTTGCAAAGTTGCACGTGTTTATCATCTCACCAACACGTCTTATACAGGTGCACGTGTTTATCATCTCACCAACATGTCTTGCACAGCTGCACGTGTTTATCATCTCACCAACACGTCTTGCAAAGGTGCACGTGTTTATCATCACACTAACACGTCTTATACAGGTGCACGTGTTTATCATCACACCAACTCGTCTTGCAAAGGTGCACGTGTTTATCATCACACCAACAGGTCTTACAAAGGTGCACGTGTTTATCATCTCACCAACAGGTCTTGCAAAGGTGCCCGTGTTTATCATCACACCAACACGTCTTGCAAGGGTGCACGTGTTTATCATCTCACCAACACGTCTTGCAAAGGTGCACGTGTTTATCATCACACCAACACGTCTTGCAAAGGTGAACGTGTTTATCATCACACCAACACGTCTTGCAAAGTTGCACGTTTTTATCATCTCACCAACACGTATTGTACAGATGCACGTGTTTATCATCACACCAACATGTCTTGCACAGCTGCACGTGTTTATCATCTCACCAACACGTCTTAAACAGCTGCACGTGTTTATCATCACACCAACAGGTCTTACAAAGGTGCACGTGTTTATCATCACACCAAAAGGTCTTACAAAGGTGCACGTGTTTATCATCACAACAACAGGTCTTACAAAGGTGCACGTGTTTATCATCACACCAACAGGTCTTACAAAGCTGCACGTGTTTATCATCACACCAACAGGCCTTACAAAGGTGCACGTGTTAATCATCACACCAACAGGTCTTACAAAGGTGCACGTGTTTATCATCACACCAACAGGTCTTACAAAGGTGCACGTGTTTATCATCACACCAACATGTCTTACAAAGGTGCACGTGTTTATCATCACACCAACAGGTCTTACAAAGGTGCACGTGTTTATCATCACACCAACAGGTCTTACAAAGGTGCACGTGTTTATCATCACACCAACAGGTCTTACAAAGGTGCACGTGTTTATCATCTCACCGACACGTCTTATACAGCTGCACTTGTTTATCATCTCACCAACACGTCTTATACAGCTGCACGTGTTTATCATCACACCAACAGGTCTTACAAAGGTGCACGTGTTTATCATCACACCAACAGGTCTTACAAAGGTGCACGTGTTTATCATCACACCAACAGGTCTTACAAAGGTGCACGTGTTTATCATCACACCAACAGGTCTTACAAAGGTGCACGTGTTTATCATCACACCAACAGGTCTTACAAAGGTGCACGTGTTTATCATCACACCAACAGGTCTTACAAAGATGCACGTGTTTATCATCACACCAACAGGTCTTACAAAGGTGCACGTGTTTATCATCACACCAACAGGTCTTACAAAGGTGCACGTGTTTATCATCACACCAACAGGTCTTACAAAGGTGCACGTGTTTATCATCACACCAACAGGTCTTACAAAGGTGCACGTGTTTATCATCACACCAACAGGTCTTACAAAGGTGCACGTGTTTATCATCACACCAACAGGTCTTACAAAGGTGCACGTGTTTATCATCACACCAACAGGTCTTACAAAGGTGCACGTGTTTATCATCACACCAACAGGTCTTACAAAGGTGCACGTGTTTATCATCACACCAACAGGTCTTACAAAGGTGCACGTGTTTATCATCACACCAACAGGTCTTACAAAGGTGCACGTGTTTATCATCACACCAACACGTCTTGCAAAGGTGCACGTGTTTATCATCACACCAACAGGTCTTACAAAGCTGCACGTGTTTATCATCACACCAACACGTCTTGCAAAGTTGCACGTGTTTATCATCTCACCAACACGTCTTATACAGGTGCACGTGTTTATCATCACACCAACATGTCTTTCAAAGGTGCACGTGTTTATCATCACACCAACACGTCTTACAAAGGTGCACGTGTTTATCATCTCACCAACAGGTCTTGCAAAGGTGCCCGTGTTATCATCTCACCAACAGGTCTTGCAAAGGTGCACGTGTTTATCATCTCACCAACACGTCTTGCAAAGGTGCACGTGTTTATCATCTCACCAACACGTCTTGCAAAGGTGCACGTGTTTATCATCTCACCAACACGTCTTATACAGTGCACGTGTTTATCATCACACCAACACGTCTTGTACAGATGCACGTGTTTATCATCACACCAACATGTCTTGCACAGCTGCACGTGTTTATCATCTCACCAACACGTCTTATACAGCTGCACGTGTTTATCATCACACCAACACGTCTTAACAGTGCACGTGTTTATCATCACACCAACAGTCTTGCACAGGTGCACGTGTTTATCATCTCACCAACACGTCTTGCAAAGGTGCACGTGTTTATCATCACACCAACATGTCTTGCAAAGGTGCACGTGTTTATCATCACACCAACAGTCTTCAAGCTGCACGTGTTTATCATCACACCAACAGTCTTGCAAAGTGCACGTGTTTATCATCCACCAACACGTCTTATAAGTGCACGTGTTTATCATCACACCAACATTTCAAAGGGCACGTGTTTATCACACACCAACACGTCTTACAAAGGTGCACGTGTTTATCATATCACCAACAGGTCTTGCAAAGGTGCCCGTGTTATCATCTCACCAACAGGTCTTGCAAAGGTGCACGTGTTTATGATCTCACCAACACGTCTTGCAAAGGTGCACGTGTTTATCATCTCACCAACACGTCTTGCAAAGGTGCACGTGTTTATCATCACACCAACACGTCTTGCAAAGGTGCACGTGTTTATCATCTCACCAACACGTCTTATACAGTTGCACGTGTTTATCATCACACCAACACGTCTTGTACAGATGCACGTGTTTATCATCACACCAACATGTCTTGCACAGCTGCACGTGTTTATCATCTCACCAACACGTCTTATACAGCTGCACGTGTTTATCATCTCACCAACAGGTCTTACAAAGGTGCACGTGTTTATCATCACACCAACAAGTCTTACAAAGGTGCACGTGTTTATCATCACACCAACAGGACTTACAAAGGTGCACGTGTTTATCATCACACCAACAGGTCTTACAAAGGTGCACGTGTTTATCATCACACCAGCAGGTGTTTCAAAGGTGCACGTGTTTATCATCACACCAATAGGTCTTACAAAGGTGCACGTGTTTATCATCACACCAACATTTCTTACAAAGCTGCACGTGTTTATCATCTCACCAACAGGTCTTGCAAAGGTGCCCGTGTTTATCATCACACCAACACGTCTTGCAAGGGTGCACGTGTTTATCATCACACCAACACGTCTTGCAAAGGTGAACGTGTTTATCATCACACCAACAGGTCTTACAAAGGTGCACGTGTTTATCATCACACCAACAGGTCTTGCAAAGGTGCACGTGTTTATCATCACACCAACACGTCTTGCGAAGATGCACCTGTTTATCATCACACCAATAGGTCTTACAAAGCTGCACGTGTTTATCATCACACCAACACGTCTTGCAATGGTGCACGTGTTTATCATCACACCAACAGGTCTTACAAAGGTGCACGTGCTTATCATCTCACCAACAGGTCTTGCAAAGGTGCGCGTGTTTATCATCTCACCAACACGTCTTGCAAAGGTGCACGTGTTTATCATCTCACCAACACACGTCTTGCAAAGGTGCACTTGTTTATCATCACACCAACACGTCTTGCAAAGGTGCACGTGTTTATCATCACACCGACACGTCTTGTAAAGTTGCACGTGTTTATCATCTCACCAACACGTCTTATACATGTGCACGTGTTTATCATCACACCAACACGTCTTGTACAGATGCACGTGTTTATCATCACACCAACATGTCTTGCACAGCTGCACGTGTTTATCATCTCACCAACACGTCTTGCAAAGGTGCACGTGTTTATCATCACACCAACACGTCTTGCAAAGTTGCAAGTGTTTATCATCTCACCGACACGTCTTATACAGCTGCACTTGTTTATCATCTCACCAACACGTCTTATACAGCTGCACGTGTTTATCATCACACCAACATGTCTTACAAAGGTGCACGTGTTTATCATCAAACCAACAGGTCTTACAAAAGTGCACGTGTTTATCATCACATCAACAGGTCTTACAAAGGTGCACGTGTTTATCATCACACCAACAGGTCTTACAAAGGTGCACGTGTTTATCATCACACCAACAGGCCTTACAAAGGTGCATGTGTTTATCATCACACCAACAGGTCTTACAAAGGTGCACGTGTTTATCATCTCACCAACAGGTCTTACAAAGGTGCACGTGTTTATCATCACACCAACAGGTCTTACAAAGTTGCACGTGTTTATCATCACACCAACAGGTCTTACAAAGGTGCACGTGTTTATCATCTCACCAACATGTCTTATAAAGTTGCACGTGTTTATCATCTCACCAACATGTCTTGCACAGTTGCAAGTGTTTATCATCTCACCAACACGTCTTATACAGCTGCACGTGTTTATCATCTCACCAACACGTCTTATACAGCTGCACGTGTTTATCATCTCACCAACACGTCTTATAAAGTTGCACATGTTTATCATCTCACCAACATGTCTTGCACAGTTGCACGTGTTTATCATCTCACCAACATGTCTTGCACAGTTGCAAGTGTTTATCATCTCACCAACACGTCTTATACAGCTGCACGTGTTTATCATCTCACCAACACGTCTTATACAGCTGCACGTGTTTATCATCTCACCAACATGTCTTGCAAAGGTGCACGTGTTTATCATCTCACCAACACGTCTTATACAGATACACGTGTTTATCATCTCACCAACACGTCTTATACAGCTGCACGTGTTTATCATCTCACCAACACGTCTTATACAGCTACACGTGTTTATCATCTCACCAACACGTCTTATACAGATGCACGTGTTTATCATCACACCAACACGTCTTATAAAGTAGCACGTGTTTATCATCTCACCAACACGTCTTACAAAGTTGCACGTGTTTATCATCTTACCAACACGTCTTATACAGATACACGTGTTTATCATCTCACCAACACGTCTTGCAAAGGTGCACGTGTGTATCATCTCACCGACACGGCTTATACAGCCGCACGTGTTTATCATCTCGCCAACATGTCTTGCAAAGGTGCACGTGTGTATCATCTCACCGACACGTCTTATACAGATGCACGTGTTTATCATCTTACCAACACGTCTTATAACGATGCATGTGTGAATCATGACACCAACATGTATTGCAAAGGTGCACGTGTTTATCATCACACCAACAGGTCTTGCAAAGGTGCACGTGTTTATCATCTCACCAACATGTCCTGCAAAGGTACACGTGTTAAATTGTGATCTCACCAACATGTCTAACAAATGCTTACAATTAAGTCCACATTGGATAAACTGTAGGATATATGTCGGGGTATAGTAATTTAATAAGTATAAGATAAGACAAGGTGGGTTAACATTTCTAGCATGTTGTGTAAAGGTTGTGTAAAGGAAACAACGATAAAAACAGAGGAAAGCACTTAATATGACTATTTACCTTTATGGAGTATTCAGGGGCAATAACTCACCGATGGCTCTCATTAGCATCGCACTTAGCATAAGGTAATACCTATTCTTATAGAATTCCTACTATGATTTAAGGGAGACTACTGACTTAACAATTCCGCTTTTGATCAGTCTGTGTGTGTGCTTTACGTTTATTAATCGTCGCTATCGGTTGCCCTTATGAGCGACGCCTCCAGAAGAGATTAGTCATTTTAGATGTTTGGAGGATAGTGCAATGATACAGACAGAGACCCATTTCTCCTCTGGTTCTTTTACATGCACGGTGTAAAGCACCGACACGAGACCTCGGTTTAAAGTCCCATCTGAAAGACTGTTAATACACAGTGACGCCAACGATATGTACCATATAAGAAAGACACATACTAATAGTCAAGCATGATATGAATACAATGTACAGCATAGAGCTTAAAACGTGTATACAAGGGTCTATTGATCGTTACTTGAGGGGAAGTTAACGTTCTAGCTAGAACATGAGGTCTCCTCATCGCATACATGTATTATACTCGTAAAACCTGTTTGATTCACATGGTACAAATCTATCTAGCTATCTTCCACTAATGTCGAACGCCTCGCGAACGCCTGGCGGTGGTGTAGACATGTTTCGCGTCAAAGAAGTTAAAAGAATGAGTAGCTAAAAGCATAATTATAAGAAAATAATGACAAATAAGTTGTTGTGAGAGTTTAAAAGCAGCTGCGCAGAACAACTAGGGGCTGGCATGATCAATATTACAAAACTGCCGTATTGAATTGCCCTATGGTAGGGAGATGGACACTGTTAGGATGAAGGTGGTTCCAATGGTAGATTGTTCTTGGGAAAAGGAAAACGTGTAGTAGTCTGTATTTGCTGTAATTAATCTATATATTAAGGAATGGCAATGGCGTGCATACCTGGAGAGGGGAACTAGGTAATTTTCAATGGGGATAGCAACCAGATAATTATGAATGTTATACATAAGGGATATTCTACTGTCTATACGCCGTTGATCTAGTCTGTGTAGATTTAGAGAATGTAGCATGTCTGTAACACTAGAGGTACGATAGAAGTCAACCTTTATCCAATGGGCTGCTCTTCGCTGGACACCTTCAATGTTTGGGTATGGGGCGATCAAATCTCGGAGCCATATTCCAGCTAAGGTCTCATTCGTGTCTGGTAAGCCATGGACTTAATGGGTTCGGATTTGACCACGATGTGTCTACGTAGAAATCCTAATGTTTGGTTTGCTTTCTTTGTTGACCTTTTTATGTGAGCTTCCCACGACAGGTTATTTGATATATCCACGCCAAAGTATTTGGCTGAGGTGACCGACTAAAGTAGGACTCCGTGGAGTTTATATAGACTGGGAATAGGATGTTTTCTTCTGGTGACGTGGATAACTTGACAGTTGAAGGGGTTACATTCCATGTACCACTCCAACTCCCAATCTTCTAATCGCATAAGATCGTTTTGGAGTGTGACCGATTCATTTGCAGATGTCAGTGATAGATAGACTGCAGTATCATCTGTAAAGATACGGACTTTGGCAGTGATGTTTTGTGGGAGGTCGTTTATATAGGCTAGGAAAAGGGGTCCAAGTACGGATCCCTGTGGGACTCCAGAGGACATCGGAATGGCCTCTGAACTAATACCATTATGGACAACTGACTTGAGTATATTATCTAGAAAACTCTTAATCCACCTTAATGTTTGACCTCTGACTCCATAGTCATGCATTTTAGTAGTACTTTCTCGTGATTGACCTTGTCAAAGGCCTTACTGAAGTCTAATAGGATGAGATCTACTTGATGCTTATTGTAGACAGAGGTAACCATGTCATTCATTACTAATTGGGTAACGCATGACCGTTTTTCTCTAAAACCATGCTGCAAATGATACAGAATACTGTGGTTAGTGAAGTGTTTTACTATCGAAGAGGACATTATATGTTCTAAACCTTGTAGAACACATGTCGGTGAGATAGGCCTATTGTTGGCGGGGTTTGACATGTCCTGTTTTGGTAAATGGGAGTAACATTTGATAACTTCCACTGGGCCGGCAGTGATTCTTCGTTGAGGGATTTTTGTAATAAGTCTTCAAGGATAGGCGAGAGTTCTTTAGACAGGGTTTTAAGCATGATTGGCTCAATTTTGTCAGGACCACTAGCCTTATGGGGGTTCAGGTTATTGAGAAATTTCTCTATGCCATTTGAACTTACCGTGATCTCATTCATGTTTGGAATGGGTTGACCATTCAGGTTTACATTTATGTCCTGAATTTAAAGAAGGATTAAGTCGACCTCTAACACGCTTAGTCATACACGTATATATAAATTATTAAACACATAATCCTTGTTTTAGCCATCTTCTGTAGCCTGGGAACAGGCGTCGGTATATTTTGCCTGGTCAGTCAAATAAATATATTTCAACACCGAGACTATTAATTGGGCCGTATTGAGTTTCTGATAAGATCAACGTGTTTTGCCAGAAGTTAAAAAGTGAAAAATCTATCGACTGGCACCCAGGCTACATCTTCAGTAGATATCGTCAGTTGTAGAGTATTTCATTGAATGTTGATTATGCTCAATCGAGTACGGTACGGATAATGTACGGGGAATAGATACATAAAAAACTTCGCTAATTTCCGTATTAAGAGCACCTGCTAAATCGCGAATTCCCGCCGACACAGTAGAGTAGAGAAGACCATTTTAACACCGTCCATAGCAACTTTGAGCTTCAAAATGGCGATTCGCTCGAAATTTGACAATATGTTTGAAAATGTACCACGAATGAGGAAAGCGTTATGTGTTTAAATGTATCCTTGCGCGAGTGTTTGATGGTATATACACGAAAAGAGACCCATTTGTCAATTAGGTGGCATGCTGTCTACTGATAATGTAGGACTAATTAACTTCAATTAGGGAGATTATTTTAAGAAATTTAGTCAATTAGCACAATTTTTCCAATCAATGAATCAGCACATTTCAAGAAAACATTGCATGAGTTTCAATTTATGGAAAAGACAAATTTGGAAGTTAGGTATTGATTTTGGGCATATCTGCATGTGACGTCCGTGGGGAAGTATCCCGGTGTTACTGGTTTTCGACGACGTAGTACATAACGGACTCCTATAGGTTTAGAATTGTCATACACTGCAAACAATTTTATGTCACCAAATAAACAATATTTTACCTTTCATTCCCCAAAATCTCGAAGAAAACTGATTGTTTACTTATTGAGAAAAGTTGACAAAATAGCGGTACCTCATTCTCAGTAATCCGGTCACATGTTTTCGCCTAACTGTGGAAATTGCCTACAGCGCGAGCATTATTATGTAAGCAACAGTTTTTTTTAACAAAACAATATAAATAAGGAACACTTACTTTAATAATAGGCTTAATTTATCATTTTCACTCAAAATTCATTTGTTGGAGAGCATTTTGTCTATATACTGTATCTAAAACACTTATGAAGATTAGGTGCCGGCGCCGTAACAAAAAGTGTTAGTTAAGTGCTTGATCAGAAATTGCTCATTAGAAAGGATACAGTGAATAGACATATTTTTAGATATATTTTTAAGTGTTTTTTATAAAACTATGTACATAATTGTTTATGCAAAATATATTGGGGTAAGGACAGACACAGGGATCAGGGCCTTGAAGGCGTCCACTGTGTCTGCGGCATATACGGTGGGCGGTAGCATGTTCCATTGAGTGACGGCTCTAGGATAGAAAGAGTATTTGTACGAGTCTTTAGCTGCGTGTTTGTAGGTATAGGTGTTACTGTGTCTGGTTCTGGGGTCTGAAGGAATAATTAGATTACAGGGTGGTTGAATGGCAACTACATGGTGTATGATCTTATAAAATATGATGAGTCTGGTACGGATTCTTCGAATTTCCAAGGTGGGTCAGTTAAGGGTAGTGAGCATATCAGTTACAGAACTTGTATTGTGATAGCGGTTGGATGTATAGTGGACTGCACGGCGTTGCACTTTCTCAATCTGACCAATTTGGCTTTTGGTATGTGGGTCCCAAACAGAAGAGTCGTGATACCTCAGTGGTTGCGTGTTCGCTTCACGTGCGAAAGGCCCAGAGTTTGAGCCCCGCTGGAGCCGTTACGATTGTGTCCTTAGGCAAGGCATTTAAATTCCATATGCCTCTTCTCTCTCACTCGTGGCTTTGGCGATGGATTCCATCAGGAATGAGGTCTCGAGAGTGATTAGTATAAATTATAAGAACTTGTTTCGCAATCGAGCTAAAATAAATTTGTATAAACTAAACAGAAGAGGAGTATTCTAGTTTGGGTCTGACAAGGGCTTTATAAGCATGGTCTTTTACTTTGGTAGAGTTGACTTTTAAATTTCTGCGGAGGAATCCTAGTGACTGATTAGCTTTGCTTGTTATAGAGTTTATATGCTTATCCCATTTTAAGTTATTCTGTAAAGTGAGGCCTAAATATTTTGCATGTTCGACAATTTCAAGGGGGTGGTTGTGAAGTTTGTATGTAAATTTAACTTGGTTTCTTTTTTGTGTGACATTTAGAACATTACAATTGATTGTCACAGTTGTGTATGGCCCGGAGTTCGCGCCCAGCTGTACCCACGATTGAGCTCTTAGGCAATGTACTTAATTCCACATTGCCTCTCTCTTTCTGTATAGGTTACGTCGGGATCCCCCCCCACCCGTAAAAAAGCTGCCAGTCATAATCATAATTGATTGTATAACGTTGATGTTTGTTTTCTATTCTTTATTGATTGACATGAGATGTACCTACAGAGTGTAGAGTGTGGGTAATTGCACACAGTATTAAATGGTGAACTGAGATGTACATAGTGTAGAGTGTGGGTAATGCACAGTGTTAAGGGGTGAACTGAGATGCACAGAGTGTAGAGTATGGGTAATGCACAGTGTTAAGGGGTGAACTGAGATGTACAGTTAACAATCAGTTGATGAAAAAGTGAATAAGTGACGCATGAAATATAATTACTGCACTTTTCGTGTATTTATGTATTAACTAGATGTTTTCTTTTCCCACTAAGCCCTAATGAAGTATGTTTATCATTGATTTACACCTTAACACAAATTCTCAAAGATATAAATACAGATATCTGTACTTCGTGAGATGTCACTCAAAACAGCCAGCCCGACACGGTCATCCAGGGCAGAGATGCCTGATGGGACATCTTCAAAGATTGGGTTAGAATCCCGCTCACCCGATAGACCCGAGAAAGATGAAAAGTAAGTCGTATAATTGTGTGCCATACTAATGGGTTGTCCACGTGTTTGGACTGTCAGAATGTGTCTTGTCTGCCTCCGCAGAAAACAAACCTTTTGATCCAAGATGGCTGACTTGTTTCTATAAATAGTGTTAATTTAGCATTTCATTGTTTTATCTGATACATTGGTCCGCCTTCGTGGTTTAGGTCGCTGACTTGTATACCACTGTTACCTCCTATCATCACTGATGGTCATCGGTTCGAGCCCTGCTCTTTATATGAAAAGTTGTACAGTTTCTTACGGAGGTTGGTGCACCATGTATTGGTTAACCACTGGAGCCTGCCCATGAGGGGTGTTGTTAGGTAAACTGCCCAATGCTCATATGGGCAACGATAAAATGTTTCAATTAAGCAGCCAATTTCCAGATTCCCAATATGTTGGTTTTATTATTCATTTGACCTCTATTAAGCAACCACCTGTACTAGGCAGGGATCATTCTAGAGGGCGATGTGGGCGAAATAGTCGCCCTAGGAACCCTAACTTCGCCCTCTGGGGGCCCCACTTTTCCCTAAAAAGATATATATTTTGGTTTTTACGATTTTCAAACAAAATGTTGTCTAGTAAGATACACTGGCCCATTATAAAGCACTCCTTCTATTCAAATGTTGTATTTAATGGTTGTACTGTGCATTTTAACCCTATTTTGCATGGACCTCTATTAAGCAACCACCTGTACTAGGCAGCCACATTCTGTGGTTCATTTGGCTGGCTGCTTATCACAGGTTTGACTTTATAACAAAGTTTAATTTGCACTTAGTCCGCCTCCGTGGTCGAGTGGTTACGGTCGCTGACTTGTATACCACTGTAATCTATCATCACTGATGGTCACGGGTTCAAGCCCCGCTCAGGCCGTGTCTCATTTATATGAAAAAGTTGGCAGTTTCTTACGGAGGTTGGTGCACCCAAATACTGGTTAACCGCTGGAGCCTGCCCAGGAAAGGTGTTGTTAGGTAAATTGCCCGCCGGCGATATAGACCAAAAATGGTGCTGATGCAGGCGTAAAACACGAAATATAACATATAATTTGCACTTATTTTGTGATACTGGTCTACAGTCTACATACCTAGAACTTGGTGAATGAGGTTCCGTGGTCAAGGATCTATCTAGCTGCCGTTATTAGAACTCGCCTTTCACCGACAGGCTGTGAGTCCGTCTCCTATCAGGGGGTCCACCTCAGTGGTCTAGTGGTTAAGGTCGTTGACTTGTATACCACTGTAATCTATCATCACTGATGGTCAAGGGTTCAAGCCGCGCTCAGACCGTGTCTCATTTAGGCCTATATGAAAAAGTTGGCAGTTTCTTACGGAGGTTGGTGCATCCAAGTACTGGTTAACCGATGGAGCCTGCCCAGCAAAGGTGTTGTTAGGTAAACTGCCCGCCGGCGATATAGACCAAAATAGGTGCTGATGTAGGCGTAAAACCCGAAATATATAACAACTATCGGGGACAAAAAATTTAATGATGATACAGTCAAAACTTGTCTTAAGCAGCCAGCCAAGCCAAAGGAATCACAGAAAGTGACTGCTTAGCACAGGTGGCTGCTTAATAGAGGGCAAATGAACAAATTGTTAGTCGGGTGCTAGAAATTTATTTTGTCAAAATAAGCATTATTTATAACATTTTTGATAGCCTGGCACTACAAATTTATAGCCGGGCCCAGCGCCCGGTCAAAATGGCCGTGGAAAACAGTGTTATTGGGAATCTGGGTAATGGCTGCTTAATACATGTTAGCTGCTTCATGGAGGTGACCACTATACAGGTTCCACTGTATTTGAGAAGATTTGCAGTGGTTGAAGAATTGAGTACTGGTTTCTACCCAGGAAATGTGGGCTGTCTTTTCCACAACAACAGACTGACTTTGTACCAGTGGGCCGGCCCTGTGCACATCAAAGGGAGAAGGAATATTGTTACAATTAATTGGTGTTTGTTTAGCAGGATTTCCACCCTACACCCTGTCCTACTGAATGTAAGGGTGAATACATCGTCCGTGGCTTCCTCGAGTTTCCATCCATCAAGACAACTATTGTTCAAAGGGTGAGCTGTGATGCACAGAGGGTAGAGTATGGGTAATGCACAGAGTGTAGAGTGTGGGTAATGCACAGCGTGTAGAGAGTGGGTAATGCACAAAGTGTAGAGAGCACTGTGCACAGTGATAAAGGGTGAACTGAGATGCACATAATGTAGAGTGTGGGTAGTGCACAGTGTTAAGGGGTGAACTGAGATGCACATAATGTAGAGTGTGGGTAGTGCACAGTGTTAAGGGGTGGACTGAGATGTACAGAGTGTGGGTAGTGCACAGTGTTAAGGGGTGGACTGAGATGTACAGAGTGTGGGTAGTTCACAGTGTTAAGGGGTGGACTGAGATGTACATAGTGTGGGTAGTGCACAGTGTTAAGGGGTGGACTGAGATGTACAGAGTGTGGGTAGTGCACAGTGTTAAGGGGTGGACTGAGTTGTACAGAGTGTAGAGTGTGGGTAGTGCACAGTGTTAAGGGGTGGACTGAGATGACAGAAAACAGAGTGTGGGTAGTGCACAGTGTTAAGGGGTGGACTGAGATGTACGAGTGTGGGTAGTGCACAGGTTAAGGGGTGGACTGAGATGTACAAGTACAGAGTGTGGGTAGTGCACAGTGTTAAGGGGTGGACTGAGTGTACAGAGTGTAGAGTGGGTAGTGCACAGTGTTAAGGGGTGGACTGAGATGTACATAGTGTGGGTAGTGCACAGTGTTAAGGGGTGGACTGAGATGTACATAGTGTGGGTAGTGCACAGTGTTAAGGGGTGGACTGAGTTGTACAGAGTGTAGAGTGTGGGTAGTGCACAGTGTTAAGGGGTGGACTGAGATGCACATAGTGTAAAGTATGGGTTGTACAGAGTGTGGGTAATGCATGGCATGCACTTTACAGGTGCATGGCTTGAGCCCGTAATACATGTGTGTGTAGGTACCATTATGATAGGGTGTCCGGGGACTACTATAAGTAAAGTGTTATAGGGCCAGCTATTTAAAGGGCCAGCCATTTCTGACTAATGATACACCTCTTTTTATGAACATCAGTACTTCCCGAATCCTATGCTTGCATGCCAGGCACCAGGATGGTAGGCAATCGGTAACTATTATTTAACAAGTTGGTGGCTCACCAACTGGCCGTATCAGAATGAACCCCTGACGAGATTCGAACCTTCGACCGTAAAAGATGCCAGGGTGCATGTTGATGTTTAGGTTTCAAAACATTTGGGAGGAAGAAGGCCCCCTGACCACCCTACCATGCTTAATTTAGTTCAAAGGGGCTTGTACATCATTTTCTGCTGGCTATGCCGCATATTGCTATATGCAATAGTGATCTTATGCAGCCAGCCAAGGGACTCATAGAAAGTGGCTGCTTAACACAGGTGGGTGCTTAATAGAGGTCAAATGTATAATAACGCATAATGTATAATTAGCGCAGTGGTTAGTGCGCTCGCTTCTCACCAATATGACCCTGTTTCGATCCTCGGACCGGGAAGTATGTGAGATGGTACGATGGTTGCCAGATCGGATACTCCGGTTTCCTCCCACATGAATGACCACATTTACGCTTTCATCCGAGCCAACGGGAGTGATTAATATAAGTTGTTAAAAACTTGCTTCGCAATCGTTGTAAAATAAATAAAGTATATAAAAAAATGTATAATAAAACAACATATTGGAAAATGTGGGAACTGGCTGCTTAACACAGGTTGGCTTCATAATGAATGTGACCACTAACACATATATTTGGCTGTACAGTCAAACCTGTGTTAGTGGTCACCTCCATTAAGCAGCCAACCTGTATTAAGCAGCCAGTTTCAAGATTCCCAATCTATTTTATTATACATTTGCCCTCTATTAAGCAGCCACCTGTGGTAAGCAGCCACTTTCTGCGATTCCCTTGGCTGGCTGCTTAGGACAGGTTTGACTGTAGATGGGTATCAAAGTAAAATCTTACCAACTTTATTTTCCAGGAAAGTTGTTACCATGGAAACGAAGATTGAAAACCGGCTGAACATGAAGGATCTGGATCGACTGCAGGATGCCTTTATGGTGGGATGACCTCTCGTACATTTCTGTTTTATCTTTCATTATGCATGTAGGCCTACAGTAGGGCGGGCCTCCGTGGCCGAGTGGTTATGGTCATTGGCTTCAAATCACTTGCCCGCTGTAGGTTCGAATCCCACGAATGGCGTCAAATTCTTCCATTTGAGGAAACTCTCCAGCTTGCTTGTTGGTGATTCTAGGTCCGCCTCCGTGGTCGAGTGGTTACGGTCGCAGACTTGTATACCACTGTAACCTATCATCACTGATGGTCACGGGTTCGAGCCCTGCTTAGGCCGTGTCTCATTTATATGAAAAAATTGGCAGTTTCTTACGGAGGTTGGTGCACCCAAGTACTGGTTAACCGCTGGAGCCTGCCCAGGAAAGGTGTTGTTAGGTAAACTGCCCCGCCGGCGATATAGCCAAAAATGGTGCTGATGCAGGCGTAAAACCCGAAATATATATATATATTGTTGGTGATTCTACCTGGGCGTCCGTCCGTGCCTGAAATCCTACTCGGAGGAACATCCGGGCTCTTACTTCACCAATTATAGCTGGAGATTGCCTGTAAGACCTAAGCTGTTGGTGCGATTTAAGCCCAACAAACAAAGAATATGTGTACCGTATACCTTCCAATAAGTGTTTTCCTGATGACTCTAAGTCACTTAAAGTAATTTATGCATATTTTTAGTATGAATAATTTTGTTACACTTCTATTACCTCTTCGTTATATGCATGTACCGTATACCTTCCAATAAGTGTTTTCCTGGTGACTTGCCTGGTTCTAAGTCACTTAAAGCAGCATTACATCGTAATAAAGGATGTTTTGGGTAAAATATAAATACTAATGTGTGTGTGTTTACAAAAATCGAAATAGTCGCTCAGAAACGATAAAATTCCAATAAATTTAAACCGTCGTATACGCGACTTTGTTTATCAACACACGAAATGTAAACAACGCACAGCGTGCATGCGTGAAACAACATAGAATGTAGAAAACAACGTATATCTTTTGAACATGAAAGACTATCTGTCTATCTTCCTCCAATGTCGAACCCCTCACGGGGATGTAGAAATGTCCCTAAAAGACTTAGCTAACAGAGGTATGAATCAACGTATCAAGTAATTTAATTAAAAAAGACAACGTAGGACAAATGGGGACGATGCATTCCGAATGTAAACAAGTGCGGACGATGCGTTCCGGTTGTAAACAAGTGCGTGACCGATCGACTCGAGAAGTCCTACTTTCGGTTTCGAGTTTGTTTTATCGCAAAAAAACACTGTTTACCAAATGAACATAAGCATACAAAGTATAATGTTAGAATGTGTAGCAGCATTGCAACCCATATGTAAAAATTGATTTTTTCAAATATCTTTTGTTTCATACGATGTAATGCTGCTTTAAAGTAATTTATGCATATTTTTAGTATGAATAATTTTGTTACATTTCTGTTACCTCTTCGTTATATGCATGTACCGTATACCTTCCAATAAGTATTTTCCTGGTGACTCTTAAGTCACTTAAAGTAATTTATGCATATTTTTAGTATGAATAATTTTGTTACATTTCTATTACCTCTTCGTTATATGCATGTACCGTATTCCCTCCAATGAGTGCCTGCATTAGTCACTTCTTAAAGTGATTTTTCCTGTTTCGCAGGACTGTGTTATAGTATAGGTATACGTTATAGTATAGGTATACGTTATAGTATAGGTATACGTTATAGTATAGGTATACGTTATAGTATAGGTATACGTTATAGTATAGGTATACATTATAGTAGAGGTATACGTTAATAGTATAGGTATACGCTATAGTATAGGTATACGTTATAGTATAGGTATACGCTATAGTATAGGTATACGTTATAGTATAGGTATATGTTATAGTATATGTTATAGTATAGGTATACGTTATAGTATACGTTATAGTATAGGTATACGTTATAGTATAGGTATACGTTATAGTATAGGTATACGTTATAGTAGAGGTATACGTTATAGTATAGGTATACGTTATAGTATAGGTATACGCTATAGTATAGGTATACGTTATAGTATAGATATACGCTATAGTATAGGTATACGTTATAGTATAGGTATACGTTATAGTATAGGTATACGTTATGGTATAGGTATACGTTATAGTATAGGTATAGTATAGGTATACGTTATAGTATAGGTATACGTTATAGTATAAGTATACGTTATAGTAGAGGTATACGTTATAGTATAGGTATACGTTATAGTATAGGTATACGTTATAGTATAGGTATACGTTATAGTATACGTTATAGTATAGGTATACGCTATAGTATAGGTATACGTTATAGTATAGGTATACGTTATAGTATAGGTATACGTTATAGTAGAGGTATACGTTATAGTATAGGTATACGTTATAGTAGAGGTATACGTTATAGTAGAGGTATACGTTATAGTATAGGTATACGTTATAGTATAGGTATACGTTATAGTATAGGTACCATATACAAGTTATGTCAAAGTTTTTATTGGCATAAACATCGCCAAGAAACATGATTGGCGGTTACATACAAAGTTTACAGAAAAGCATGATATATATATATATACGGTATGAGTACCATAAGCATAGCAATAACATTTACGAAATATATTCAACCCCAAGTAACTGACATGGACTGGTGCGTGATATTTTCAGACCAATAAATTAATAAGAAAATTACCTTTCGACCAGTTCATTTATCAAAAATGGAAATTTTATCTAAAAATAGTAATAATTATTACTGGCAAAAAAGTGCAGATCCTGATGAGACGGCTCGTCACGAGCCGGCTCATCTGGATCTACACTTTTCATAAGTCTATTTAGAGGCCTGTGAGGTTGAAAGGGTTAACAATATAATTGGTTTCAGTGTCCCACAAATCATTATTATACAAGTAGTAACATTCGTTTATTTAATTAATATCATTTCTTTTACTTGTTGCTAAATAAATATATTTAGCTAGATTGACATGTTTTCTTGTACATGTACATTATATGCCTATAAGTGGTTTCATCATTTATATTGGTCACTTCCAGACGGATCTGTAGTCCAGTGGTAACACGCTGGACTTGTAATCCAGGGATCGCTGGTTCGATCCCCCGTCTGACCCTAATAAAATTAACAGTCTTTCAGATGGGACTTTAAACCGAGGTCTCGTGTCGGTGCTTTACACCGTGCACGTAAAAGAACCAGAGGAGACTCTGGAATGGGTCTCTGTCTGTATCATTGCACTATCCTCCAATAATCTAAAATGACTAATCTCTTCAGGAGGCGTAGTTCATATGGGTAACCGGTAGCGACGATAAATAAACGTAAAACACACTAAATTTGTCACTTACAAATTTTATATGTATAATGTGTCAGCCTCGGTACATTATATTTGCTCACTTTATCACGTTAGTGTAAATGTTAATTAGAATTTATGCATTTTTATTCCCACCTTTAGCTTGATAGATTAGTAAGTATTGCAGGCAGCATGTGTTATATGCAAGCTTATAGCTGCATGGAAACATTAATAGCTGATCACATCATGCCCTGATAGCTTATATCTGCATGGAAACATTAATAGCTGATCGCATCATGCCCTGATAGCTTATAGCTGCATGGAAACATTAATAGCTGATCGCATCATGCCCTGATAGCTTATATCTGCATGGAAACATTAATAGCTGATCGCATCATGCCCTGATAGCTTATATCTGCATGGAAACATTAATAGCTGATCGCATCATGCCCTGATAGCTTATAGCTGCATGGAAACATTAATAGCTGATCGCATCATGCCCTGATAGCTTATATCTGCATGGAAACATGGCCGGGGTTGCATGGAAACATGGCGGGGGTTGCATGGAAACATTAATAGCTGATCGCATCATGCCCTGATAGCTTATAGCTGCATGGAAACATGGCCGGGGTTGCATGGAAACATGGCCGGGGTTGCATGGAAACATTAATATTTGATAGCTTATATCTGCATGGAAATGTTATATACATTGAAACATTGCGGGGGGTGCATGGAAACATTAATATTTGATAGCTTATATCTGCATGGAAATGTTATATACATTGAAACATTGCGGGGGGTGCATGGAACATTAATATTTGATAGCTTATATCTGCATGGAAATGTTATATACATTGAAACATTGCGGGGGGGGGTGCATGGAAACATTAATATTTGATAGCTTATATCTGCATGGAAATGTTATATACATTGAAACATGCGGGGGGGGGCGGAAACATTATATTATAGCTATATCTGCATGGAAATGTAATACATTGAACATTGCGGGGGTGCATGGAAACATTAATATTTGATAGCTTATATCTGCATGGAAATGTTATATACATTGAAACATTGCGGGGGGTGCATGGAAACATTAATATTTGATAGCTTATATCTGCATGGAAATGTTATATACATTGAAACATTGCGGGGGGTGCATGGAAACATTAATATTTGATAGCTTATATCTGCATGGAAATGTTATATACATTGAAACATTGCGGGGGGTGCATGGAAACATTAATTTTTGATCATATCATGCCCAAGGACGACTGTGTGTTATTTTCAAGCTAATATCTATATGAAAATATTAATTGTTGATCATATCATGACCTGGGCAGATGTGTGTTATATACAAGCTAATAATTATCTGCATGGAAACATTAATATTTGATTGTATCATACCCTGATAGCTCTGCATGTTATATACATTGAAACATGGCAGGGTTTGCATGGAAACATTAATTTTTGATCATATCATGCCCAAGACAGCTGTGTGTTATTTTCAAGCTTATATCTGCATGGAAATGTTATGTTCATGGAAACATGGCGGGTTGCATGGAAACATTAATATTTGATAGCTTATAGCTGCATGGAAATGTTAATATTTGAACATATCATGCCCAGGATGGCTGTGTTATATACAAGCTTATATCTGCACGGAAATGTTAATATTTGAACATATCGTGCCCAGGGCAGCTGTGTTATATACAAGCTTATATCTGCACGGAAATGTTAATATTTGAACATATCGTGCCCGGGGCAGCTGTGTTATATACAAGCTTATATCTGCATGGAAATGTTAATATTTGAACATATCGTGTCCGGGGCAGCTGTGTTATATACAAGCTTATATCTGCATGGAAATGTTAATATTTGAACATATCGTGCCCGGGGCAGCTGTGTTATATACAAGCTTATATCTGCATGGAAATGTTAAAACCCACTGCATGGAAATGTTAATATTTGAACATATCGTGTCCGGGGCAGCTGTGTTATATACAAGCTATATCTGCATGGAAATGTTAATATTTGAACATATCGTGCCCGGGGCAGCTGTGTTATATACAAGCTTATATCTGCATGGAAATGTTAATATTTGAACATATCGTGCCCGGGGCAGCTGTGTTATATACAAGCTTATATCTGCATGGAAATGTTAATATTTGAACATATCGTGTCCAGGGCAGCTGTGTTATATACAAGCTTATATCTGCATGGAAATGTTAATATTTGAACATATCGTGTCCAGGGCAGCTGTGTTATATACAAGCTTATATCTGCACGGAAATGTTAATATTTGAACATATCGTGCCCAGGGCAGCTGTGTTATATACAAGCTTATATCTGCATGGAAATGTTAATATTTGAACATATCGTGCCCGGGGCAGCTGTGTGTTATATACAAGCTTATATCTGCATGGAAATGTTAATATTTGAACATATCGTGCCCGGGGCAGCTGTGTGTTATATACAAGCTTATATCTGCATGGAAATGTTAATATTTGAACATATCGTGCCTGGGGCAGATGTAATTATCCAATTTCATGGCAAGTGTCAATTAACACCTGCCGTGGTTTATTCACACCTCCACAGGCGATTTCTTTTGTATTCTAACTTTGTAAGGTTTTATTGATGGTCACGGGTTCGAGCCCCGCTCAGGCCGTGTCTCATTTATATGAAAAAGTTGGCAGTTTCTTACGGAGGTTGGTGCACCCAAGTACTGGTTAACCGCTGGAGCCTGCCCAGGAAAGGTGTTGTTAGGTAAACTGCCCGCCGGCGATATAGCCCAAAATGGTGCTGATGCAAGCGTAAAACTCGAATCATATAATATATAAAAAAAAAAGGTTTTATGATATATCGAAAAGGAAACAACAACGACGTATCTGGTTTTATGACAGTTTATTTAAATTTTGCAAATATATTTTGTTTATCTTGTTACATATAATATACTGTTACATAAATAATACTGTTACAGTATTCGAATATTCGGTCGTTCGATCGAATATTCGACTATTTGCATATTCGGTGCCATCCCTAGTGTTTATATACAAGCCAATTTGTGCATGGACATGTTATATATTCAACTATATGGATTGAGACTGTTTCCAAAATGATTCTGATGGACATACATCATATCTTTGCTAACTTGGTAGACATACTTGTAGACAACAACACCGAGTTTAAAGCATGAACAAGTGTATTGGGTAAGATTTGTAGAGATGGTATAATTTATAAACTATCTTCTCTATACTACTGGTGGTGTAGACATTATATTCTGAATGCTAACTTGGTAGACATACTTGTAGACAACAACACCGAGTTTAAAGCATGAACAAGTGTATTGGGTAAGATTTGTAGAGATGGTATAATTTATAAACTATCTTCTATATACTACTGGTGGTGTAGACATTATATTCTGAATGCTAACTTGGTAGACATACTTGTAGACAACAACACCGAGTTTAAAGCATGAACAAGTGTATTGGGTAAGATTTGTAGAGATGGTATAATTTATAAACTATCTTCTATATACTACTGGTGGTGTAGACATTATATTCAGAATGCTAACTTGGTAGACATACTTGTAGACAACAACACCGAATTTAAAGCATGAACAAGTGTATTGGGTAAGATTTGTAGAGACAGTATATAAACTATCTTCTCTATACTACTGGTGGTGTGGACATTATATCATGAATGCTAACTTGGTAGACATACTTGTAGACAACAACACCGAGTTTAAAGCATGAACAAGTGTATTGGGTAAGATTTGTAGAGATGGTATATTAAATATATTATATTACTGGTGGTGTGGATATTATTTTCTAAATGCTAACTTGATATACTTGACATACTTGTAGACAACAACACCGAGTTTAAAGAAAGAACAAGTATACTGTGTTAGATTTGTAGAGACAGTGTATTAAATTCTTTTATGCTTTCCAATGAATGATAAGAGTTTATTTTCTCAGTGAAAGATGAAGAGGGCATTTTGTATTCCTGCGCGGTTAGATGTACTTTTGTATTTTAGCTATTTTCTGACTATCATGAACAGTTATTTATTAAGTGATATATATATATATTCTAATGAATTTGTTTTGTCTGTAGTTTTTAATTGTGACAGCACATTGAAACTAACTTGAAAATTATACAGGAACTATTTGTATTACGGACGTTCACACTAAGAGAAGTGGTTGTGTCACATAGTGCAATGAGGCTCCTGGTTGAGACAGGGCAGTTAAAATGAATAAAATTTGAAAAAATATATTATATTAGAAAAATGTGTTCCAAACTGCATTACCGTTATCAGATATTTAAATGAAAGAAAACACATCGAAGAACATTATAGCCTTTATGAAAACAAACTAGAAGCTCACAATAGAAAGTGGAACAAATTGATATTAGACTGATATAAGTAAACTCGCACGTATGTAACAGCAATGATTCACTTCCATGCCACGCTAACCTTCGTTTAAACCATCCTTGACAGGAACTGGTTTGTTTCTATTATCTTCACTTCCATGCTTCACTTCCATGCCAGGCTAACCTTCGTTTAAACCATCCTTGACAGGAACTTGTTTGTTTCTATTATCTTCACTTCCATGCTTCACTTCCATGCCAGGCTAACCTTCGTTTAAACCATCCTTGACAGGAACTTGTTTGTTTCTATTATCTTCACTTTCATGCTTCACTTCAATGCCAGCCTAACCTTCGTTTAAACCATCCTTGACAGGAACTTGTTTGTTTCTATTATCTTCACTTCCATGCTTCACTTCCATGCCAGGCTAACCTTCGTTTAAACCATCCTTGACAGGAACTTGTTTGTTTCTATTATCTTCACTTCCATGCTTCACTTCCATGCCAGGCTAACCTTCGTTTAAACCATCCTTGACAGGAACTTGTTTGTTTCTATTATCTTCACTTCCATGCTTCACTTCAATGCCAGCCTAACCTTCGTTTAAACCATCCTTGACAGGAACTTGTTTGTTTCTATTATCTTCACTTCCATGCTTCACTTCCATGCCAGCCTAACCTTCATTTAAACCATCCTTGACAGGAACTTGTTTGTTTCTATTATCTTCACTTCCATGCTTCACTTCCATGCCAGCCCTTCGTTTAAACCATCCTTGACAGGAACTTGTTTGTTTCTATTATCTTCACTTTCATGCTTCACTTCCATGCCAGTCTAACCTTCATTTAAACCATCCTTGACAGGAACTTGTTTGTTTCTATTATCTTCACTTCCATGCTTCACTTCCATGCCAGGCTAACCTTCGTTTAAACCATCTTTGATATGAACTTGTTTGTTTCAATTTCCTCCACTTCCATGCTAGCCTAACCTTCGTTTAAACCATCCTTGACAGGAACTTGTTTGTTTCTATTATCATCACTTTCATGCTTCACTTCCATGCCAGTCTAACCTTCATTTAAACCATTCTTTTCTGTATTTGTTTACTCTACTTTAGTAAGTTACTTTGATTAAATGCTACAGTTTTCCGAAATGTTAATTTATTACTGTAAAAATGTATTTTGTGTGATGCAGACGTACTTTTGTTTTAACAGTTTAGTAAAAACCACCGTTGATTGAGCTAGCTACCATTTTGTTTCTTTAGACTGTGGTGTAAAATTCTGTATATATTTTTAAGCTGATCTGTTTACTGCTACGGATTGACCGTAGTTTCTATGGAAAACATGTCGAAATTACACACTATGTTGTAATGTCGGAAAACTACGGATTTCAAAAAAATCGCTGAATTTCCAAATTTTGTGTTATCAAAGCCAACAGAGTGCCGATTAAAACATATAACGTATAATAATAATGCACTGACGCAAGAACTCACTTTGAAATCCATGATAACAGTTATTTTCGTACGGTATTGCGGGAGATCGAACCTATAATCTCTCTTCTCTCTCCCTCGTGGTGATGGATTCCATCAGGAATGAGGTCTCGAGAGTGATTAATATAAGTTGTAATAACTTGTTTCGCAATCGAGCTAAAATAAATTTGTAAAAACTATAATCCCTGGATTAACTCATCCAGCATGATACCCACTGGACCACTGATACGCATACGACTGTGCCCTAAGGCAAAGGCATTTAAATTCCACATGCCTCTTCTCTCTCCCTCGTGGCGATGCATTCCAGTAGGAATGAGGTCTCGAGAGTGATTAATAATATAAGTTGGTTTAAGCAGTATTTATTCCAATAAATTTACATGTATAACACAAAAAATGTTACAAATTACATAAATTATGAATGGTTTGGATTGGAAAACAAGTTTTCAGAAAACTTATATTAATTCCTCTCCAAGTCTGCTCAATCGAGCTAAAATAAATTGGTATGAACTAATAGTGCTTCCATTAAAATCTGAACACTCCATACACTACAAATTTGATTTTTAGGGGGATTATGTCTTTAATGAATTGTTCCTGTTTTTTGCAGAATGAGGGAGATGGGTACGACAATAAGCTGAGTTTGAACAAGGAACAGTTCTGTGAGGCCCTGTCTATACTGCTGAATAAAGGGTCACGGGAAGAGGTGAGTTCTGTGAGGCCCTGTCTATACTGTAGAATAAAGGGTCACGAGAAGAGGTGAGTTCTGTGAGGCCCTGTCTATACTGTAGAATAAAGGGTCGCGAGAAGAGGTGAGTTCTGTGAGGGCCTGTCTATACTGTAGAATAAAGGGTCGTGAGAAGAGGTGAGTTCTGTGAGGGCCCTGTCTATACTGTAGAATAAAGGATCACGAGAAGAGGTGAGTTCTGTGAGGGCCTGTCTATACTGTAGAATAAAGGGTCGTGAGAAGAGGTGAGTTCTGTGAGGGCCCTGTCTATACTGTAGAATAAAGGATCGTGAGAAGAGGTGAGTTCTGTGAGGGCCCTGTCTATACTGTAGAATAAAGGGTCGTGAGAAGAGGTGAGTTCTGTGAGGCCTTGTCTGTACTGTAGAATAAAGGGTCGCGAGAAGAGGTGAGTTCTGTGAGGGCCTGTCTGTACTGTAGAATAAAGGGTCGTGAGAAGAGGTGAGTTCTGTGAGGCCTTGTCTATACTGTTGAATAAAGGGTCACGAGAAGAGGTGAGTTCTGTGAGGGCCTGTCTATACTGCTGAATAAAGGGTCATGGGAAGAGGTGAGTTCTGTGAGGGCCCTGTCTATACTGCTGAATAAAGGGTCATGGGAAGAGGTGAGTTCTGTGAGGGCCTGTCTATACTGCTGAATAAAGGGTCATGGGAAGAGGTGAGTTCTGTGAGGGCCCTGTCTATACTGCTGAATAAAGGGTCACAGGAAGAGGTGAGTTCTGTGAGGGCCCTGTCTATACTGCTGAATAAAGGGTCACAGGAAGAGGTGAGTTCTGTGAGGGCCCTGTCTATACGGCTGAATAGAGGGTCACGGGAAGAGGTGAGTTCTGTGAGGCCCTGTCTATACTGTAGAATAAAGGGTCGCGAGAAGAGGTGAGTTCTGTGAGGGCCTGTCTATACTGTAGAATAAAGGGTCGTGAGAAGAGGTGAGTTCTGTGAGGGCCCTGTCTATACTGTAGAATAAAGGGTCGTGAGAAGAGGTGAGTTCTGTAAGGCCTTGTCTGTACTGTAGAATAAAGGGTCGTGAGAAGAGGTGAGTTCTGTGAGGCCCTGTCTATACTGTTGAATAAAGGGTCACGAGAAGAGGTGAGTTCTGTGAGGGCCCTGTCTATACGGCTGAATAAAGGGTCACGAGAAGAGGTGAGTTCTGTGAGGGCCCTGTCTATACTGCTGAATAAAGGGTCATGGGAAGAGGTGAGTTCTGTGAGGCCCCTGTCTATACTGTAGAATAAAGGGTCGCGAAAAGAGGTGAGTTCTGTGAGGGCCTGTCTATACTGCTGAATAAAGGGTCACAGGAAGAGGTGAGTTCTGTGAGGGCCTGTCTATACTGCTGAATAAAGGGTCACAGGAAGAGGTGAGTTCTGTGAGGGCCCTGTCTATACTGCTGAATAAAGGGTCACGAGAAGAGGTGAGTTCTGTGAGGGCCCTGCCTATACGGCTGAATAAAGGGTCACGAGAAGAGGTGAGTTCTGTGAGGGCCCTGCCTATACGGCTGAATAAAGGGTCATGGGAAGAGGTGAGTTCTGTGAGGGCCCTGTCTATACTGTAGAATAAAGGGTCGCGAGAAGAGGTGAGTTCTGTGAGGGCCTGTCTATACTGCTGAATAAAGGGTCACAGGAAGAGGTGAGTTCTGTGAGGGCCTGTCTATACTGTTGAATAAAGGGTCGGGAGAAGAGGTGAGTTCTGTGAGGGCCCTGTCTATACTGCTGAATAAAGGGTCACAGGAAGAGGTGAGTTCTGTGACACCATGTTTATTGTACGTGTGAATAAAGGGTTTTGAGACATGGTGAGTTCTGTGAAGCCCTGTTTGTGCTTCTGAATATAGGGTCCAGATAACTTGTGAAATATGTGAGGCCCTGTCTATTCTTCAAGGGTTATTTCTTTCAGTATGGTAACTATTTGACAAGATAGATGTGACGCGGGAGGGGACAGTGGACTGCGATAAGTTTGCATCTCAAAGGTTTTATTTGTTTCAGTATGGGTCCGCCTCCGTGGTCGAGTGGTTACGGTCGCTGACTTGTATACCACTGTAACCTATCATCACTGATGGTCACGGGTTCGAGCCCCGCTCAGACCGTGTCTCATTTATATGAAAAAGTTGGCAGTTTCTTACGGAGGTTGGTGCACCCAAGTACTGGTTAACCGCTGGAGCCTGCCCAGGAAAGGTGTTGTTAAGTAAACTGCCCGCCGGCGATATAGCCCAAAATGGTGCTGATGCAGGTGTAAAACCCGAAAATATAACATAACTTTGTTTCAGTATGGTGAATTATTTGACAAGATAGATGTGACACGGGAGGGGACCGTGGACTGGGATAAGTTTGCAGCCCACATGCTACTGGAGTTCTACGAGAAGGATGACAGAGTTAAATCTACACAGGTCCCGCAGTGGAAGGATCTGAGGCATCTACCGAGGTATTGATTTACATACATGTACGGTAACTAGGGAGATGAACTAAGGGGAAGCAAATACATGGGACCCCCCTAGTTAGGGGCCCATTTGGCAGCTGTGTGAATATAAACAAAATTAAAAAAGGTATTACTGTCCTGAAGGGGCCTCTCTGGCCATGCGGTTACGGTCGTTGACTTCAAATCAATTGCATCTCACCACTGTAGGTGCGAATCCAACTTGAGGTGTTGAATTATTTTATGTGAGGAAGCTATTCAGCTGGTTTGCTTGCTAGGTGTCGGGACGCTTCTACCCGGGTACCCGTCAGTGCTTAAAGTAAGACAGCTCAGACGGGCACCCGGGGTCTTCCTCCACCAATAGTAGCTGGAGAGCCACCATATGGGCACCCGGGGTCGTCCTCCACCAATAGTAGCTGGAGAGCCACCATATGGGCACCCGGGGTCGTCCTCCACCAATAGTAGCTGGAGAGCCACCATATGGTCACCCGGGGTCTTCCTCCACCAATAATAGCTGGAGAGCCACCATATGGGCACCCGTGGTCTTCCTCCACCAATAGTAGCTGGAGAGCCACCATACAGGCCCGGGGTCTTCCTCCACCAATAGTAGCTGGAGAGCCACCATACGGGCACCCGGGGTCTTTCTCCACCAATAATAGCTGGAGAGCCACCATACGGGCACCAGGGTCTTCCTCCACCAATAATAGCTGGAGAGCCACCATATGGGCACCCGTGGTCTTCCTCCACCAATAGTAGCTGGAGAGCCACCATACGGGCACCCGGGGTCTTCCTCCACCAATAATAGCTGGAGAGCCACCATACGGGCACCCGGGGTCTTCCTCCACCAATAATAGCTGGAGAGCCACCATACGGGCACCCGGGGTCTTCCTCCACCAATAGTAGCTGGAGAGCCACCATACGGGATCCCGGGGTCTTCCTCCACCAATAATAGCTGGAGAGCCACCAGATGACATAAAAGAAACTCTTGGTGCGACTTAAACCTGAAAAACAAAAAGTCATATTTGTATCCCCTAGGGCAGAGATGGAATAGCCAACCAACTACAGAGATACGATGTTTCTGTTATTGTCTCATACCTGTCCTATTGAAGAAACATGACTCCTCTCAAGGCAGGCAGTCCTTCATGTGTATTTGCCTCCGTGGAGCCACCGTGGTGAAATGGATTCGGTGTCCGTCTCGTATTCCAGAGGTTGTGAAGTCGTACCCCGTCAGAACCCACAGTGGTGATGCCCTTAGGCAAGACCTTTAAATCCGTATCACCTCTTCTCTCTCCCTCATAGCGATGGATTCAATCTGGAATGATGTCTCGAGCGTGATTAAACAAATGTTGTAAGAACTTGTTTCGCAATCGAGCAGAAAGAAATTTGTAGAAACTGTTGGTTCAAGTTATTGTGTGTACATGGAATATTTTATTTATATAAATTTACACAAAACGAATGTCAAATGCATTGATGTATACTCAATGGGGGATAGCAATAACAATGGTGCTCATGGGAAGCATAGACTGTGTGCATTAGAATGTTCCGGTAAGATATTAATATCGAACTATTGTAATGTATAGATCTATGAAGTTATACCGTCTCCGTTGCCTAGTGGTGAAGGCGTCGGCCTACAGAGTGGGAGGTCGAAGGTTTGAATCTTGCCAGGGGTTGGAGTACATTTAAAGGGTACACATTGCTAGGCGATTAGTAATGGTGTGTGTATGTGTGCAGTAGATATATCTCAATGGCCTAGTGGTTAAGACGTCCTCCTACAGAGCGGGAGGTCGAAGGTTCGAAACTTGCCAGGGGTTTGTTCTGATATGGCAGGTTGGTGAGCCGCCAGATAGTTAAATAAAGGTTACCGATTGCTTACCAGCCTGGCATACAAGCATAGGATTCGGGAAGTACTGATGTTCATAAAAAAGAGGTGCCTCATAAGTCAGAAATGGCTGGCCCTTTAAATAGGGGTGACACTATAATAAATAAACACTTTACTTTGTATAGTACATGTATGACAGGCAGGCTTTATGGTAGCAACATATTAAGTGTTTATTTTCGACCTATGACTTATATTGCATTTTCAGTCCACATAAAGAATTGATACAGAGAGTGGCTTTCCTGAAAAATGTTAACAGATATATTGCTATCAGCAAGGTAAGCTATGTGTTGTTAGAATTGCAGCCAACCAAGGGAATCACAGAAAGTTGCTGCTTAGCACAGGTGGATGCTCAATAGAGGTAAAATGTATAATAAAACAACATATTGGAAATCTGGAAACTGGCTGTTTAATACAGGTGACCTCTAACACAGGTTTGACTGTATGTACTAAATCAATGCTGCATTACTAAGAGGCTGTACGTATATAGTTCTTAAACTTTAAACATATCAACTTTATCGAGGTGATATTTCTAGACACATTTGTAGAAACTTCTCCCTTGTATACTTTCAATTTCTCCCTTTTAGATCTCTTTAGACTTCTCCCTTGTACACATTAGAATTCTCCCTTGAATATTTTTAATTTCTCCCTTTTATATCTTAGCCATCTCCCTTGTATACTTTAAATTTCTCACTTATATTTCTTATACATCTCCCTTGTAGTATACATCTCCCTTGTACAACTTATACATCTCCCTTGTACACCTTATACATCTCCCTTGTAGTATACATCTCCCTTGTACACCTTATACATCTCCCTTGTATGCCTTATACATCTCCCTTGTATACCTTATACATCTCCCTTGTATACCTTATACATCTCCCTTGTATACCTTATACATCTCCCTTGTATGCCTTATACATCTCCCTTGTATACCTTATACATCTCCCTTGTACACCTTATACATCTCCCTTGTATGCCTTATACATCTCCCTTGTTTGCCTTATACATCTCCCTTGTATGCCTTATACATCTCCCTTGTTTGCCTTATACATCTCCCTTGTATGCCTTATACATCTCCCTTGTTCCTTATACATCTCCCTTGTATGCCTTAACTTCTCCATTGTATACTTTAGGTCCACCTCCATTGTCGAGCGGTTAAGGTCGCTGACTTGTATACCACTGTAACCTATCATCACTGATGGTCACGGGTTCGAGCCCCGCTCAGACCGTGTCTCATTTATATGAAAAAGTTGGCAGTTTCTTACAGAGGTTGGTGCACCCAAGTACTGGTTAACCGCTGGAGCCTGCCCAGGAAAGGTGTTGTTAGGTAAACTGCCTGCCGGCGATATAGCCCGAAATGGTGCTGATGCAGGCGTAAAATCTGAAATATAACATAACATATATTTATTATAGGAGGGCACGATATCGAACTGGGGAGTAGATATGAAGTTACAGAGGGCCCTGAAGACCGGCACAGACTCGTGCAAGGCACGCGACCTCTGGGTGACCTACTTCGTAGTTCTGCATAATGTCAATAAGATAGCCCTATCTTTCACCAGCAAGGAAATTGGTAAAAATATTTGTTTTGTAAAAATATAAATCATTGACAATTTTAGTACAATCCATTTGTAGTCGTTGCAAAACTAGCTCATCTCTTACCAGATCTCATTGGTCACTTTTTTAACGATAACTTGGTAAACATACCATAACCATTGAAAATTTAAATAAAATCCATTGCAGTCGTTGCAAACTCGCCAGATGTCGTCGATTACTATTTAGACATAAAATAGGTAAATATGTCAAGCTATCTGAATTTACTTAACCCTTTCCTTCATAGGTCCGCCTCCGTGGTCGAGTGGTGTGGGGTCCGCCTCCGTTGTCGAGTGGTTAAGGTCGCCGACTTGTATACCACTGTAACCTATCATCACTGATGGTCGTGGGTTCGAGCCCCGCTCAGACCGTGTCTCATTTATATGAAACAGTTGGCAGTTTCTTATGGAGGT
Organism: Archivesica marissinica; assembly: GCA_014843695.1. Classification (NCBI taxonomy): domain Eukaryota; kingdom Metazoa; phylum Mollusca; class Bivalvia; order Venerida; family Vesicomyidae; genus Archivesica; species Archivesica marissinica. The sequence goes on from CM026388.1 coordinate 43,471,090, forward strand.
TGGTGCACCCAAGTACTGGTTAACCGCTGGAGTCTGCCCAGGAAAGGTGTTGTTAGGTAAACTGCCCGCCGGCGATATAGCCCAAAATGGTGCTGATGCAGGCGTAAAACCCGAAATATAATAATAATAATTTCCTTCATAGAAATTTAGGTTAATATACTGTTATATCTCCATACAAACGACAGCCATTTAGCTATCATGCAGTGGATAAGTAGTCGCCATATCTATCCCACCTCCATAGATATTACTGGGACTTCATAGAGATTTAGGTTAATATACTATTATAACTCCATACAAACGACAGCCATTTAGCTATCATGCAGTGGATATGTAGTTGCCATATCTATCCCACCTCCATAGATATTACTGGGACTACATAAAGATTTAGATTAATATACTGTTATATCTCCATACAAGCGACAGCCATTTCGCTATCATGCAGTGGATAAGTAGTCGCCATATCTATCCCACCTTCATAGATATTACTGGGACTACATAGAGATTTAGGTTAATATACTATTATATCTCCATACAAACGACAGCCATTTATCTATCATGCAGTGGATAAGTGGTCGCCATATCTAACCCACCTTCATAGATATTACTGGGACTACATAGAGATTTAGATTAATATACTGTTATATCTCCATACAAACAACAGCCATTTATCTATCATGCAGTGGATAAGTAGGGCCCATAGTATATTATTAACCTAAATCTCTATGAAGGAAAGGGTTAAACCATGCACATCTCACTGCATGATAGTTAATGGCTGTCATTGTATGGATATATTAACCTAAATCTCTATGAAGGAAAGGGTTAAACCATGCACATCTCACTGCATGATAGTTAATGGCTGTCATTTGTATGGATATATTAACCTAAATCTCTATGAAGGAAAGGGTTAAACCATGCACATCTCACTGCATGATAGTTAATGGCTGTCATTGTATGGATATATTAACCTAAATCTCTATGAAGGAAAGGGTTAAACCATGCACATCTCACTGCATGATAGTTAATGGCTGTCATTGTATGGATATATTAACCTAAATCTCTATGAAGGAAAGGGTTAAACCATGCACATCTCACTGCATGATAGTTAATGGCTGTCATTGTATGGATATATTAAACCTAAGTCTGAAGGAAAGGGTTAAGAGACCTCACAAAATCTTTAGAATTTAATTTATTTGAACCTGTGTGGTTTCCAGAAGCGAACTTGTTAAAATGAATTTCTTTTAAAGCGACATTACACTGCAAAAAGCAAATAAAATGCATTTTTTCACTTATATATAAATGCATAGCTACTACAAATTCTTCTAAATACATTCAAACACTAACATTGAATCCATCAATAGTATTTTTGTGGTATACAAACTTTCAAACGAGAAATTAGGATTTCATATAACGTTCATCCGCGCTCCTGAATTGACGTTTATCATTGTAGCCAATACTAAACACGCGACACTTTCGATTAGAGATAATTTAACTGAGACTAGTCTACAAATAATATGCATAGGCACACATTTGAGATATCTGTATTTGTACCATACCTCGTGTTGTATTACGCATGAATGTCGACTCTATATACATTATTTTGTTACGACGTTTGTTTATGTGTTGAAAAACTCAGTTTTTGAGGCAAATATTTGGAAACAATTGATACCATATAATAGCAAATTACATTCTGCAGACGTTTGAGTTTTCACCGATGTAGTGTCGCTTTAATGCAATTTTCTGCAATTTTCAACTTTCTTCTGCTTGGCGTTCGCCTCTGTGAACTCATTAATTCTGTGGATGGTGTTAGGTTTCCAGCAAATGAAAATGTTAAATTTGGTCTTGGTTCCATTAAATCTGTGAAATTGTAAATTTAACTTTAATTGTTGGATCTCACTTTATGAACTCACTAACAGTTTAAATTTTTCGAAATCGGTTAAATAAAAATTCTTGTTGTCATCAAATCTTTCAAGTTTTAAATAAAAATCGTAATTTCCTGCCGATCGCGATTGGTTTCCAGTCTGGAAATTTGTAAAAACAACGAATGGAATTGAGTAGCAATTTTGACCCAAGAGTACTTGGAAACGATCCTTTCATGCTTGGTTAGATGTACATTACATAAATGGGAGACTATCTTTGCTTTAATGTTGGATATTTGGTAAGTATCTAATCACCAATCGTGAGTGAATACTTTACTCTGGTAGCGAGGGTCTACGGGGTGGGGCGATGGCATCTGAACATACTTGACTGTTTTTCTACATGTGATTTTTATCTCGCTAGAAATGATTAATTCTTTCATTTTTCAATTTCATTGTAGTATCACTATCACTCTACACAATCTTAGTAATTCATACAAAATATTAGTCCGCCTCCGTGGTAGAGTGGTTAAGGTCGCTGACTTGTATACCACTGTAACCTATCATCACTGATGGTCACGGGTTCGAGTCCCGCTCAGGCCGTGTCTCATTTATATGAAAAAGTTGGCAGTTTCTTAAGGAGGTTGGTGTACCCAAATACTGGTTAAACGCTGGAGCCTGCCCAGGAAAGGTGTTATTAAGTAAACTGCCCTCCGGCGATATAGCCCGAAATGGTGCTGATGCAGGCGTAAAACCCAAAATATAACATATAATCATACAAAATATACCATAACTTATATATCTGATGAAATGGGGACAAAACCAAATCTAATGTTGTTGTAACTTGTTGTCCAGCCCATTTGTGTGTATGTAATACTTGTAGGTTTTTTTTATATTATTATTATATACCAAACTTATATAGCGCTCTTTTCATCTAAAAATAAAACATTCAAAAGCGCTTAATGCTGTGCCCGAGGTTATAACACTTTTATCAGATCTCAAGCTCAAGTTCAAATGATTTGATTGGTTGATTATGAGTTTTACTGCCAGCTGAACCAATCAGAAGGTTGAGACTGAGTTCGAGAGACGAGAAAAGTTTTATGACCTAGAGGTCATGTTGGCTGCTTAATGGAGGTGACCACTAACACAGGTGTTGGCTGCTTAATGGAGGTGACCACTAACACAGGTGTTGGCTGCTTAATGGAGGTGACCACTAACACAGGTGTTGGCTGCTTAATGGAGGTGACCACTAACACAGGTGTTGGCTGCTTAATGGAGGTGACCACTAACACAGGTGTTGGCTGCTTAATGGAGGTGACCACTAACACAGGTGTTGGCTGCTTAATGGAGGTGACCACTAACACAGGTGTTGGCTGCTTAATGGAGGTGACCACTAACACAGGTGTTGGCTGCTTAATGGAGGTGACCACTAACACAGGTGTTGGCTGCTTAATGGAGGTGACCACTAACACAGGTGTTGGCTGCTTAATGGAGGTGACCACTAACACAGGTGTTGGCTGCTTAATGGAGGTGACCACTAACACAGGTGTTGGCTGCTTAATGGAGGTGACCACTAACACAGGTGTTGGCTGCTTAATGGAGGTGACCACTAACACAGGTGTTGGCTGCTTAATGGAGGTGACCACTAACACAGGTGTTGGCTGCTTAATGGAGGTGACCACTAACACAGGTTTAACTGTATTCACAGTTATGAATTGAATTCCAAGGCCGAACTACTTTTAATATAATCTCTTTTGTTAAGGCATCTGACTACGGAACTGGAGGTCGAAGATTCTAACCTCGTCGGGGGTGCGGTTCATTCTGATATTGCCAGTTAGAAGTTTGAATTGAATTGCTATTTTTCACGTCATCCTTGTAATAGACATAATAATATTTCCGTGCAATATTGCAGCTATATAATACTTGAGTTCCAAGGTGGAAATATTTCATGCTTGCAATATACATTATAATATTTCTGTGCTATATTCCAGCTGTATATGACTTGAGTTCCAAGGTGGAAATACATCATACTTGTAATATACATTATACTATTTCCGTGCTATATTGCAGCTATTTATGACTTGAGTTCCAAGGTGGTATACATTATACTATTTCCGTGCTATATTCCAGCTATATATGACTTGAGTTCCAAGGTGGAGTTCCTATGTCAGTACAAGGTACAGAATCTACAGTACACGCCGCTCTGTCTGGATTACTGGTAAGGATAGTCTGCATTCAGTTTTATATTTACATCATTATTGCATTAACTTCTGTAGAAGTCGTGATAGCACAATGGAAGCGCGTGCAAAAATGATATGCCTCCCTTCAGGGGGATACAAATTATCTTCTTGCTGATCTCAGATTATTTCTCATAAAGCAATCATTCTAAAGCTTAACCTCATTTGCATTATTGAGCTATTCTCTGTGATAGTACATCAGTATGTAACATTCAAATGATTTTAAAGCTACAAAAACGTGCATGTCGTACAATTTTAGATAACGAATATCCTACAGGTCAATGACCGTAACCACATTGCCACTGAGGCCCCCTCGCCACCCGGACCATCACAATATATCACCTGCCTCCTATCCTCACATGAGTGTTTCAAATTAATGTCACACGGAGAGATTAAAGGGTGAAACAACATCAAAATATTTACATCACTTTTGTTATTTCCTTCGATGTGCCCTGATTGTATACATTTTCGTATGAAGGTTCCTAACTAATGATATGCAGCTGATATGTGCACTCGAGGTTACAGGCATGTGCATTTGCAGTGGTTGGCAGCGTTTTCTCATGGAATGTATTTTGGTTGTTTCTGAGAATTTCTGCTACGTGCTATGTTAAAATTGTTTCGAGTCCGCCTCCGTGGTCAAGTGGTTACGGTCGTTGACTTGTATACCACTGTAACCTATCATCACTGATGGTCACGGGTTCGAGCCCCACTCAGACCGTGTCTCATTTATATGAAAATGTTGGCAGTTTCTTACGGAGGTTGGTGCACCCAAGTACTGCCCAGGAAAGGTGTTGTTAGGTAAACTGCCCGCCGGCGATATAGCCCAAAATGGTGCTGATGCAGGCGTTAAACCCGAAATATAACATAATAAAATTGTTTCAGGTCAAACTCCCTGAATCCAAATGAAGCTATTCTTGTGTTTGGAGACGTTGGTGGCTGCGTCAATGCCCTGTTCTTCAACTCAGCCCAGATTGCTCTGTTTGAACGCCCGCCCGCGCCGGCTGGTGAGAAACAAGGTATGTAGTGGGATTTTCAGAGGTACAGACTAGAACATTGTGTTATTTTACCACTAGTTACTTCTATTTCCTTCCTTGCACTGTATACTCGATCTTCACATAACAGCTTGTATGTTTGCTACTACAGCATCGATTTTGTCACTGCAAATTGTAACAATAAATGTTTTCATGTATTTTTCCTCGATTCAACTTTAAATTCAAGATGGCGGCAGATTTGTGTATCGACTCACGTATAGTCATCAATGTATTCATCCGCACAAAAACACGACGGCTAACTATTTTAATTTCTTCATTTGTGTTTGTTTTTCACCAAATTAGCATAAAAGAAAAAGAAAATTTGTTTGTTTTGAGTGAATATCAATTGGTATGGTCATATCTTCTCGAGCATAGGTTGACCTTTTCTCATTCAAAAATGTGATTAAGGTAATATATATCAGGGCTTGTCCCTTTTTTGACCATTATTTTAATTTTCTTGGAGCCCTCATTAGAGGAAGATAGATAGTATTTCATGTTCAAAATATATTCGTTGTTTTCTACATCCTCTGTTGTTTCACGCATGCGCGCTGTGCGTGTTTACATTTCGTGTGTTGATAAACAAATTCGCGTATACGACAGTTTAAATTTATTGGAATTTTATTGTTTCTGAGCGACTATTTCGATTTTTGTTAACATACACACATTAGTATTTATATTTTACCCAAGACAATCTTTATTACGATGTATTGCTGCTTTCAATTATTGATGCATTTTTTCTGATTTGTAATGAAATAAAGTTTGTGCGACCGGGAAGTATACATAAGATGGTACGATGGTCGCCAGATCTGACAGGTGGGTTTTCTTCTGGTACTCCGGTTTCCTCCCACACGAATGACCACATGTACGCTTTCATCCGCGCCAACGAGAGTGATTAATATAAGTTGTTAAAACTTGCTTCGCAATAAAGTTTAAGAAATAAAAGTCGACCAATAATCGAGAATAAGAGAAAACATCGTTGTCGTAACGAATATCGTAAGTCCACAAAGTACCCTAGATTTATGGAAGGATCCAGTTTAATATAAGCTTTTTGAAGCTATAATTTGACCCTCGACTTATTGAAGGATCCAGTTTAATATAAGCTTTTTGAAGCTATAATTTGACCCTAGACTTATGGAAGGATCCAGTTTTGAATAACCTTTTTGAAGCTATAATTTGACCCTAGACTTATGGAAGGATCCAGTTTTGAATAAGCTTTTTGAAGCTATAATTTGACCCTAGACTTATGGAAGGATCCAGTTTTGAATAAGCTTTTTGAAGCTATAATTTGACCCTAGACTTATGGAAGGATCCAGTTTTGAATAACCTTTTTGAAGCTATAATTTGACCCTAGACTTATGGAAGGATCCAGTTTTGAATAACCTTTTTGAAGCTATAATTTGACCCTAGATTTATGGAAGGATCCAGTTTATTATTAGCTTTTTGAAGCTATAATTTGACCGTCGACTTATGGCCGGGAAGATACGATAGAATGAATGGTCACTATTGCTACATTTCTTTCTTTGCACTATCCTCTAGTTGTACGCTCGGTAACTGAGTGAAACATAGAGGATATTTGTGTTTATTAGGTTTTTATTTCATCGAATAATCACCGAAATATTTATTTCTATGAGTGGCGTTAACACAAATCTTCTTTTTCTTTTATCATTTCCAATGACTTCCAAATTTGGCTAATATAATATTTATTTCCAAATTTTATTCATTTTAGCTGCCCTGTCTGGAGCCTCATTGCACTATGTGACACAACCACACAAACTTTTCTGTTATTGTGAACGTCCGTAATAAGAAATAGTTCTGGTATGATTTTCAAGTTAGTTTCTGCTTGCTGTCAAAATTGAAAACTACAGACAAAACAAATTTATTATGATATATTACTTAATAATTAACTGTGCATGATAGTCAGAAAATAGCTAAAATACAAAAGTACACCTAGCCGCGCAGGAATACGAAACGCAACCGGTGGCAGAGATAATGCCATATTTCACTGTTTCAAAGCGGTGTAAGTTGGAGTTTTCTTTCACTGAGAAAAGTCTATCATTTATTGGAAAGCATAACAGAATAACAGATCTTATACTCGCCTGATGATTTCATACACTATTTTATGAAACTTATTTTGAAATTTGCCATTAAGCTCGCCACAATGTAGTTCATACCCCGATGGATTATGGACTTTAAGCACGCCCAATGTAGTTCATACCCCGATGGATTATGGACTTAAGCTCACCACAATGTAGTTCATACCCCGATGGATTATGGACTCTAAGCACGCCCAATGTAGTTCATACCCCAATGGATTGTGGAAAGCATAAAAGAAACATTGTTCTGCCCGTCTCGGGTGATTAATAATTGAATGGGTTATTATGGTGTTGGGTAGGCAATATTCACATAAGAGCATGTATATTTAGCGAATTCTAATTTTTTAAGTGGGCCTCCGTGGCCGGGTGGTTACGGTAGTTGACTTCATTTCACTTGCCCCTCACTGCTGTAGGTTCGAATCCCACATGCGAGTGTCAAATTTGTTCATGTGAGGTAGCTATCCAGCTGGCTTGCAGAAGGTCGGTGGTTCTACCGTCCTCACCTGAAATACTGCTCGGAGGGGCACCCAGGGTATTCCTCCACAAATAATAGCGGGGAAGTCGCCATATGACATAATCTGTTGATGCGACAACCCCAAATACAAAAAGTCGTGGAAGTCGTGATAGCGCAGTGGATGAGCGTTCGCTTCAGGTGCGAAAGGTCCGGAGTTCGAGCCCCGTTGGAGCAGTTACGATTGTGCCCTTAGGCAAGGCATTTAAATTCCACATAGCCTCTTCTCTCTTCCTCGTGGCAATGGATTCCATCAGGAATGAAGTCTCGAGAGTGATTAATATAAGTTGAAAGAACTTGTTTCGCAATCGAGCTAAAATAAATTTGTATAAACTAAATATAAAAAAACATTTAATTTATAATTAACACTTAATCCATTTCATTCTGGATACCATTCAGACAGTATTTGCACAGAACATAGAGCCAGATCAACCGCCACGGAACGTTCCGTGGCGACTGATATGGCTCAATGTTCTTTGCAAATACTGTTTGAACGGTATCCAGAATGAAATGGTGAAATACTATTCGATCGTTCATTTAAAAAAAAATCTTTAGTTTATTCGGAAAAGTGTTTTAATGATAGAAAACGATGCCAATCATATGCTACAAATGGTGCTAGAACGCTGCTGTTAGCCGCCTACATAAATGTATTCCCGAAAGCATTTTATATGGACAACAATTCAAACTGCTGTGGCTGGAAAGCATAAATCTTCAACCAGTGAAATTATAATAAACACATTTGGGAAGTCGTGATAGCGCAGTGGTAGCACGTTCGCTTCAGATGCGAAAGGCTAGGAGTTCGAGCCCTGCTGGAGCCATTACAAATGTGCCATTAGGCAAGGCAGTGGATGTCGTGATAGCGCAGTGGATGCGCGTTCGCTTCAGGTGCGAAAGGTCCGGAGTTCGAGCCCCACTGGAGCCGTTACGATTGTGCCCTTAGGCAAGGCATTTAAATCCACGTTGCCTCTTCTCTCTCCCTCGTGGCGATGGATTCCATCAGGAATGAGGTCTCGATAGTGATTTATATAAGTTGAAATAACTTGTTTCGCAATCGAGCTAAAATAAATTTGTATAAACTAAGGCATTTAAATTCCACGTTGCCTCTCTCCCTCGGGAAGGGCAATAACTAATGTTGCTAGAACTTGTGGCCCGACCGGTTTGCCTTTAATGTGTCATAATTTGTATTCACATGTATTTATAAAACGAATGGAATAAAATACGATTAAACTAACTTAAACTAAATCTCCCTCGTGGAATGATGTCTTGATAGTTCTTCATATAAGTTGTAAGAACTTGTTTCACAATCAAGCTCAATTAAATTTGAATAAGAAATTAAGTTACGGGACAATTCAAACTGCTGTGGACACCAGTGGAATTATAATAAGCACATTGGGAAGTCGTGATAGCGCAGTGGTAGCACGTTCACTTGTATATCAAATTAAGTTACGGGACAATTCAAACTGCTGTGGACACCAGTGGAATTATAATAAGCACATTGAGAAGTCGTGATAGCGCAGTGGTAGCACGTTCACTTGTATATCAAATTAAGTTACGGGACAATTCAAACTGCTGTGGACACCAGTGGAATTATAATACGCACATTGAGGAGTTTAGTTTAAACAATATTTATTTCTTTGAATATACTTAGTCTGGTATACATAATATGTACATACATGTAGGAATTAAGAGAAATCAGCTTGCTTATATGGTTACCTCTTTCCTATTGAGAAGTTTGAACAGGAACACCTATATGAAGGATGCTAAGAAAACGTTTTGTCTTTGTACTAACATATGTGATTTCTATTGTAATCCACTTTGTAAACTGTTGACCATTTTGTCATGTGACTTTGCACGTGTGTGTATTATGTAAGATTTCCTCATTCTGTGTGAATAGTGAACTACATGTATTGCAGTTGTACACCCAATTTAACCCTTTGTATGCTGGGTAAAATAAAGGCTATAAATACTTCATATAATTGTAGCAGATGACAATTATTAATATGTTTTTTTCTTATTTGTAGCTGAAAACTCGTTATTACCTAAATTTTAGCCTATTTTTTGGCTACTACAATACTGTCTACCACACAGGTTAATACACTGTGTTTTCCAGTCTCTCCCAGGGGAAGAAACAAATATACCAGTACCAATTTAACGAGACACAATTTCCCAAATCGCCCTGTAATTAGATCCCTGGTATCTCTGACTATCTAGTTTGTGGTAGATATAGTTATAGATGAAGGGGTCATTTATTTTATTGAGTGAAACAAACGCCTGTGGTATATACACCTACAACTCTATTGGGGAAACGATGAACTCTTTCCATGATGAACTCTTTCCACGATGAACTTTCTTCCACTCTAGTGTTGAACAATAGCCAAATAAATCATGCAATTTCATTGGAATGTTGTCTTAATAACACAATTCTAATTGAATGTTATTCCATGACGGTTTTAAATGATGTTATTTAATATAATTCAACAATAAGAGTTACGGTAAAATACACACAATATGACCATTAAATAGAACATATGAATAGTGCTTTATAATGGACACAATTTTGTATGAAAATTGTAAAAAAGAAAATATATTTTTTTGTAATTATATTATTTTATGCCTAAGTGTGGCCCTCCAGGGGGCGAAGTTATGGTCTCTAGGGCGACTATTTCGCCCTCACCCTGTCGCTGGACAAAAATGTGTGTGAAAATTGTAAAAATAAATATTTTTTTTATGGAGTAGTGCGGCCCCAGGGTCGAAGTCAGGGTCCCTAGAGCGACTATTTCGCCCAAGTCGCCCTCTAGAATGAACCATGCTATTATTTGAACTATTTATAGCCTTTATATTACCCAGCATGCAAAGGGTTAAGTTGTATAATTGCACTATTTATATTCCATATCTCGATGTTATTTGTAACCAAAATGAGGACATCTTCCATTAATTCTGTGTTTTTGAATTAATTTTTGTGGCATGTGTTTTTAACCTGTTTCTGCTTTCTTCCCCTCATCCTTGATTGGTTAACATTGACCTTTGAACCCTGTGATCACATGTGATCTGTGACCTTCACATAGCTTGGCAAGGTAGGTAGACGTGTATTTTTGAGTTCTTTCGTTTCGTGTTATATATGCAGGGCTCCTTCTAGGTCATAATGTTTGGGAGAAGTGAGACAGCGCCCGATTGCACCCTTAAATTGTGTTATTCAATGAATTTTAACAAAATGGGTCTAAAAGTCACAAGTTGGCCATTTTGAATAGGAGTGAATATTGGACAATATTTTGTATGAAAATTGTAAAATAAAATAAAAAACATTTTTAGGAGAAGTGGGGTCCCCAGGGGGCGAAATCAGGGTACCTAGGGCCCTCTAGAATGAGCCCTGATATAGTCTGTTCCATTAACCTGTAGTGTTTTTGCAGAATAAATGTTTAATTTTTTTTCTTCGATATATAATATAGGGGCCATCGTGGCCGAGTGGTTAACGTCATATTGCCTGGTGCTGTAGGTTCGAATCACACTGTGGGTGTCAAATATGGCAAGTCGTGATAGCGCAGTGGATGCGCATTCGCTTCAGGTGCCAAAGGTCCGGAGTTCGAGCCACCCTGGAACTGTTACAATTGTGCCCTTAGGCAAGGCATTTAAATTCCACGTTGCCTCTTCTCTCTCCCTCGTGGCGATGGATTCCATCAGGAATGAGGTCTCGAGAGTGATTAATATAAGTTGAAATAATTTGTTTCGCAATCGAGCTAAAATTAATTTAAACTAAATATTGCAATTTTTTTCCTGCTAGGAGGCTATCCAGCAGCCTTGCAGGAGGTTCATGGTTCTATCCGGACGCCCATCATGTGATATACGTCTTACCCAGGGTCTTCCTCCGCTAATAACAGCTGGAGAGTTGCCATGTTACCTAAGCTGCTTGAAACCTGAAAACATTCAGAGAGTGTGTTTAGAGTGTGTACAGAAATGTATTTGAATGTATTTATAATAAACATTTTTGAATCTTTTTGGTGGAGTGTTAGAATGTAGTTTGAGCTTTTTGAGTGTTTACAGAGACATTTTGAAATGTTTTTCTTGGCATGTTAGAATGTTTGGAGAGACTGTTTTCAAAGAACTGTCAGAATATTTTTTTACAGTTTTCAGAGACATTTTTGACAGTTTCAGAGACATTTTTGACAGTTTTCAGAGACATGTTTGAAATTTTAGAGACATTTTTGACAGTTTCAGACATTTTTGAAATTTTAGAGACATGTTTGAAAGTATTTAGAGACATGCTTGAAAGTATTTAGAGACATGTTTGAAAGTATTTATAGACATTTTTGAATGTTTTCAGAGACGTGTTTGAATGTTGATCTGCACCATATAGCCATTGGTAAATACAAGAACGTGACATACACAAAGTACCAGGCACACGCGAAGGAGTGGGCCAGACAAGGTAGAGTATACCATTTAAGGAATGAAACGCAAGTTAATAGTTTCCATTGGGGTATGAATTACATTGGGTGTGTTTAAAGTACGTTGAGGCCGAAGACTGTAAGACGGGCCTTTTCTCGCGACGAATGCTGCCTAACACTGCAAATGGATATGCCCGTAATGACGACTGCACATGTCAGCTGCATATCATTATTCATTGATTCCCCCTCCATTGTCGAGTGGTTAAGGTCCCTGACTTGTATACCACTAACCTATCATCACTGATGGTCACGGGTTCGAGCCCCACTCGGGCCGTGTCTCATTTATATGAAAAAGTTGGCAGTTTCTTACGGAGCTTGGTGCACCCAAGTACTGGTTAACCGCTGGAGCCTGCCTAGGAAAGGTGTTGTTAAGTAAACTGCCTGCCGGCAATATAGCCCGAAATGGTGCTGATGCAGGCGTAAAACCCGATATATAACATAATTCTTACGGGGGTTGGGGCACGGAGTACTAGTTAACCGCTTTAGCCTGCCAAGGAAAGGTGTTAAGTAAACTGCCCACTGGCGATAAAGCCTAAAATGGTGCTGATGCAGGCGTAAAACCCGAACAAGCAAACAAACGAATCTATTACTGGCCATCAAACATTTTCTGATTATTATTGGGAGGTCAGTCTGTTGTAGCAGAGAGTAGATCATCATTAGGGAGATGTCCAGGCCACCCAGGGGACAAAGTCAGGGTCCCTAGGGTGCCTCCCCCATGTCTGTCTCTAGAATGATTTGTATTACTTACACAACAAACAAGTAAAATATGTATCAAGCTGTGATATTTGTGTTCTACGTTTATTTATCGTCGTGACCGGTTACCCATATGAGCGACGCCTCCTGAAGAGATTAGTCATTTTAGATTTTTGGAGTATAGTGCAATGATACAGACAGAGACCCATTCCAGAGTCTCCTCTGGTTGTTTTACGTGCACGGTGTACAGCACCGACACGAGACCTCGGTTTAACGTCCCATCTGATAGACTGTTCATTTTATTAGGGTCAGACGGGGGATTGAACCTGCGATATTTATTTGTTATTTTCAGTTAAATATTCGCACTACTTGGAGTGTTTTATTAGCTGTGCAACGAGTACAAATAAGAGTGTCATGATTGGCTGGATGGAGAAACATACATCTGTCAATCAACAAGCTAAACAGTAAGTTATTTTCACACATAATGTTATTCTCACACTTTTTGTAACTTTTTGCTGTTGCTAAATACTAATGTTTTACCAATATATTCGTTTTCCAATGTAATTTAACCAGAAACATCTGATGGTACGGTGGTCGCCAGATCGGACAGGTGGGTTTTCTCCGGGTACTCCGGTTTTCTCCCACACGAATGACCACATTTACGCTTTCATCCGCGCCAATGAGAGGGATTAATATATATTGTTAAAATTTGCATCGCAATCGTTGTATACAGTCAAACCTGTCTTAAGCAGCCAGCCAAGGGAATCACAGAAAGTGGCTGCTTAGTACAGGTGGCTGCTTAATAGAGGTCAAATGTATAAAACAGCATATTGTGAATCTGGAAACTGGCTGCTTAATACAGGTTGGCTGCTTAATGGAGGTGACCACTAACACAGGTTTGACTGTAATAAATAAAGTTTAAACTTTAGACTATTTTTAATAATTGGTGTCTTTTAACCATTTACACAACCAACATGTTTAGCGATAAGCGTCATAGAGTTGTAGTTCTTCAGATAAGATTCGTCGTAAAAAGCATTCGACCTTAGCATGATTCGTACATAAAATACTCAAAATGACAATAATTCGCCAAATTGTATGCATAAAAATTGTTCAATGTGGCGGGAAGAAATCCGATATGACTGGGCCTGAGAAACTAAGTATTAACTAGGTTTAGCCGTTATGAAGTTTGTTATTAACCAACTAACTTTCGGATTAATTTTTACTACCAGCTATATTTGTCTTAACTGTTTGCTCCATATAAACGTCACGCAAAACCCTTATTTCTTCCCACAAGATCCGGGATATCCCTTGCAAATCTTATTTTCAGAAAGTTTCAGCTACAAATATCTATCCTGTCATTTAACCGACTTCTACAAGATCCGATTCAGGTCTTATTTTCAGAAAGTTTCACCTACAAATATCTATCCTGTAATTTAACCGACTTATACAAGATCCGGTTCAGGTCTTATTTTCAGAAAGTTTCACCTACAAATATCTATCATGTATTTTAATTTTTAACCATTCAAGATTCGTTGCATATCTTATTATCAGAAAGTCACACTACAAATAATATCTATCTATATTTTAACCGACTTGTACAAGATCGGATGCATGTTTTAATTTTCAGAGTGCCTGCATTTTGATCAAGTCATATCACCATTTGCTGGAAATGTTTTCTCTCGCTAAGCTTTTTTAATTCACTGCATTTTCTTAAAGACTTGGAAATGAATGAGATAATATTTTTGCCACTTTCTAGCTCCTGGAGATCGTACGTGCCAGGGTATGTGCTGTATACAGCACTATAGCATTTTTCTCTGGCTAATCTTTGAGCTTTGAATTCACTGCATTTTCTTTGAAATTAACGAGATAATAATTATGTGTGTCACTTTCTAGCTCCTGGAGATCGTACGTGCCAGGGTAGGTGCCATATACAGCACTATTGAATATTACACCACTGTTCAAATGCATCAGCCATTAAACAGAAATCTTAAGAGTGGTCTCCCTTGTTGTACAGGCTGTTTCCATATAGCTTTATTTTTTATGTTTTAAATGTTCCATTTGAATTTAGTGGGATCTGCTGTCTGGATGTCCAACTCTCTTTAATAGTCATGGATATTATTTTCTTTTGTTCGGCTCTTTCACAACTCTATTTTGCAAATCGTAAATAAATGAATGCGCTGAACTCACTTTTAGCGTTGCTACACCTGTTTTTTCGGAATACGAATATGACTTTTAAGGAATAAAACGTCCTATGTAAATGAAATCTGGGGTTTTGACAATGGTTGTATTTGAACAGGCAGAAACATCACCCATGTGCGATCTGATACAGCAACTTTTAAGCACAAACAGTAAAGTCGTGATAGTGCAGTGGTAACGTGTACCATTCAGGTGTAAGAGGTCCATCGTTCGAGCCCATCTGTTAGTGTTTTATCCATCATGATAGGACTTTTAAAGGCCCTTAACCCTTTCCCACATAGAAGCACCTCTTGATGCCATTACCAATACGGCATACATTGACATTATAGTAGTCAAACCAATGTTCATAACATAGGCCAGAATCTCATGTAGTCCCAGCAATATCTATGGAGGTGGGATAGATATGGCGACTATTATCCACTGCATGATAGCTAAATGGCTGTCGTTTGTATGGAGATATAATAGTATATTAACCTAATTATCTATGAAGGAAAGGGTTAAATTGCACACTGTCTCTCTCTCTCTTTCTGGGTGAGTTACATCGTGATTGATAGCAAAAGAATTGGACCTTCCTGACATTATCAGAAATTGGTTGTTTAGCAGTCTTAAGTACCAGTAGAAAAAAAGACCATATTTAACAAAAATAAAATAAAACAATTTACATTCAATTGGCACAACACACATTGTATCAGGTCGCACATGGTGGTTATTATTACTT
Organism: Archivesica marissinica; assembly: GCA_014843695.1. Lineage (NCBI taxonomy): Eukaryota > Metazoa > Mollusca > Bivalvia > Venerida > Vesicomyidae > Archivesica > Archivesica marissinica. The sequence continues at coordinate 43,486,861 of CM026388.1, forward strand.
TATACACACTGTCGTGAAGCCGTGGCTTAGGAAGGAACACATTTACCAGGGGTTAATTGTAGCCAATCAGTGGACATTGTACGTCCAGTGGTCGTCTGTCCATGTGCATAAAATACTGCTCGCAGGGCCACCCAAGGTCGTCCACCAATAATAGCTGGAGAGTTGCCATATGACCTAAGGTGTGTGTGTGGGTGTGGGTGTGGGTGTGTGTGGGTGTGGGTGTGTGTGGGGTGGGGTGTGTGTGGGTGTGTGTGTGTGACTTTAAACCCTGTACACAATACAAAATGTGTCCTTCGTAAGCTATATCAGGGTATATTGTTGTATTGATTATGTACCGTAGATCTGGATTAATTCACACGGTTATATTTTCACGACTCGCATGTTTCTAGCCTCAGTTTTCAGTTTTCAAAGTCATTAATTCGAGTAAAGTGACAGCTTAATATGTTATGTTCTCTCATTTTGCGAAAACATGAGGAATTGCAGTAAAATATTTTGTAAGGTAGACAATAGACAAGTGGGGTCTCCGTGGCCGAGTGGTTATGGTCACTGAAATAATTTGTCCCTCACCGTTGCAGGTTCGAATCCCACTAGGGGGTGTCGAATTGTTTCAAGTGAGGTTGTTCAGCTAAGCTTGGTTCGTCTTTGAACCCAAAAAAACAAACAAACAAAATCTGTGAAACTTATCTGCAATAATTCTGTAGTAAACTGTGTAAACGAAAACTATTTACTATGTGACAAATTGCAATATTCAATACAGCAAAGGCTGTCCAATCGCTTCTCACCAATGCAACCCGGGTTTGATCCTCGGACTGGGAAGTATGTGAGATGGTACGATGGTCGCTGGATCGGGCAGGTGGGTTTTCTCGGGGTACCTCGGTTCCTCACACATGAATGACCACATTTATGCTGTCATCCGTGACAACTAGTGTTTAATTTTAAGTTGTTACAGCTTGCTTCTCAATCGTTAAATGAAGTTTAAACTAAAGTATGTCATTGTTTGCATTAGTTCACCGGAAATAATAAAATATTTCTTTCGACTTTTAGTTGAGGCCGATTTATATGAATATAATTATTCTGTATGAGAAAACGTGATTATATGACATTTGAGTACCGGTATATAACTCGTCAATCTAACCAGATCTACGGTGTGCAGTGCATTGTATTGGTATATGTGTTGTATTTTGTATTGTTGCATGTATATGTGTTGTCAGGGTTCCCGTTGTCAGTCGCCAATTGCGACAAAAACAAATATTGGCGCTAAATTTTGTGAATTGGCGAAACTTTTTTTATGTGTTTTGTCAAATACATTGTTTCAAATATTTATCTCTGAACTATATGGCTCTTAGTTTGCACCCAATTTTTCAAATTGGCTCATTATTAATGGTAATCACTTGTTGATTCAAGGGGGTACTTAAGGGTAATCACTGTTGATTCAAGGGGGTACTTAAGGGTAATCACTGTTGATTCAAGGGGGTACTTAAGGGTAATCACTGTTGATTCAAGGGGGGTACATCCGGGTAATCACTGTTGATTCAAGGGGGTACTTAAATTTATCAAACAAACTTGCTATTCAATTCAATTATTTTTTATTAACTCAGATCATTTACATGACATATGAGTATACATGTAATTAGTTAACAGAAGTTGTGACACGGATTGATATATAAATAATAAAGAGCATAGGAGATAGAGGAGTCAAGTTTGGAGATGGGGAAAGTGCGGGAAATTCTATTATTTTGTTTTGTTTCATTTACTTGTTGGTTTGAATGTATTATGATTGATTTGAAACAGACTAGGTCAGGGAAATTGTTTCGTAATGTATGTGACTTTGCTTTTCACAAGGTACATGAGACCAAGGGTGGAACCAAAGTAATTATTAAAGGGGCTGTTGCAATATTCTGAAACTGATAGAGATGGAGTAGCTAGAAATAATTTGGAAAATTGGAAAATGATTGAGGAAGTTCACTGGGCAACCAAACAGAATAGAGATTAGAGTATTTGAATTAATTTGGAAAATTGGAAAATGAGGAAGTTTTAAATGTTTTACTCCTTATCTGGGTCTGTGTTTATGAAAAATCAATAAAGAAAACTGTAAAACATGAACATACCTGAACAATCATAAGGTAACTGCTGACCTAATATTTAAAATATGTATAACTTCTACATATTTAAATTAAACCAATGTTCCTATTTTATATACGCTATAGTATCTATATACAGTCAAACCTGTGTTACGCAGTCAGCCTAGGGAATCACAGAAAGTGGCTGCTTAACACAAGCTGCTTAACACAAGCTGCTTAATATAGGTGAAATGTATAATGAAACAACATACTGGGAATCTGGAAACTGGCTGCATTATACAGGTTGGCTGCTTAATAGAGGTGACCACTAACACAGGTTTGACTGTATGATACTGTGGGGACACAGGTTTGACTGTACAGACTGTTTCAGACTATTGCAACTACCCAGCATGTAGCCAATAATGCTTTATTCAATTTGCTTCACATAGATATATCTATATATAGATAAACAGTGGTTATACAGTTGTTAGACAGGGTTACACAGTGGTTAGACTGTAGTTAGACAGTGGTTAGACAGTGGTTATATGATGTAGTTGTTAGCACAGGTAACAGTGTTATTTGTACAATGGTTATATGGTTTGTACAAAATGAGATTCATTGTTTCTATATTAACCCTTTCCCCACAAAGAAACACTAGCAAATAGCGGGACAATTAAACAATTATAAACAACAGGGGAAATTAAACTGTTGCAAATAATCGGGGAAAATTAAACAATTATAAACAACAGGGGAAATTAAACGGTTGTAAATAATGGGGACAATTAAACAATTATAAACAACAGGGGAAATTAAACAGTTTGCAAATAATCGGGGAAAATTAAACTGTTGTAAATAATGGGGGAAAATTAAACTGTTGCAAATAATGGGGACAATTAAACTGTTGCAAATAATGGGGGACAATTAAACTGTTGCAAATAATGGGGAAAATTAAACTGTTGCAAATAATGGGGAAAATTATACTGTTGTAAATAATGGGGGAAATTAAACTGTTGCAAATAATGGGGGACAATTAAACTGTTGCAAATAATGGGGGACAATTAAACTGTTGTAAATAATGGGGAAAATTAAACTGTTGTAAATAATGGGGGAAATTAAACTGTTGCAATTATCGGGGAAAATTAAACTGTTGTAAATAATGGGGAAAATTACACTGTTGTAAATAATGGGGGAATTAAACTGTTGTAAATAATGGGGACAATTAAACTGTTGCAAATAATGGGGACAATTAAACTGTTGTAAATAATGGGGAAAATTAAACTGTTGTAAATAATGGGGAAAATTAAACTGTTGTAAATAATGGGGAAAATTAAACTGTTGTAAATAATGGGGGAAATTAAACTGTTGTAAATAATGGGGACAATTAAACTGTTGTAAATAATGGGGACAATTAAACTGTTGTAAATAATGGGGACAATTAAACTGTTGTAAATAATGGGGACAATTAAACTGTTGTAAATAATGGGGACAATTAAACTGTTGTAAATAATGGGGACAATTAAACTGTTGTAAATAATGGGGACAATTAAACTGTTGTAAATAATGGGGGAATTAAACTGTTGTAAATAATGGGGAAAATTAAACTGTTGTAAATAATGGGGAAAATTAAACTGTTGTAAATAATGGGGAAAATTAAACTGTTGCAAATAATCGGGGACAATTAAACTGTTGCAAATAATGGGGACAATTAAACTGTTGTAAATAATGGGGAAAATTAAACTGTTGCAAATAATCGGGGACAATTAAACTGTTGCAAATAATCGGGGACAATTAAACTGTTGCAAATAATGGGGACAATTAAACTGTTGCAAATAATCGGGGACAATTAAACTGTTGCAAATAATGGGGACAATTAAACTGTTGCAAATAATGGGGACAATTAAACTGTTGTAAATAATGGGGACAATTAAACTGTTGTAAATAATGGGGACAATTAAACTGTTGTAAATAATGGGGACAATTAAACTGTTGTATATAATGGGGACAATTAAACTGTTGTAAATAATGGGGACAATTAAACTGTTGTAAATAATGGGGAAAATTAAACTGTTGTAAATAATGGGGAAAATTAAACTGTTGCAAATAATCGGGGACAATTAAACTGTTGTAAATAATGGGGAAAATTAAACTGTTGCAAATAATCGGGGACAATTAAACTGTTGCAAATAATGGGGACAATTAAACTGTTGTAAATAATGGGGACAATTAAACTGTTGTAAATAATGGGGACAATTAAACTGTTGTAAATAATGGGGGAATTAAACTGTTGCAAATAATGGGGACAATTAAACTGTTGCAAATAATGGGGACAATTAAACTGTTGTAAATAATGGGGAAAATTAAACTGTTGCAAATAATCGGGGACAATTAAACTGTTGCAAATAATCGGGGACAATTAAACTGTTGCAAATAATGGGGACAATTAAACTGTTGCAAATAATCGGGGACAATTAAACTGTTGCAAATAATCGGGGACAATTAAACTGTTGCAAATAATGGGGACAATTAAACTGTTGTAAATAATGGGGACAATTAAACTGTTGTAAATAATGGGGACAATTAAACTGTTGTAAATAATGGGGGAATTAAACTGTTGCAAATAATGGGGACAATTAAACTGTTGTAAATAATGGGGACAATTAAACTGTTGTAAATAATGGGGAAAATTAAACTGTTGCAAATAATGGGGACAATTAAACTGTTGCAAATAATCGGGGACAATTAAACTGTTGTAAATAATGGGGAAAATTAAACTGTTGCAAATAATCGGGGACAATTAAACTGTTGCAAATAATGGGGACAATTAAACTGTTGTAAATAATGGGGACAATTAAACTGTTGCAAATAATCGGGGACAATTAAACTGTTGTAAATAATGGGGACAATTAAACTGTTGTAAATAATGGGGACAATTAAACTGTTGTAAATAATGGGGAAAATTAAACTGTTGTAAATAATGGGGAAAATTAAACTGTTGTAAATAATGGGGAAAATTAAACTGTTGTAAATAATGGGGAAAATTAAACTGTTGTAAATAATGAGGGAAATTAAACACTCGTAATTAACAGAGAAAATTAAACTGTTGCAAAAAGTATGAATAATTAAACCCTTGCACATAATGGGGGAATCAAACTGTTGTAAATAACGGGGAAACTTAACACCCACAAATAATGCTTAGCATTCACAAATAATGGGGACAATTAAACATTCAGTATTGTAAGTGATTTAATGCAGCATTTTTGTACAAACTTTGTCGGTTGTTTCGCCTATCTCTTCTGTGTTGCACAGTTCTCTATGGCTTGCAGTTTGTATGTATTGTACCACTGGGAACAGATGGCTTTCCGGATTATTGCATGTACTGTGTTTCTATTGGGTATATGTAGTTGCATGTACTGTGTTTCTATTGGGTATATGTAGTTGCATGTACTGTGTTTCTATTGGGTATATGTAGTTGCATGTACTGTGTTTCTATTGGGTATATGTAGTTGCATGTACTGTGTTTCTAATGGGTATATGTAGTTGCATGTACTGTGTTTCTATTGGGTATATGTAGTTGCATGTACTGTGTTTCTATTGGGTATATGTAGTTGCATGTACTGTGTTTCTATTGGGTATATGTAGTTGCATGTACTGTGTTTCTATTGGGTATATGTAGTTGCATGTACTGTGTTTCTATTGGGTATATGTAGTTGCATGTACTGTGTTTCTATTGGGTATATGTAGTTGCATGTACTGTGTTTCTATTGGGTATATGTAGTTGCATGTACTGTGTTTCTATTGGGTATATGTAGTTGCATGTACTGTGTTTCTATTGGGTATATGTAGTTGCATGTACTGTGTTTCTACTGGGTATATGTAGTTGCATGTACTGTGTTTCTATTGGGTATATGTAGTTGCATGTACTGTGTTTCTATTGGGTATATGTAGTTGCATGTACTGTGTTTCTATTGGGTATATGTAGCAACTAATTTATTAGAATCTAATAGAGGTAACATATATTGTAATAGAAAGTATGTCTGATTAATACAGGGTGTTTGTTTAGCAGAGGTTGTAGCTATCGCATGTATGTGGTAATATAAATTATAAACTGACTGATTAATACAGGGTGTTTGTTTAGCAGAGGTTGTAGCTAACACATGTATATTGTAATCGAAAATATAAACTGACTGATTAATACAGGGTGTTTGTTTAGCAGAGGTTGTAGCTAACACATGTATATTGTAATCGAAAATATAAACTGACTGATTAATAATACAGGGTGTTTGCTTAACAGAGGTGACCGCTAATTCATATATACGGTAATATAAAGTATAAACTGGCTGATTAATACAGGGTGTTTGCTTAACAGAGGTGACCGCTAATTCATATATACGGTAATATAAAGTATAAACTGGCCGATTAATACAGGGTGTTTGTTTAGCAGAGGTGGGCGCTAACACATGTACATGTATACGGTAATATAAATTGTATTTATTTCTTAGCTGACTGTATTATACAGTGTGTCTTCTGCACACATCTGTCTGTCTGTCTGTCTGTCTGTCTGTCTGTCTTATGTTTATTGTAACGTTAAATTAATATAAGTTTTGAACAACTGACCTATTCAACGCTCATTCCTAGTTAAGTGAGAAATCTCGCGATTGCGTCCTTAACCCTTTCAACACCACAGACCTCTAAATTGGCTTACAAAAAAGTGTAGATCCAGATGAGCCGGCTCGTGACGAGCCGTCTCATCAGCATCTGCACTTTTTTCAAGTAATATAACTATTTTTAGAAAAAAATACCCATTTTGATAAATGAACTGATCCAAATGTAATTTTGTTATTCATTTATTGGTCTAAAAATATCATGGACCAGTCCATGTCAGTTACTTGGTGTTGAATGGGTTAAATTGTGTTATTTAATAAAGTTCAACCAAATTGTGTTACAATACACAATATGACTATTAAATAAAACATTTGAAAGGAAACTGTTTTGCAATGGGCCAGTGTTTTTTTACTGGGAAAAAATTGTGTATGAAAATTGTAAAAAAACAGCAATATTTTTGGGTGAGAAGTTGGACCCCTAGTGGCTGAAGTCGGGGTCCCCATGGTGACTATTTCGCCTAAGTCGTTATCTGGAATGAGCCCAGCAATTTGAATTGAAAACAGCGACTAATGCATCGTTTACATGTATATATAATGTTTACATGTATATATAATGTTTACATGTATATATAATGTTTGTATCTGCGCATATTGTAGGAATGCAAACGCCAAGAAGGAGATTCAACGTACCTCGGCATTTACGATAGCGCAGGGTGTCAACGCGTTTGACTTCAGCGAACAACTCAACCTGATAGGTCTGTACACCTCCTCATTTGCATCTTTGTTTTTAGGGGCAAGTAAAGGGGCCTTTGTCGCTACGGTCGTTGACTACAACCGATCCTATTCAACCACTAATCTCTTCTTTTTCTCGTGCTCCGATTTGATAGTTCATGTTCTTGAACTTTCTTCAAATAATCCTTTAAATATTAACCATTTTCTTTTTAACATCCACATATATTTACTCACTAATAATAAGTTCTGAAATTCTTTAGCATATACCTATAATAGATTTCACGTATTTTCATTGTTATTGTTATATATATATTATTTTCCTGCCTATTGTATATCAATCAATTGATAGGGAGAAGAACTATATATTAAGTTTGCTTTCGTTCTAATCCCTTTCAGTGTACTGCTGTTAAATTATATGTAAAATGTTCATTTCTTGATTACATGTACAAATACTGAAATAAATAATGTTTAAACTAAATCGCTAGCCCTCACCACTGTAGGTTCGAATCCCACTGGTGGTGTCGAATTATTTCATGCGAGGAAGCTATCCAGCTTGCTTGTGGTAGGTAGGTGGTTCTACCTGGGTGCCTGTCTGTTACTGCAATATTGCAGTGGGGGGGAGCACCCAGGGTCTTCCTCCACTAATAATAGTAGGAGAGGCAATTATATAACAGTTGTGGAAGTCGTGATAGCGCAGTGGATGGATGCGCGTTCGCTTCAGGTGCGAACGGTCCATAGTTCGAGCCCCACTGGAGCCGTTACGATTGTGCCCTTAGGCAAGGCATTTAAATTCCACGTTGCCTCTTCTCTCTCCCTCGTTGCGATGGATTCCATCAGGAATGAGGTCTCGAGAGTGATTTATATAAGTTGAAATAACTTGTTTCGCAATCGAGCTAAAATAAATTTGTATATATATAACAGTTGTCTTGTGTCATTACGTCTGCCACGGTTTCACAGTTTTCAAACAGTGGAAGATGGCATTTCCTCTGTCACTGCTTGACTTATTCCTCCGTGGTTGGATGTACAGTGGAAGCTGGCATTTCCTCTGTCACTGCTTGACTTATTCCTCCATGGTTGGATGTACAGTGGAAGCTGGCATTTTCTCTGTCACTGATTGACTTATTCCTCCGTGGTTGGATGTACAGTGGAAGATGGCATTTCCTCTGTCACTGCTTGACTTATTCCTCCGTGGTTGGATGTACAGTGGAAGATGGCATTTTCTCTGTCACTGCTTGACTTATTCCTCCATGGTTGGATGTACAGTGGATGATGGCATTTTCTCTGTCACTGCTTGACTTATTCCTCCGTGGTTGGATGTACAGTGGAAGATGGCATTTTCTCTGTCACTGCTTGACTTATTCCTCCGTGGTTGGATGTACAGTGGAAGCTGGCATTTTCTCTGTCACTGCTTGACTTATTCCTCCGTGGTTGGATGTACAGTGGAAACTGGCATTTTCTCTGTCACTGATTGACTTTTTCCTCTGTGGTTGGATGTACAGTGGAAGATGGCATTTTCTCTGTCACTGATTGACTTATTCCTCCGTGGTTGGATGTACAGTGGAAGATGGCATTTTCTCTGTCACTGATTGACTTATTCCTCTGTGGTTGGATGTACAGTGGAAGATGGCATTTTCTCTGTCACTGCTTGACTTATTCCTCCGTGGTTGGATGTACAGTGGAAGCTGGCATTTTCTCTGTCACTGATTGACTTATTCCTCCGTGGTTGGATGTACAGTGGAAGCTGGCATTTTCTCTGTCACTGATTGACTTATTCCTCCGTGGTTGGATGTACAGTGGAAGATGGCATTTTCTCTGTCACTGCTTGACTTATTCCTCCGTGGTTGGATGTACAGTGGAAGATGGCATTTTCTCTGTCACTGCTTGACTTATTCCTCCGTGGTTGGATGTACAGTGGAAGATGGCATTTTCTCTGTCACTGATTGACTTATTCCTCCGTGGTTGGATGTACTCTGTCACTGCTTGACTTATTCCTCCGTGGTTGGATGTACAGTGGAAGATGGCATTTTCTCTGTCACTGCTTGACTTATTCCACCGTGGTTGGATGTACAGTGGAATATGGCATTTTCTCTGTCACTGCTTGACTTATTCCTCCGTGGTTGGATGTACAGTGGAAGATGGCATTTTCTCTGTCACTGCTTGACTTATTCCACCGTGGTTGGATGTACAGTGGAAGATGGCATTTTCTCTGTCACTGCTTGACTTATTCCTCCGTGGTTGGATGTACAGTGGAAGATGGCATTTTCTCTGTCACTGCTTGACTTATTCCTCCGTGGTTGGATGTACAGTGGAAGATGGCATTTTCTCTGTCACTGCTTGACTTATTCCACCGTGGTTGGATGTACAGTGGAATATGGCATTTTCTCTGTCACTGCTTGACTTATTCCTCCGTGGTTGGATGTACAGTGGAAGATGGCATTTTCTCTGTCACTGCTTGACTTATTCCTCCATGGTTGGATGTACAGTGGATGATGGCATTTTCTCTGTCACTGCTTGACTTATTCCTCCGTGGTTGGATGTACAGTGGAAGATGGCATTTTCTCTGTCACTGCTTGACTTATTCCTCCGTGGTTGGATGTACAGTGGAAGCTGGCATTTTCTCTGTCACTGCTTGACTTATTCCTCCGTGGTTGGATGTACAGTGGAAACTGGCATTTCTCTGTCACTGATTGACTTTTCCTCTGTGGTTGGATGTACAGTGGAAGATGGCATTTTCTCTGTCACTGATTGACTTATTCCTCCGTGGTTGGATGTACAGTGGAAGATGGCATTTTCTCTGTCACTGATTGACTTTTCCTCTGTGGTTGGATGTACAGTGGAAGATGGCATTTTCTCTGTCACTGCTTGACTTATTCCTCCGTGGTTGGATGTACAGTGGAAGCTGGCATTTTCTCTGTCACTGATTGACTTATTCCTCCGTGGTTGGATGTACAGTGGAAGCTGGCATTTTCTCTGTCACTGATTGACTTATTCCTCCGTGGTTGGATGTACAGTGGAAGATGGCATTTTCTCTGTCACTGCTTGACTTATTCCTCCGTGGTTGGATGTACAGTGGAAGATGGCATTTTCTCTGTCACTGATTGACTTATTCCTCCGTGGTTGGATGTACAGTGGAAGATGGCATTTTCTCTGTCACTGCTTGACTTATTCCTCCGTGGTTGGATGTACAGTGGAAGATGGCATTTTCTCTGTCACTGATTGACTTATTCCTCCGTGGTTGGATGTACTCTGTCACTGCTTGACTTATTCCTCCGTGGTTGGATGTACAGTGGAAGATGGCATTTTCTCTGTCACTGCTTGACTTATTCCACCGTGGTTGGATGTACAGTGGAATATGGCATTTTCTCTGTCACTGCTTGACTTATTCCTCCGTGGTTGGATGTACAGTGGAAGATGGCATTTTCTCTGTCACTGCTTGACTTATTCCACCGTGGTTGGATGTACAGTGGAAGATGGCATTTTCTCTGTCACTGCTTGACTTATTCCTCCGTGGTTGGATGTACAGTGGAAGATGGCATTTTCTCTGTCACTGCTTGACTTATTCCTCCGTGGTTGGATGTACAGTGGAAGCTGGCATTTTCTCTGTCACTGCTTGACTTATTCCTCCGTGGTTGGATGTACAGTGGAAGCTGGCATTTTCTCTGTCACTGATTGACTTATTCCTACGTGGTTGGATGTACAGTGGAAGATGGCATTTTCTCTGTCACTGATTGACTTATTCCTCTGTGGTTGGATGTACAGTGGAAGATGGCATTTTCTCTGTCACTGATTGACTTATTCCTCCGTGGTTGGATGTACAGTGGAAGATGGCATTTTCTCTGTCACTGATTGACTTATTCCTCCGTGGTTGGATGTACAGTGGAAGATGGCATTTTCTCTGTCACTGATTGACTTATTCCTCCGTGGTTGGATGTACAGTGGAAGATGACATTTTCTCTGTCACTGCTTGACTTATTCCTCCGTGGTTGGATGTACAGTGGAAGATGGCATTTTCTCTGTCACTGCTTGACTTATTCCACCGTGGTTGGATGTACAGTGGAAGATGGCATTTTCTCTGTCACTGCTTGACTTATTCCTCCGTGGTTGGATGTACAGTGGAAGATGGCATTTTCTCTGTCACTGCTTGACTTATTCCACCGTGGTTGGATGTACAGTGGAAGATGGCATTTTCTCTGTCACTGCTTGACTTATTCCTCCGTGGTTGGATGTACAGTGGAAGATGGCATTTTCTCTGTCACTGCTTGACTTATTCCTCCGTGGTTGGATGTACTCTGTCACTGCTTGACTTATTCCTCCGTGGTTGGATGTACTTTTGTATTCTAACTATTTTCACATGTACCAGGAAATTCAACCATTTAGTTTTTCAACATTTTCTAGGGAGCATGCCACAGGACCCCCCTCCTCCCCTCCTCCCTGAATGTTTTTGGTTTAAAAGAATAGTCAGTTTCATATAGGATCTAGAAAAGTTGCTGTTCAGTTTACATGGGTAAATTACCGTTGAAAATGTACATATATTTAAAAAATTCTGTTTGGTGGTCGGAAAAGAGTGGTTCACGTTTACATAATATTTTTATGTTGTTTTTTTTACAATGAAGAATGAAGGGAAAATTCGGGACCAAAAATTGTGCTTTGTTTGGAGGGAATTCCAGTTAAGAAGGGTTCCGGTTTTGAGGGGTTTCACTGTACATTTTAACACAAACTCTCTTAGGTTTTTTCCCGAACAGTAATTGTTAGCCCATTCCTTTCGCCCTTTAGGCCCGCCATTTTACTTTTTAAAAAAAAAAGCAATAAATTTGAAATTTGTTTATTTATTTTTTTAAATATAATCCTCAACTGGTGAGTGGTTTCGGGCGGGCAGACTTATACGACTTAGAATTCGTCTTTTTTCTGACCCAACCTGCCACTTTTCAGCCCATTCCTGCCCCTTTTCTGACCTCACCCCCTGCCCTTTATCCACACTAGAATAAACCCTATCTCTTGTATTTCAGCTACCGCTGGTGTAAATCATCACGTTTGTCTCTGGAACCCTTATGTCTGGTCAAAACCGAATGGGGTATGTATCATGTTTATGTCTATGATAAAAACACAGGGCCTGTAGGTTATTAACTATTCTAACACAACCCAGCTAATAACATACATACTTGTAGAGTAAAATCTACCTCGAGTTATTCTGCGATATACCTACCTTGAACTACGCTGCGCGCGCATAGTGTTTTGGCTATTCCATTTATACAATGCAGGTAAAGTTTTATGAATGAAAATCACGTGATGTTTGTAAAATACTACCGGTGGGAATTTGCGGAAGTGAGCTATTTTTAGAATCAGATAATCTTTTGTCCGTCTTGTTTTGCTGTTAAGTAACGTTTCAGTTACTATTCTGTACAGTTTTATTTGACAAAATAAATAAAATTATTGATCAGTTACAACTTTTGTTCATTTTATGCACTAGATTGATATTTTCCATAAAAAATAACGTCATCACCCCCCCTTACGCGGGAGGAAATTTCGAAAGCCAAATGAAGCGGAGTACCACGGCGTTTGAAGAAAATACTCCTTTGATTCGCGTCTAAAATTATTAGAAGTAAGTCGTGTTAGAATCGAAATAATAAGTATCAACCGTGGTATATCGCAGAATAATATTATTTCTTACTTCTCAAATCTCAGGCTCAAGTGATATAATTGGTTGATTTGCTTTTCACTTAACCAATGAGAAGGCTTGAAACTGAGATTGAGATTTGAGAATCTTTATAGTTGACTCGGCTAAATGGATAACCTTGAGGCTAGTTGACTCAGCTAAATGGATAACCTTGAGGCTAGTTGACTTGGATAAATGGATAACCTTGAGGCTAGTTGACTCGGATAAATGGATAACCTTGAGGCTAGTTGACTCGGATAAATGGATAACCTTGAGGCTAGTTGACTCGGATAAATGGATAACCTTGAGGCTAGTTGACTCGGATAAATGGATAACCTTGAGGCTAGTTGACTGGGATAAATGGATAACCTTGAGGCTAGTTGATTTGGATAAATGGATAACCTTGAGGCTAGTTGACTGGGATAAATGGATAACCTTGAGGCTAGTTGACTGGGATAAATGGATAACCTTGAGGCTAGTTGACTCGGATAATGGATACCTTGAGGCTAATTGACTCGCTAAATGGATAACCTTGAGGCTAGTTGACTCGGATAAATGGATAACCTTGAGGCTAGTTGACTCGGATAAATGGATAACCTTGAGGCTAATTGACTCGGCTAAATGGATAACCTTGAGGCTAGTTGACTCGGATAAATGGATAACCTTGAGGCTAGTTGACTCGGATAAATGGATAACCTTGAGGCTAGTTGACTGGGATAAATGGATAACCTTGAGGCTAGTTGATTTGGATAAATGGATAACCTTGAGGCTAATTGACTCGGCTAAATGGATAACCTTGAGGCTAGTTGACTCGGATAAATGGATAACCTTGAGGCTAGTTGACTCGGATAAATGGATAACCTTGAGGCTAGTTGACTCGGATAAATGGATAACCTTGAGGCTAGTTGACTGGGATAAATGGATAACCTTGAGGCTAGTTGACTCGGATAAATGGATAACCTTGAGGCTAATTGACTCGGCTAAATGGATAACCTTGAGGCTAGTTGACTCGGATAAATGGATAACCTTGAGGCTAGTTGACTGGGATAAATGGATAACCTTGAGGCTAGTTGACTCAGATAAATGGATAACCTTGAGGCTAATTGACTCGGATAAATGGATAACCTTGAGGCTAGTTGACTCGGCTAAATGGATAACCTTGAGGCTAGTTGACTCGGATAAATGGATAACCTTGAAGCTAATTGACTCGGATAAATGGATAACCTTGAAGCTAGTTGACTCGGATAAATGGATAACCTTGAGGCTAGTTGACTCAGATAAATGGATAACCTTGAGGCTAGTTGACTCGGATAAATGGATAACCTTGAGGCTAGTTGACTCGGATAAATGGATAACCTTGAGGCTAATTGACTCGGCTAAATGGATAACCTTGAGGCTAGTTGACTCGGCTAAATGGATAACCTTGAGGCTAGTTGACTCGGATAAATGGATAACCTTGAGGCTAGTTGACTCTGATAAATGGATAACCTTGAGGCTAGTTGACTCGGATAAATGGATAACCTTGAGGCTAGTTGACTCGGCTAAATGGATAACCTTGAGGCTAGTTGACTCGGATAAATGGATAACCTTGATGCTAATTGACTCGGCTAAATGGATAACCTTGAAGCTAATTGACGCGGATAAATGGATAACCTTGAGGCTAATTGACTCGGATAAATTAAAGATAACCCTATATATGCTGTTCATGCTTCTGTCGTTGATGAAACTAAGAGTGATAATGTTGCATTCAATGTTCATTTGATGAAATATAAATTTGATCATGCACTGAAACAAACAAATGTCTTGTTTATGGGGCCTTTGTAGCTGAGAGGTTAAGATTGTTGACTTCAAATCACAGCTATATATTTGAATCTCTCTGCGGGTGTCGAATTATTTCATGTGATGAAGCTATTTAGCTAGCTTGCAGTAGGTTGGTGGTTCTACGTGGGTGCCTGTCCGTGCCTGCAATGCTGCTTGGAGGGGCACCCGGGCGTTCCGCCACCAATAATAGCCGGGTAGTCGCCGTATGACCTACGCTGCTGGTGCAACTTTGCACCCCAAAAACAAACAAACAAATCTTTAGTGCTAATTATTTCAAACACAGCCTAATTTGCGCATGACCGTGTCTCTTTATATGAAAAAGTTGGCAGTTTCTTATGGATGTTGGTGCACAACGTACTGGTAAACCGCTGGAGCCTGCCCAGGGAAGGTGTTGTTAGGTAAGCTGCCCGTCTCTCAAATGGGCAACCGGTAGTGACGTTAAATAAACTTAAATCAAAAATGTGCACTGTCGACCATGTGCATCAAGATAAAAAAAATTCAACAAAAAAAAAGACAAAAAGATATCCTTGTCATATTCGATCACTTTCAAATCCTCCAAATCAAATTTCTTTCAAATCCTCCAAATCAAATTTCTTTCAAATCCTCCAAAATCTAATTTCTTTCAAATCCTCCCAATCAAATTTCTTTAAAATCCTCAAATCAAATTTCTTTCAAATCCTCAAATCAAATTTCTTTCAAATCCTCCAAATTGAATTTCTTTAAAATCCTCCAAATTGAATTTCTTTCAAATCCTCCAAATCAAATTTCTTTCAAATCCTCCAAAATCTAATTTCTTTCAAATACTCAAATCAATTTTCTTTCAAATCCTTCAAATCTTGCTATTGAATTTTCGTGTATTAATGTGACTTATCCCCGTAACTCCACCAGCCACGTCTATTTTTCTTTCAATATCGTGTTGGACTTTAGCGATTGGTTTCTTCACTTTCACGTCATTTACTTCTTGATTGTCTGTACGTTACAGATTCTGCGTGGACACATGGCCAGTGTTGTTCAGGTACAGTTCATCAAGAGTAGAAGCCAGCTGATCAGCTTCTCTAAGGACAAGGTGCTGAGGATCTGGGACGTCCAGCTACAAGTCTGTATACAAAGACTGGCGGGAATGTTCCCTAAAGGCCCTGAAGGTGTGTGAAATAATATCAGGATCATTCTAGAGGGCGATGTGGGCGAAATTGTCGCCCTAGGGACACTGACTTCGCCCTCTGGGGGGGCCCCACTTCTCCCTAAAAAAAAAATATATATATATTTTTTGGTTTTTACTATTTTCAAACAAAATGTTGTCTAGTAAGATACACTGGCCCATTATATAGCATTCCTTCTATTCAAATGTTGTATTTAATGGTTGTACTGTGCATTTTAATCCTATTTTGCAGAAGTATATTAAAGAACACCATTTAAGGAAGCGATCACATGCTTTCTCACTTCTCCCAAAAAATCTGACCTAGAATGAATCCTGTAATATACAGTCAAAACTGCCGTATACATAGCATAACACAATGTTTATTGGCATTAAATAGCATAAGCACATTTATAGCTACAACTGATGAAGCTTAACAAATAGTGAAATACATGATACAGTTTTCTGAGAAGCTTGACAAATAGTGAAATACATGATACAGTTTTCTGAGAAGCTTGACTATATCAGTTAAGAATTAGTTGATGAAAAAGTATAAGTGACACATGAAATATAATTACTGCACGTTTCGTGTATTTATGTATTACCTATATGTTTACTTAATCGAAAAGCAAAAACGATATATTTCGCGAGATTGTTAACATTGTTTACGGATTTATTTGACATTAGGTTTTCGAATGTGTATATATTTGGCCATCTGCAATAATATGGTTTCATAAAATCTTTACGTATTTGCCTATATTTCGGACATACAAGTAAAAAGTGATATTCGTTTTCAATTACATTCATCGAACAGTTGACGCATTTTCGATCATTCCTTGGAATAGTTGTGTATCTTCCCGTTTCTATCATAAGATCATGCGGTGAGAGCGATGAGAGCCGAAACAACGACTTTGTAAAACTCCGACAATAACTAAAGTTTGAATTGAATTTCATGTCTTGTGTCTGTACATGCTGACATCTGTCTTGCCTCTATTCCAGTGTTTACATCGTTATTTTTCGACGAGGGAAAGGATCGGCACGGTATGGAACGTAACCGACTGTTCATATCGTTCAACTATCAGCTGACACTGATGGAGATGAAGGCAGAGATAAAGGACAGAATAATGTCGCATGAGAAACCAGTTGTCGCGGCTCTCTATAACTCTGTTTATAACCAGGTAAGCTGTGCTTAAACCAGTTGTCATGGCTCTCTATAACTCTGTTTATAACCAGGTAAGCTGTGCTTAAACCAGTTGTCTCGGCTCTCTATAACTCTGTTTATAGCCAGGTAAGCTATGCTTAAACCAGTTGTCGTGGCTCTCTATAACTCGGTTTATAACCAGGTAAGCTGTGCTTAAACCAATTGTCGCGGCTCTCTATAACTCGGTTTATAACCAGGTAAGCTGTGCTTAAACCAGTTGTCGTGGCTCTCTATAACTCGGTTTATAACCAGGTAAGCTGTGCTTAAACCAGTTGTCGTGGCTCTCTATAACTCGGTTTATAACCAGGTAAGCTGTGCTTAAACCAGTTGTCGTGGCTCTCTATAACTCTGTTTATAACCAGGTAAGCTGTGCTTAAACCAGTTGTCTCGGCTCTCTATAACTCCGTTTATAACCAGGTAAGCTATGCTTAAACCAGTTGTCATGGCTCTCTATAACTTGGTTTATAACCAGGTAAGCTGTGCTTAAACCAGTTGTCTTGGCTCTCTATAACTCTGTTTATAATCAGGTAAGCTGTGCTTAAACCAGTTGTCTTGGCTCTCTATAACTCTGTTTATAACCAGGTAAGCTGTGCTTAAACTAGTTGTCTCGGCTCTCTATAACTCTGTTTATAACCAGGTAAGCTATGCTTAAACCAGTTGTCATGGCTCTCTATAACTTGGTTTATAACCAGGTAAGCTGTGCTTAAACCAGTTGTCATGGCTCTCTATAACTCTGTTTATAACCAGGTAAGCTGTGCTTAAACCAGTTGTCTTGGCTCTCTATAACTTGGTTTATAACCAGGTAAGCTGTGCTTAAACCAGTTGTCTTGGCTCTCTATAACTCTGTTTATTATCAGGTAAGCTGTGCTTAAACCAGTTGTCTTGGCTCTCTATAACTCTGTTTATTATCAGGTAAGCTGTGCTTAAACCAGTTGTCTTGGCTCTCTATAACTCTGTTTATTATCAGGTAAGCTGTGCTTAAACCAGTTGTCTTGGCTCTCTATAACTCTGTTTATTATCAGGTAAGCTGTGCTTAAACCAGTTGTCTTGGCTCTCTATAACTCTGTTTATTATCAGGTAAGCTGTGCTTAAACCAGTTGTCTTGGCTCTCTATAACTCTGTTTATTATCAGGTAAGCTGTGCTTAAACCAGTTGTCTTGGCTCTCTATAACTCTGTTTATTATCAGGTAAGCTGTGCTTAAACCAGTTGTCTTGGCTCTCTATAACTCTGTTTATTATCAGGTAAGCTGTGCTTAAACCAGTTGTCTTGGCTCTCTATAACTCTGTTTATTATCAGGTAAGCTGTGCTTAAACCAGTTGTCTTGGCTCTCTATAACTATGTTTATTATCAGGTAAGCTGTGCTTAAACCAGTTGTCGTGGCTCTCTATAACTCGGTTTATTATCAGGTAAGCTGTGCTTAAACCAGTTGTCTTGGCTCTCTATAACTCGGTTTATTATCAGGTAAGCTGTGCTTAAACCAGTTGTCTTGGCTCTCTATAACTCGGTTTATTATCAGGTAAGCTCAAACCAGTTGTCTCGGCTCTCTATAACTTGGTTTATTATCAGGTAAGCTCAAACCAGTTGTCAGGCAGGTTCTAACTCTATTTTATACATTTAGCTACATTCCTTCAACCTTTGTTTGTCTTCTTTGAGTTATTTAGGGGACACTTTGTATGATCTAGGGGCCATGTGGCATCATCCAAGGTCAACTTGGTATCATCTAGGGGCTACTTGGCATCATCCAGGGGCTACTTGGTAGTATCTAGGGGCCACTTGGCGTATCTAGGGGCCACGTGGCATTATATATGGGCCACTTGGCATTATCTATGGGCCACTTGGTATTATCTATGGGCCACTTGGCATTATCTAGGGGCCACTTGGTATTATCTAGGGGCCACTTGGCAGCATCTATGGGCCACTTGGTATTATCTAGGGGCCACTTGGCAGTATCTAGGGGCCACTTGGCATTATCTAGGGGCCACTTGGCATTATCTAGGGGCCACTTGGCATTATCTAGAGGCCACTTGGCATTATCTAGGGGCCACTTGGCATTATCTATGGGCCACTTGGCATTATCTATGGGCCACTTGGCAGTATCTATGGCCACTTGGCAGTATCTAAGGGCCACTTGGCATTTAGGGGCCACTTGGCATTATCTAGGGGTCACTTGGCAGTATCTAGGGGCCACTTGGTATTATCTAGGGGCCACTTGGCATTATCTAGCGGCCACTTGGCAGTATCTAGGGGCCACTTGGCAGTATCTAGGGGCCACTTGGCAGTATCTAGGGGCCACTTGGCAGTATCTATGGGCCACTTGGCATTATCTAGGGACCACTTGGCATATTATCTAGGGGCCACTTGGCAGTATCTAGGGACCACTTGGCATATTATCTCGGGGCCACTTGGCATTATCTAGGGACCACTTGGCATATTATCTAGGGGCCACGTGGCATTATCTAGGGGCCACTTGGCATATTATCTATGGGCCACTTGGCATTATCTAGGGGCCACTTGGCATATCACCACAACAACCACAACACCACCAACACCACCAACAACCACAACACCACCAACACCACCAACACCACAACACCACAACACCACAACACCACAACACCACCATTATCTAGGGGCCACTTGGCATTATCTAGGGGCCACTTGGTATTATCTATGGGCCACTTGGCATTATCTAGGGGCCACTTGGTATTATCTAGGGGCCACTTGGTATTATCTAGCGGCCACTTGGCATTATCTAGGGGCCACTTGGCATTATCTAGGGGCCACTTGGCATTATCTAGGGGCCACTTGGTATTATCTAGGGGCCACTTGGCAACACCACAACACCACAACACCCACCAACACCACAACACCACCAACACCACCAACACCACCAACACCCACAACACCACAACACCCACCATTATCTAGGGGCCACTTGGCATTATCTAGGGGCCACTTGGTATTATCTATGGGCCACTTGGCATTATCTAGGGGCCACTTGGTATTATCTAGGGGCCACTTGGTATTATCTAGCGGCCACTTGGCATTATCTAGGGGCCACTTGGCATTATCTAGGGGCCACTTGGCATTATCTAGGGGCCACTTGGTATTATCTAGGGGCCACTTGGCATTATCTAGGGGCCACTTGGCATTATCTAGGGGCCACTTGGCATTATCTATGGGCCACTTGGTATTATCTATGGGCCACTTGGTATTATCTAGCGGCCACTTGGCATTATCTAGGGGCCATTTGGCATTATCTAGGGGCCACTTGGCATTATCTAGGGGCCACTTGGCATTATCTAGGGGCCACTTGGCATTATCTAGCGGCCACTTGGCATTATCTAGGGCCACTTGGCATTATCTAGGGGCCACTTGGCATTATCTAGGGGCCACTTGGCATTATCTAGCGGCCACTTGGCATTATCTAGGGGCCACTTGGCATTATCTAGCGGCCACTTGGCATTATCTAGGGGCCACTTGGCATTATCTAGGGGCCACTTGGCATTATCTATGGGCCACTTGGCATTATCTAGGGGCCACTTCTAGGGGCCACTTGGCATTATCTAGGGGCCACTTGGCATTATCTAGGGGCCACTTGGCATTATCTAGGGGCCACTTGGTATTATCTAGGGGTCACTTGGCATTATCTAGGGGCCACTTGGCATTATCTAGGGGTCACTTGGCATTATCTAGGGGCCACTTGGACCCTTTGTTGTGATTTTCAATATCATGATTTGTGTCACATTGTTATTTCTACAGGTGGTGAGTGTTTGCCAGGCCGGTACCATGGTGATGTGGATGATAGACACTGGCCAGAAGGTGAAACAGTTCAATAGTTGCCACCTTAACGCCGAGGTAACGTGTCTCACGCAGGATTCCACAGAGACGAGGTTGTACACGGGAAGCACTGATGGCACTGTCAAGGTAATGCCTGTACATGTACACACGACAGTACACACGACAGTACACATGACAGTACACACGACAGTACACACGACAGTACACACGACAGTACACACGACAGTACACACGACAGTGACGTCTTTCATTCACGCATACATGCAAACCATATCTGCTCCAGGGGCTCATTCTAGTGGGTGACATTGGCGACATGCCTATGCCCTATGGGGGCCCCCACTTCCCCCCCCCCCAAAGAATTGTTTACAATAATCATGCCAAATTGTGTCCAGCAAGCTGCTACACTGGCCATTATCTATTCAGATGTGGTATATAAAACAGCCCTATATCGTATGAAATAAAAGATATTTGAAAAATTCAAATTTTACGCTACATATTCTTAAATTGTAATTTGTATAATTATGTACACATGACAGTGACGTCTTTCATTCACGCATACATGCAAACCATATCTGCAACCGTAGAGAGGAAACAGTAATGTCACGGTTGAGACTTGGACATACCCGTTTTACACACTCATTTTTATTGAAAAGAGAGGATCCACCATGGTGTATACCATGCCATTCCTCTATAAATGTTGAACACATCTTAATTCACTGTGTAGATTTAGCACTCATTCGTCGAAAATATTATACAGTTGTGACAATGAAGGAGCTTTTCGACACTGTCGATTTTAAATACATTATTGCATTTTTAAAAGAATCACATATTTTCCATAAATTGTAAGTTTTACAATTGACATTTTATTATCATTTTTACAGCTTGATAATTTCATCAATGCAATTTTAATGCATACAGAATGTTATCTACATAATAGTTTTCGATGTAGATATCTTGTATACAATGTACTTAACCCGGCGCGATATAGCCTGAACTGTTCTGATGCGCCGTTAAACCAAATACTCACTCACTCATTCTAGTGGGTGACATTGGCGACATGCCTATGCCCTATGGAGGCCACACTTCCCCCCCCCCCAAGAATATTTTACAATAATCATGCCAAATTGTGTCCAGCAAGCTGCTACACTGGTCATTGTCTATTCAAATGTTGTATTTAATAGTCAGGTGCATTTTAAGTGTATTGTTGTCTGCAGATGGATCTTTAGTCCAGTGGTAACACGCTGGACTGGTAATCCAGGGATCGCAGGTTCGATCCCCCGTCTGACCCTAATAAAATTAACAGTCTTTCAGATGGGACATTAAACCGAGGTCTCGTGTCGGTGCTTTACACCGTGCACGTAAAAGAACCAGAGGAGATTCTGGAATGGGTCTCTGTCTGTATCATTGCACTATCCTCCAACATCTAAAATAACTAATCTCTTCAGGAGGCGTCGCTCATATGAGCAACCGGTAGCGACGATAAATAAACGTAAAACACCCACACATAATTGTATTTTGTTGAAATTTACTAAATAATATCATTTAAGGGCACAGTCGTGCGCTTTCTCACTTCTGATCTAGACTGTGCTCTGAACACACCTCTTATTCCAATGGCAGGGGGAGAATATGTAAGGATCTCAAAACAACCACCTGTGCTAAGCAGCCAATTATTGGACACTGTCAACTCTACCACTTAAAGCTAGGAAGTCGCTATATGAATTAATCTGTTTGGACACTCCATCCCCATACTTAAAGCTGGGAAGTCGCTATATGAATTGAGCTGATTGCACACTGTCCACTCCCACTTAAAGCTGGGAAGTCTCTAAATGAATTGAGCTGATTGAACACTGTCCACTCCCACTTAAAGCTGGGAAGTCTCTATATGAATTGAGCTGATTACACACTGTCCACTCCCACTTAAAGCTGGGAAGTCTCTATATGAATTGAGTTGATTGAACACTGTCCACTCCCACTTAAAGCTGGGAAGTCTATATATGAATTGAGCTGATTGCACACTGTCCACTCCACCACTTAAAGCTGGGAAGTCTCTATATGAATTGAGCTGATTGAACACTGTCCACTCCACCACTTAAAGCTGGGAAGTCTCTATATGAATTGAGCTGATTGAACACTGTCCACTCCACCACTTAAAGCTGGGAATTCTCTATATGAATTGAGCTGATTGAACACTGTCCACTCCAACACTTAAAGCTGGGAAGTCTCTATATGAATTGAGCTGATTGGATACTGTCCACTCCACCACTTAAAGCTGGGAAGTCGCTATATGAATTGATCTGATTGCACACTGTCCACACCACCACTTAAAGCTGGGAAGTCTCTATATGAATTGAGCTGATTGGACACTGTCCACCCTCACTTAAAGCTGGGAAGTCGCTATATGAATTGAGCTGATTGGACACTGTCCACCCTCACTTAAAGCTGGGAATTCTCTATATGAATTGAGCTGATTGGACACTGTCCACTCCCACTTAAAGCTGGGAATTCTCTATATGAATTGAGCTGATTGGACACTGTCCACCCTCACTTAAAGCTGGGAAGTCTCTATATGAATTGAGCTGATTGGACACTGTCCACCCTCACTTAAAGCTGGGAAGTCTCTATATGAATTGAGCTGATTGGATACTGTCCACTCCACCACTTAAAGCTGGGAAGTCGCTATATGAATTGATCTGATTGCACACTGTCCACACCACCACTTAAAGCTGGGAAGTCTCTATATGAATTGAGCTGATTGCACACTGTCCACTCCCACTTAAAGCTGGGAATTCTCTATATGAATTGAGCTGATTGGACACTGTCCACCCTCACTTAAAGCTGGGAAGTCGCTATATGAATTGAGCTGATTGGACACTGTCCACCCTCACTTAAAGCTGGGAAGTCGCTATATGAATTGATCTGATTGCACACTGTCCACTCCACCACTTAAAGCTGGGAAGTCGCTATATGAATTGATCTGATTGGACACTGTCCACCCTCACTTAAAGCTGGGAAGTCGCTATATGAATTGATCTGATTGCACACTGTCCACTCCCACTTAAAGCTGGGAAGTCTCTATATGAATTGAGCTGATTGCACACTGTCCACTCCCACTAAACAATATATGAATTGAGCTGATTGCACACTGTCCACCCCCACTTAAAGCTGGGAAGTCTCTATATGAATTGAGCTGATTGCACACTGTCCACTCCCCACTTAAAGCTGGGAAGTCTCTATATGAATTGAGCTGATTGAACACTGTCCACCCCCACTTAAAGCTGGGAATTCTCTATATGAATTGAGCTGATTGAACACTGTCCACCCACACTTAAAGCTGGGAAGTCTCTATATGAATTGAGCTGATTGGACACTGTCCACCCCCACTTAAAGCTGGGAAGTCGCTATATGAATTGAGCTGATTGCACACTGTCCACCCCCACTTAAAGCTGGGAAGTCTCTATATGAATTGAGCTGATTGGACACTGTCCACCCCCACTTAAAGCTGGGAAGTCGCTATATGAATTGAGCAACACCCAATTAAAGCTGGGAATCCTATATGAATTGAGCTGATTGGACACTGTCCACCCTCTTAAAGCTGGGAAGTCTCTATATGAATTGAGCTGATTGGACACTGTCCACCCTCACTTAAAGCTGGGAAGTCGCTATATATATGAATTGACTGATTGCACACTGTCCACCCCCACTTAAAGCTGGGAAGTCTCTATATGAATTGAGCTGATTGCACACTGTCCACTCCCACTTAAAGCTGGGAATTCTCTATATGAATTGAGCTGATTGGACACTGTCCACCCTCACTTAAAGCTGGGAAGTCGCTATATGAATTGAGCTGATTGGACACTGTCCACCCTCACTTAAAGCTGGGAAGTCGCTATATGAATTGAGCTGATTGGACACTGTCCACCCTCACTTAAAGCTGGGAAGTCGCTATATGAATTGAGCTGATTGGACACTGTCCACCCTCACTTAAAGCTGGGAAGTCGCTATATGAATTGAGCTGATTGGACACTGTCCACCCTCACTTAAAGCTGGGAAGTCGCTATATGAATTGAGCTGATTGCACACTGTCCACTCCCACTTAAAGCTGGGAATTCTCTATATGAATTGAGCTGATTGGACACTGTCCACCCCCACTTAAAGCTGGGAAGTCGCTATAAACAACATGAATTGAGCTGATTGGACACTGTCCACCCTCACTTAAAGCTGGGAAGTCGCTATATGAATTGAGCTGATTGGACACTGTCCACCCTCACAAACAACTTAAAGCTGGGAATTCTCTATATGAATTGAGCTGATTGGACACTGTCCACCCTCACTTAAAGCTGGGAAGTCGCTATATGAATTGAGCTGATTGGACACTGTCCACCCTCACTTAAAGCTGGGAAGTCGCTATATGAATTGAGCTGATTGCACACTGTCCACTCCCACTTAAAGCTGGGAATTCTCTATATGAATTGAGCTGATTGGACACTGTCCACCCTCACTTAAAGCTGGGAAGTCGCTATATGAATTGAGCTGATTGGACACTGTCCACCCTCACTTAAAGCTGGGAAGTCGCTATATGAATTGAGCTGATTGGACACTGTCCACCCTCACTTAAAGCTGGGAAGTCTCTATATGAATTGAGCTGATTGGACACTGTCCACTCCCACTTAAAGCTGGGAATTCTCTATATGAATTGAGCTGATTGGACACTGTCCACCCTCACTTAAAGCTGGGAAGTCGCTATATGAATTGAGCTGATTGGACACTGTCCACCCTCACTTAAAGCTGGGAAGTCTCTATATGAATTGAGCTGATTGGATACTGTCCACTCCACCACTTAAAGCTGGGAAGTCGCTATATGAATTGATCTGATTGCACACTGTCCACACCACCACTTAAAGCTGGGAAGTCTCTATATGAATTGAGCTGATTGGACACTGTCCACCCTCACTTAAAGCTGGGAAGTCGCTATATGAATTGAGCTGATTGCACACTGTCCACTCCCACTTAAAGCTGGGAAGTCGCTATATGAATTGAGCTGATTGCACACTGTCCACTCCCACTTAAAGCTGGGAAGTCGCTATATGAATTGAGCTGATTGCACACTGTCCACTCCCACTTAAAGCTGGGAAGTCGCTATATGAATTGAGCTGATTGGACACTGTCCACCCTCACTTAAAGCTGGGAAGTCGCTATATGAATTGAGCTGATTGGACACTGTCCACCCTCACTTAAAGCTGGGAAGTCGCTATATGAATTGAGCTGATTGGACACTGTCCACTCCCACTTAAAGCTGGGAAGTCTATATATGAATTGAGCTGATTGGACACTGTCCACCCTCACTTAAAGCTGGGAATTCTCTATATGAATTGAGCTGATTGGACACTGTCCACCCTCACTTAAAGCTGGGAAGTCGCTATATGACTATGTTAGGTCATCGTTATGACATGCTGTGGTTTATTTTACAGATGTGGGATTTCAATGGTCATTGCTATCACATTTTGGACTGCTCTGACGGACAACCGGCTGATATTGGACAAATCCTTAACTTGAAGAGAAGTGCAGTGGTGGTCGGATGGACAAAGTAAGTG
This sequence comes from Archivesica marissinica, assembly GCA_014843695.1. Lineage (NCBI taxonomy): Eukaryota > Metazoa > Mollusca > Bivalvia > Venerida > Vesicomyidae > Archivesica > Archivesica marissinica. The sequence continues at coordinate 43,513,457 of CM026388.1, forward strand.
GATATACTTTGCTATAAGTTTTAACTTTATGTATTTTACAACGATTGCGAAGCAAGTTTTAACAACTTATATTAATCACTCTCGTTTTCGCAGATGAAAGCGTATATGTGGTCACTCGTGTTGGAGGAAACCGGTGTGCCAGGAGAAAACCCACCTGTCCGATCTGGCGACCACCGTACAGTCTCACATACTTCCCGGTCCGAGGATTGAACCTGGGTTGCATTGGTGAGAAGCGAACGCCGCCCTATAACTGTGCTAATAGGACAATTATAGAGTTATACAGTATTCTTAATCAGTTTCATTTATTTTTAACTGTAGCTGTGTCTGATAACATGGGAGTCTAAATGCAATCCAAGGTCAATCTCGCCTAGCTGGGTCCATAGAGCAAAGTATTAACCTCATTAATTGTCCTTGATTATTATATTATTTTTCTACAAATTTATTTTAATTAATTTATTTTTAATTAATTTCGAAACAAGTTCTTACAACTTATATTAATCACTCTCAAGACCTCATTCCTGATGGTATCCATCGCCACGAGGGAGAGAGGAGAGGCAATTTGGAATTTAAATGCCTTGCCTAAGGGCATAATCGTAACGGCTCCAGTGGGGCTCCAACTCCGGACCTTTCGATTATTATATTAGATCAATATACAAACCAACAGACAATTTCTCAAAATAATTATATCATTTTACACTCCAGGAAACCCCAGAGCTATATTTAGAAACACCCAGTAGTTGTTACATCCATTTTTAGAAACATCGAGTCATTCTGATTTGTAATGTAACCTGTGCCTTGTGCAATCGATTATGGAGAAACATGTGTGGTCATGTGATATCGACTTGGCCAATCAGAGGGCGATGAGATGATCAGAGATGATTGACATGTGTGCATCTATTATGTAATATGTAAAACTTGAAAAATACAATGATGTCTTCAAATAGTAACACTTATTATATAGAGAGTAAAAAATCATAAAACTCATTGACAAGCACAAGATAATATTTAAAAGAGAATTTATAATTGAGTTTCAAGAGAATTTATAATTGTGTTTAAGAGAATTTATAATTGTGTTTAAGAGAATTTATAATTTAGGTTTAAGAGAATTTATAATTGTGTTTCAGAGAATTTATAATTGTGTTTTAAGAGAATTTATAATTGTGTTTAAAGAGAATTTATAATTGTGTTTTCATAGAATTTATAATTGTGTTTTAAGAGAATTTATAATTGTGTTTTAAGAGAATTTATAATTGTGTTTACGATAATTTATAATTGTGTTTCAGAGAATTTATAATTGTGTTTTAAGATAATTTATAATTGTGTTTTTAGAGAATTTATAATCGTGTTTTAAGAGAATTTATAATTGTGTTTAAAATAATTTATAATTGTGTTTAAGGTATGTGACAGTATTTAGAGACACAAGTTTCCGTGAGTTTCACGTTCTGCCGTCGGACTGGAAGGGTGGCCAGGAACATACAGAAGATGTGCTCTGTGCTGCGTTTATGCCACCAAACACCCTCGCTACAGGTACAATAATCATGTAGTACTGAAACACAGGGCTCAACCTAGGGACCCTGAATTTGCAACTCGAGGGGGGGGGCTCCTCTTCTCCATAAATTTTTTAAAATTGTTTTTACAATTTGCATACAAAATCTTGTCCTGTAAGCTACTCTGTTGTAGTTATTGGTTACAAATTGATTAAGCACTAGTAATTAAGGTCACAGTCTCGCATTTTCTCCCAAATTCTGTAATTTATTAAATTTGTATTCATTTATTAGATCTGTAATTATTTTTTGTTTAATCCGTAATTCTTGCATTATTGAATCCGTAATTCTTGCATTATTTAATCTGTAATTCTTGCATTATTTAATCTGTAATTCTTGCATTATTGAATCCGTAATTCTTGTTTTTATTTAATCCTTAACCCATTCAACACCATTCAAAGTTTATAATAGTTTTATTGTCATACGATATGGTGTCTCTTTAAAGTAGTATCTATTTAAATGATAAAGGATTAATGTACATGTATAGTAGCATTGTTACTTGTTACATAGTGTCTCTTTAAAGTATTATCTATTTAAATGATAAAGGATTGATGTACATGTATAGTAGCATTGTTACTTGTTGCATAGTGTCTCTTTAAAGTATTATCTATTTAAATGATAAAGGATTGATGTACATGTATAGTAGCATTGTTACTTGTTACATAGTGTCTCTTTAAAGTATTATCTATTTAAATGATAAAGGATTAATGTAGATGTATAGTAGCATTGTTACTTGTTACATATTGTCACTTTAAAGTATTATCTATTTAAATGATAAAGGATTAATGTACATGTATAGTAGCATTGTTACTTGTTACATAGTGTCACTTTAAAGTATTATCTATTTAAATGATAAAGGATTAATGTACATGTATAGTAGCATTGTTACTTGTTACATAGTGTCACTTTAAAGTATTATCTATTTAAATGATAAAGGATTAATGTACATGTATAGTAGCATTGTTACTTGTTACATAGTGTCACTTTAAAGTATTATCTATTTAAATGATAAAGGATTAATGTACATGTATAGTAGCATTGTTACTTGTTACATAGTGTCACTTTAAAGTATTATCTATTTAAATGATAAAGGATTAATGTACATGTATAGTAGCATTGTTACTTGTTACATAGTGTCACTTTAAAGTATTATCTATTTAAATGATAAAGGATTAATGTACATGTATAGTAGCATTGTTACTTGTTGCATAGTGTCACTTTAAAGTATTATCTATTTATATGATAAAGGATTAATGTACATGTATAGTAGCATTGTTTCTTGTAGTAAATTTCAAAGTTTATAATAGTTTTATTGCCATACGATATACCGGTAGTTACAGTTATAGATACACCAGGTTATTGAATCGGTAATTGTAGAGTTATATCACCAGGTTCCTACGACTGTGAAATTGTGATATGGAACACAAACTCCGAACATAGTTACACCAGGTTATTGAATCAGTAATTCTAGCGTTATATCATCAGGTTCCTACGACGGTGAAATTGTGATATGGAACACAAACTCCGAGCATTCCTCGAGACATCTCACACAGAAAATGAAGAAGAAAATGAAATCCCGGAGCAGCACATTTGTTACCAAAACGCGAGAGGTAACTATACAATGAGCCTGGTCTTGTCTAAGTTCATACTGAATGCTTGAAGCTGAATTCATTTCTATTGGTGTGTGTGGTTTGCGTTTATTTATTGTCGCTACCTGTTACCCATATGAACGACACCTCCAGAAGAGATTAGTCATTTTAGATTTTTGGAGGATAGTGCAATGATACAGACAGAGACCCATTCCAGAGTCTCCTCTCGTTCGTTTACATGCACAGTGTCAAGCACCGACACGAGACCTCGGTTTAAAGTCCCAAGACCTCTGTTTAAAGTCCCATTTAATATCCTGTTAGGATTATGTCCTTAGGCAAGGCATTTAAATTCTGCATTGCCTCTTCTCTCTCCCTCATGGTGATGGGGATTCGAGAGTGATGAATATAATAGTAAGAACTTGTTTCGCAATTGAGCTAAAAAATATTGTATGAAATAAATCATCAATACTCATTGGTTAGCGCCCTCGCTTCTCATCAACCTGGGTTCGATCTTCGGACTGGGAAGTATGTGAGATGGTATGCAGGGATCATTCTAGAGGGCGATGTGGGCGAAATTGTCGCCCTAGGGAGCCTGACTTCGCCCTCTGGGGGCCCCACTTTTCCCTAAAAAAAAAAAAATGTTTGGTTTTTACGATTTTCAAACAAAATTTTGTCTAGTAAGATACACTGGCCTGGCCCATTATAAAGCACTCCTATTCAAATGTTGTATTTAATGGTTGTACTGTGCATTTTAACCCTATTTTGCAGAAGTATATTAAAGAACACCATTTAAGGAAGTGATCACTCGCTTTCTCACTTTTCTGAAAATTCTGACCTAGAATGAACCCTGGGTATGGTGTTGCCAGATCGTACATATGCGTTTTATCCGTGTACTCAGTGCCCCCCACACGAATGACCACATATACGCTTTCATCCGTGCCAACGAGACTGATTCATATAAGTTGTTAAAACTTGATACGCATCACTGTAAAATAAATACTGTTATTATTTTTTATCCAATAGCTGTAATAGTGTAGATATAGTCAAACCTGTCTTAAGCAGCCAGCCAAGGGAATCACAGAAAGTGGCTGTTTACCACAGGTGACTGCTTAATAGAGGGCAAATGTATTATAAAACAATAGATTGGAATTTTGAAACTGGCTGCTTAATACAGGTTGGCTGCTTAATGGAGGTGACCACTAACACAGGTTTGACTGTATATAATACAGGTTGGCTGCTTAATGGAGGTGACCACTAACACAGGTTTGACTGCTTAATGGAGGTGACCACTAACACAGGTTTGACTGTATATAATACAGGTTGGCTGCTTAATGGAGGTGACCACTAACACAGGTTTGACTGTATATAATACAGGTTGGCTGCTTAATGGAGGTGACAACTAACACAGGTTTGACTATATAATACAGGTTGGCTGCTTAATGGAGGTGACCATTAACACAGGTTTGACTGTATATAATACAGGTTGGCTGCTTAATGGAGGTGACCACTAACACAGGTTTGACTATATAATACAGGTTGGCTGCTTAATGGAGGTGACCACTAACACAGGTTTTACTGCTTAATGGAGGTGACCACTAACACAGGTTTGACTGTATATAATACAGGTTGGCTGCTTAATGGAGGTGACCACTAACACAGGTTTGACTGTATACAATACAGGTTGGCTGCTTAATGGAGGTGACCACTAACACAGGTTTGACTGCTTAATGGAGGTGACCACTAACACAGGTTTGACTGTATATTGGAGATGACCACTAACACAGGTTTGACTGTATAATGGAGGTGACCACTAACACAGGTTTGACTGTATATTGAAGGTGACCACTAACACAGGTTTGACTGTATAATGGAGGTGATCACTAACACTGGTTTGACTATATATTGGAGGTGACCACTAACACAGGTTTGACTGTATATTGGAGGTGACCACTAACACAGGTTTGACTGTATATTGGAGGTGACCACTAACACAGGTTTGACTGTATATTGGAGGTGACCACTAACACAGGTTTGACTGTATATTGGAGGTGACCACTAACACAGGTTTGACTGTATAATGGAGGTGACCACTAACACAGGTTTGACTGTATATTGGAGGTGACCACTAACACAGGTTTGACTGTATAATAGAGGTGACCACTAACACAGGTTTGACTGTATAATAGAGGTGACCACTAACACAGGTTTGACTGTATAATAGAGGTGGCCACTAACACAGGTTTGACTGTATAATAGAGGTGGCCACTAACACAGGTTTGACTGTATAATAGAGGTGGCCACTAACACAGGTTTGACTGTATAATAGAGGTGACCACTAACACAGGTTTGACTGTATAATAGAGGTGACCACTAACACAGGTTTGACTGTATAATGGAGGTGACCACTAACACAGGTTTGACTGTATAATGGAGGTGACCACTAACACAGGTTTGACTGTATAATGGAGGTGACCACTAACACAGGTTTGACTGTATAATGGAGGTGACAACTAACACAGGTTTGACTGTATAATGGAGGTGACCACTAACACAGGTTTGACTGTATACTAGAGGCTACCACTAACACAGGTTTGACTGTATAATGGAGGTGACCACTAACACAGGTTTGACTGTATAATGGAGGTGACCACTAACACAGGTTTGGCTGTATAATGGAGGTGATCACTAACACAGGTTTGACTATATATTGGAGGTGACCACTAACACAGGTTTGACTGTATATTGGAGGTGACCACTAACACAGGTTTGACTGTATATTGGAGGTGGCCACTAACACAGGTTTGACTGTATACTAGAGGTGACCACTAACACAGGTTTGACTGTACATGTTTCAGAACACCGGGGTGTCAATGACGTCACGGCGAATGTCTCGAGCTAATCTACAAAGTCGAGGAAGTGCAGCAGATGAGGTAAGGCCCCTGATTAGGTAATGCTCCCAATGAGGTAATGCCCCATGAGGTAATGCTCCCATGAGGTAATGCTCCCATGAGGTAATGCCCCATGAGGTAATGCTCCCATGAGGTAATGCCCCATGAGGTAATGCCCCATGAGGTAATGCTCCATGAGGTAATGCTCCCAATGAGGTAATGCCCCATGAGGTAATGCCCCATGAGGTAATGCCCCCATGAGGTAATGCCCCAAAGAGGTAATGCTCCCATGAGGTAATGCCCCATGAGGTAATGCCCCCAAATAGGTTATCATGATCAGTCTGTCCTGTCTGTCCATCCTTCTGTCTGACCGGGCCAATATATGATGTTTATTTGTTACCTTATAGTTAATAAGTCAGTTGTCTTTGTTAAGCAGTTGTCTGCCTCCGCTGTCAAGTGGTTACTGTAGCTGACTACCTATCATCACTGATGGAGACGGGTTCGAGCCCCGCTCAGACCGTACCTCTTTATATAAAAAAGTTGCCAGTTTCTTACGGAGGTTGATATATGTTAGCTAAGCTGTCCGTCGCTCAAATAGACAACTAGTAGCGATGATAAATAAACATCAACAAATAAATAAAAAAAGCCGTTAACCAATCCCTGGACTAACGTTTTAGCTCCGAATATTAAACCTTGATGTTGGTACGTGCATTCCTTCCTTCATCTGTATGATGCTGTAATGTCAGTATTCCAATAGTGAGGTTTTGTTTGCCATCCTTCTGTCTATCCGTAAGTAGACATTAGTAGAGGATATTTGTACTATTGTATCATTTTATCTGCATCAAGGTGCTGCCAAAGGTGGATGACCAGGGCCCATTATGTTTAGAAGAGGTATTTGTACACTGGGACAGGTTTTATATCTGCATCTACAACTACACCAATCTCTGTAATATATAACCATTTACTCCACAACAGACGCGGCCAATTACCCAATCTATCTTCATACTGCTGATAAGCATTAGGCGCAATGTACTTCATACTCAGTACTATAAAATACTACGATTTCGCGAACACTTCATTTCTCGATTTTCATGATTTTGAGCATTATCCATAAATTCGCAGAGTTTAGAATTCACGTATCCATGATGTATCGCGAAAAATTAAGGCAACTTTTTATGTATTGACTATCAAAGCTTTGATAAAATGTACAATTTTATGGATATAACTATGAATTCGGACACAAATTATTATTAACGAGATTCATGAATTCGCGCTTAACTTGGATTGCGAAAAGTAGCGAAATATAAAATCTCGCGCATCAATACTGTTCTACAGTAATCATTATCTATGGGGATAGATAGCAGCGTGGAACGGCAGCTATGTGCGAGAAGGTGTTTAATGGCGTCCATGTGGAGTAATATGTTAATTAGCTAATTAATACAATAATTAACAAGGTCCGCCTCCGTGGTCGAGTGGTTAAGGTCGCTGACTTGTATACCACTGTAACCTATCATCACTGATGGTCACGGGTTCGAGCCCCGCTCAGGCCGTGTCTCATTTATATGAAAAAGTTGGCAGTTTCTTACGGAGCTTGGTGCACCCAAGTACTGGTTAACCGCTGGAGCCTGCCCAGGAAAGGTGTTGTTAAGTAAACTGCCCTCCGGCGATATAGCCCGAAATGGTGCTGATGCAAGCGTAAAACCCGAAATATAACATAAAGTAACATAACATAACAATAATTAACAAGAGCATGAGGAAGAAGTATGTGCCAAAAGTCGGGTTTCTTCTTCTTTCTGCAGATTATTTTGTTAATTCTATGCTGACTTACTTTCCTCGAACATTGGACTTTCTCCCTTCCTTGTATACTTTAAATTGTTCCATATTTCGTGGATAATTTTGTGGCTTTGCACAAATACTTTCCTCTGTTGTAGTGTGGGAGCACGTTTTGTTGCAGTGTAGAGCCGAACCATTATTCTGTTGTAGTAATTTCATCGGTTTTCTGTTGCATTGTTTCAGTCGATTTTCTTTGAGCATGGGTACCAGTGAGCATGGGTACCAGTGAGTAGGGGTACCAGTCAGTATGGGTACCAGGGAGTAGAGGTACCAGGTAGTAGGGGTACCAGTGAGTAGGGGTACCAGGGAGTAGAGGTACCAGGGAGTAGGGGTACCAGGGAGTAGAGGTACCAGTGAGTAGAGGTACCAGGAAGTAGGGGGTACCAGTCAGTATGGGTACCAGGGAGTAGGGGTACCAGTGAATACGGGTACCAGGGAGTAGGGGTACCAGTCAGTATGGGTACCAGGGAGTAGGGGTACCAGGGAGTAGAGGTACCAGGAAGTAGGGGTACCAGGGAGTAGAGGTACCAGGAAGTAGGGGTACCAGTCAGTATGGGTACCAGTGACATATTACAGGAGTTTAGCATCAAAAAAGCAAATCTCCTTTGTTAAAATAAATGTACACGTTAACTGTAATTTTTTGAATATATTAATCTTAATGTATTGATAGATGGGTAATTTTGTTTTATCTTTATTTGTGAGACTTCAATTGTCAGTGTTTGGAGTAGCCGTATGACCTATGTTATATATAGTACAGTTTATTGACATAGAATTACGGCTAACGCTTAAGATTAACCAAAACTGAATGCATGGAATTTACCGTTGCTCAAAACTCCCTTGTTTTCAACATTAGACTAATCCGTCTGAATAGTTGTATGACCCCTACAAAGGTCAATCTGCACTAACTATACTTTCATATTAATAAAAAACAAATCGATGAAAGCTTCTAATCACATCAAATTGTTAGTTAGTTTATAAAAATTATTTTTTTTGCTCGATTTCGAAACAAATTCATAAAACTTATATTAATCACTGTCGAGCCTTCATTCCTGATGGAATCTATCGCCACGAGGGAGAGAGAAGAGGAAATGTAGAATAAATGCCTTGCCTAAGGGCATAATCGTAACGGCTACATCTGGGCTCGAACTCCGGACCTTTGTACCGGCAGCGAACGCGCTACCACTGCGCTATCACGATTTCCACAAATTGTTTATTAGCATGAGTAGATATTTTACTGATTCTAACAAACTAATCTTTCCAAGAAATTTGAATGAGGCGATTTCAACACTCACCTTGGTTAGGGCCCGAGGTTATATAAGTTTTCTCAGATCTGAAGCTCAAGGAATTATATTGGAACTTACCCCTTACCGCTGTATGTTTGAATCCTGCTGAGCGTATCAGGTTTGAATCCCACTGAACGTATCAGGTTGAATCCCACTGAGCGTATCAAATTCTTTTGAAGTAATGGAAGCTATCCAGTTTGCTTGCGGTAGGTCGGTGGTTCCAGAATAGAGTTGATCCAAATTTTGAGATTTTCACAGTATTATAATTATTATGCATTGTAATAAACTTCCTTGGATATCAGCCCAGCCTGCTCATACTCGCATAACAGCCCCTAAAGTGTTATCACTGATGTTTTATATCCACAATTATTGTATATTTTTGTCGGTAATTTTTTGGCCAGTAAATGTTTAGTTCCTATTCAGGGACTTTGCCAAAAAAAATATCATTTCGCGAAAATCTCTTTATATTTAAAGCGACATTACATCGCAAAAAGCAAATATGCATGTTTTCACGTATTAATGCATTGCTGTTACAAATTCTTCTGAATACATTCGAACACTACCATTAAATCAATAAACAGTGTCGATTTTGTGGTCTACAAACTTTCAAAATTGAAAGTAGGATTTCATATAACGTTCATCCACGCTCCTGAAATGACGTTTGTTTGTCATTTGAGTCAATACTAAACGCGCGATACTTTCGTTTAGAGATAATTTAACTAAGATTAGTCTACAAATAAATAAGCATAGGCACAAGTGTGAGATGTAACGGTAAATATGTAAATCGTGTTATTCCTGATACACGCATTGTATTACGCATGAATGTCGACGCTATTTACATTATTTGGTTATGTCAACAAACCATGCATACGACGCTTGTTTACTTGTTGAAATTCTCAGTTTTTGAGGCAAATATTGGAAGAAATATACCATGTATTAGGAAATTACATTCTGCAGACATTTGCGTTTTCACCGATTTAGTGTCGCTTTAATGTAATTGAAGATTATAATATAATACTAGGTTAGTCTCGTGTTCATTCGGCGCTCTCCGAAGCTCCATTTCTCCGTAAGAAATAATAACAGCAATGAAATGAACATACGTGTGTACATCACTAGACTGTCTACGGATACTCACATACTTGTGAACAGGAATATATCTTGAAGGGCTATGTTCACTGTAGGTGTTGCTTTGTGAGTCAGAAAAGGGAACAAGGTGCATTTTGAGGTGCGGGAGGGGGTATAGTGGCTTTAGCTAACTTATGGTAACTGATCAAAGAGGCAGTATGGGATAATGGCAGTACATTTTGGTGAAACGGGTGGACAAGTTCTAAGCTATATAAGTCTGCTCGCCCGAAGGCACTTGCCTGTTGAAACTTATACAAAATAAAATTAATTTTTTTTTTAAAGCAAAAAGGCGGGGTTGTGCCCTGCCATTCTGCTCTAGACAAACCCCTATAACGGGGTCAGTGTATGGGGTATTGGTAATGGCATTGAGGGGGCAGTTCTATGTGGCATAGTGTTGACAGGAAACATGCTTACTTTCTCCGGTGTCCCTCTATTGCTATTGCACAGCGTTCCTCCGCGTCCGTCCACTCTCCGTCAAAGTCCGTCGCTTTAAGTGTTTTTATTGAGAATCCGTATGTACTGTTTGTATATATGTTGTAAACGAAACTTTATAAATGAAGGCTCTAGCTTCACCAAAAAAGTAAAAGAATCAGCTCCATTTTTTTGTTTTCACAGAATGAATACAGTTGGGCGATTTCAAAGATGATGTTTTTAACATCAAGGAAGGGCAACTCCGCAAACCTAGTATCGTGTGGTGGTAACGGGATTGTACGTTTCTGGAGCAGCTCCCATAATACCCTGATGGCCGAGTTCACCGCGCATCTACATGGTAAGATGTTTACCCATAATACCCTGATGTCCGAGTTCCCGCGCATCTACATGGTATGACACTTACCCATAATACCCTGATATCCGAGTTAACCTAGATAGAAGTTTCATGATTTCAAAATTGCTGCCCCAAATCTTTGGAATTCTCTTCCATCAAATCTTAGAAGTGCAACAACATTGTGTTCTTTCAAAAAGGCTTTGAAGACACACCTTTTTAAATGTTCATATGGAACATAAATATCTAACTATGTCTGTGCTCAATCAGGATTAAGATTGCAAATGAACACATTTTATTTAATTATTACCTATATTTTAATTTGTTATAATTTTAGATCTGAATATTTTATAGCATATTTAGAATCCATTGTAATTGTGTTTGCTATTTTTGTCTTGTTTTATCTCATTGTATGTGGAAGTTTTTATCAATATTTGTGATATTTAGGCTGTAAAGCGCTTCTGAACGTTTCATTTTTAGATGAAAAGAGCGCTATATAAGTTTGGTATATAATAATAATAATAACCGCGCATCTACATGGTAAGATGTTGGCGACTTAATGGAATTTGAAATTGAAAAATGTAGTTAGTAATGATATTTATACAGCACAGTGTGCTGTCCGATTAGCGCAGAGGTTAGCGCACTCGCTTCTCACCAATGCAACCCAAGTTCGATTCTCGGACTGGGAAGTATGTGAGATGGTACGGTTGTCGCCCGATCGGACAAGTGGGTTTTCTCCGGGTACTCCGGTTTCCTCCCACACGAATGACAACATACATGCTTTCATCCGCGCCAACGAGAGTGATCAATATAAGTTGTTAGAACTTGCTTTGCAACTCGCAATCGTTGTAAAATAAATAAAAATATTAACCAGATATTACGGTATGATACATTTGATCATAATCGTGTAATTAACTCATAACATTGTTTTACAGTTCCAGTTCCATCCAAGTTTAATGGCATTATCAGCAATACATTGCCTTTGGCCATTTACCTAAGTATAAACTATGGCAAAGACATACACACATACATAAATACATACATACACATTTAAACTTTATTTATACAGGAAAACTATGGTTTTTGTTCAATGCTCTTTGGTATCCACTCACTTGTACCTGTTGTATCCACTCACTTGTACCTGTTGTATCCACTCACTTGTACCTGTTGTATCCACTCACTTGTGCCTGTTGTTTTCAGCAGGTAGTATCATCATGGCCACAGATGAGAGTAACCAGTACCTGGTGACGGGGGATGTTTAATAATATGTTATTGCTTTTATCTTCTAGTTACATTTATACATGCATGCAACAACAACAAATCTATGTAATACTGATATAACACAAATTAGTACACTGCACTAGTTAACGATTAAATGTAAAAAAAGCAAATGGGTCGGGCTACAAGTTATAACAACATTATTAACAGCCCTTCCCATTATGTCAAAATTTCGGATGAAAACCAATATTGGAAAGCAATAATTTGATATGTAGTATAGAATATGCGTCTATGAGAAATAGAAGAAGTACAAAACAACAAAGAAACACGAAAAGTATCATACGAAAGGTAAGTAAGCACACACACAGACACATACAATATAGAAGAAAGAAAAAGGATAGTAAAATGAGAGAGAAATAATGAAAGAGTAAAAAAAGAAACAAAAAACCAAAAAAAACCACTCACTTGTACACCTGTTGTATCCACTCACTTGTACCTGTTGTATCCACTCACTTGTACCTGTTGTATCCACTCACTTGTGCCTGTTGTATCCACTCACTTGTACCTGTTGTATCCACTCACTTGTACCTGCTGTATCCACTCACTTGTACCTGTTGTATCCACTCACTTGTACCTGTTGTATCCACTCACTTGTACCTGTTGTATCCACTCACTTGTACCTGTTGTATCCACTCACTTGTACCTGTTGTATCCACTCACTTGTACCTGTTGTATCCACTCACTTGTACCTGTTGTATCCACTCACTTGTACCTGTTGTATCCACTCACTTGTAACCTGTTGTATCCACTCACTTGTACCTGTTGTATCCACTCACTTGTGCCTGTTGTATCCACTCACTTGTACACCTGTTGTATCCACTCACTTGTACCTGTTGTATCCACTCACTTGTACCTGTTGTATCCACTCACTTGTACCTGTTGTATCCACTCACTTGTGCCTGTTGTATCCACTCACTTGTACACCTGTTGTATCCACTCACTTGTACCTGTTGTATCCACTCACTTGTACACCTGTTGTATCCACTCACTTGTACCTGTTGTATCCACTCACTTGTGCCTGTTGTATCCACTCACTTGTACCTGTTGTATCCACTCACTTGTACCTGTTGTATCCACTCACTTGTACCTGTTGTATCCACTCACTTGTGCCTGTTGTATCCACTCACTTGTACACCTGTTGTATCCACTCACTTGTACCTGTTGTATCCACTCACTTGTGCCTGTTGTATCCACTCACTTGTACACCTGTTGTATCCACTCACTTGTACACCTGTTGTATCCACTCACTTGTACCTGTTGTATCCACTCACTTGTACCTGTTGTATCCACTCACTTGTACCTGTTGTATCCACTCACTTGTGCCTGTTGTATCCACTCACTTGTACACCTGTTGTATCCACTCACTTGTACCTGTTGTATCCACTCACTTGTACCTGTTGTATCCACTCACTTGTGCCTGTTGTATCCACTCACTTGTACACCTGTTGTATCCACTCACTTGTACCTGTTGTATCCACTCACTTGTGCCTGTTGTATCCACTCACTTGTGCCTGTTGTATCCACTCACTTGTACCTGTTGTATCCACTCACTTGTGCCTGTTGTATCCACTCACTTGTGCCTGTTGTATCCACTCACTTGTACCTGTTGTATCCACTCACTTGTGCCTGTTGTATCCACTCACTTGTGCCTGTTGTATCCACTCACTTGTGCCTGTTGTATCCACTCACTTGTGCCACCTGTTGTATCCACTCACTTGTACACCTGTTGTATCCACTCACTTGTACACCTGTTGTATCCACTCACTTGTGCCTGTTGTATCCACTCACTTGTACCTGTTGTATCCACTCACTTGTGCATGTTGTATCCACTCACTTGTACCTGTTGTATCCACTCACTTGTGCCTGTTGTATCCACTCACTTGTGCCTGTTGTATCCACTCACTTGTACCTGTTGTATCCACTCACTTGTGCCTGTTGTATCCACTCACTTGTACACCTGTTGTATCCACTCACTTGTACACCTGTTGTATCCACTCACTTGTACACCTGTTGTATCCACTCACTTGTACCTGTTGTATCCACTCACTTGTACCTGTTGTATCCACTCACTTGTACCTGTTGTATCCACTCACTTGTGCCTGTTGTATCCACTCACTTGTACCTGTTGTATCCACTCACTTGTGCACCTGTTGTATCCACTCACTTGTACCTGTTGTATCCACTCACTTGTGCCTGTTGTATCCACTCACTTGTACCTGTTGTATCCACTCACTTGTACCTGTTGTATCCACTCACTTGTGCCTGTTGTATCCACTCACTTGTACCTGTTGTATCCACTCACTTGTACCTGTTGTATCCACTCACTTGTGCCTGTTGTATCCACTCACTTGTACCTGTTGTATCCACTCACTTGTACCTGTTGTATCCACTCACTTGTGCCTGTTGTATCCACTCACTTGTGCCTGTTGTATCCACTCACTTGTACCTGTTGTATCCACTCACTTGTACACCTGTTGTATCCACTCACTTGTACCTGTTGTATCCACTCACTTGTACCTGTTGTATCCACTCACTTGTACCTGTTGTATCCACTCACTTGTGCCTGTTGTATCCACTCACTTGTACCTGTTGTATCCACTCACTTGTGCACCTGTTGTATCCACTCACTTGTACCTGTTGTATCCACTCACTTGTGCCTGTTGTATCCACTCACTTGTGCCTGTTGTATCCACTCACTTGTGCCTGTTGTATCCACTCACTTGTGCCTGTTGTATCCACTCACTTGTGCCTGTTGTATCCACTCACTTGTGCCTGTTGTATCCACTCACTTGTACCTGTTGTATCCACTCACTTGTACCTGTTGTATCCACTCACTTGTACCTGTTGTATCCACTCACTTGTGCCTGTTGTATCCACTCACTTGTACCTGTTGTATCCACTCACTTGTGCCTGTTGTATCCACTCACTTGTGCCTGTTGTATCCACTCACTTGTGCCTGTTGTATCCACTCACTTGTGCCTGTTGTATCCACTCACTTGTGCCTGTTGTATCCACTCACTTGTGCCTGTTGTATCCACTCACTTGTACACCTGTTGTATCCACTCACTTGTACACCTGTTGTATCCACTCACTTGTACCTGTTGTATCCACTCACTTGTGCCTGTTGTATCCACTCACTTGTACCTGTTGTATCCACTCACTTGTGCCTGTTGTATCCACTCACTTGTGCCTGTTGTATCCACTCACTTGTGCCTGTTGTATCCACTCACTTGTACCTGTTGTATCCACTCACTTGTTGTTTTCAGCAGGTAGTATCATCATGGCCACAGATAAGAGGAACCAGTACCTGGTGACGGGGGATGTAGATGGTGTCCTCAAGGTTTGGGAAATCACAGACTATGCCTTGTGTTCCGACGAACAACTGGTCACCGCACCTCCACGTAAATACAGCTTTTACGTACATATCAATGGCAACATTTAGTTTAAGCGTATTTTATTCAGAAAATAACATACAAGAATAAAGTGCTGTAAAAGAAAACATTTGGATTGGAGAGCAAGCATATTAACCCTTTCAACCCCACAGGCCTCTAAATAGGCTTATGAAAAGTGTAGATCCAGATGAGCCGGCTCGTGACGAGCCGTCTCATCAGGATCTGCACTTTTTTGCCAGTAATAATTATTACTATTTTTAGATAAAATTACCCATTTTGATAAATGAACTGGTCCAATGGTAATTTTCTTATTAATTTATTGGTCTGAAAATATCACGCACCAGTCCATGTCAGTTACTTGGGGTTGAATGGGTTAATATAAAAATGCTTTTACTAAATTCTAAATAGATATAGCTTAGATATACATAGTAATGTATATTATTAAATAATTGTTAATTTGTAATATACATTGTATCATGTGAGAACAAATTTAAGAAATGAAGTCTCTGGCTTCACCAAAAAAAAAAAAAATACCGGTACTGTTGAATTAAATTATCATGTTTTGCACATCAAACCACTTGGATTTAAAAAGGATTATCGAATATAAAATTATATCTTTGACTATATAGGTGATATTATGCTTCTAGTATAGCGATATCTGCTACGGTTGATCTAAGCAAAACTTTTAACGTCAGTTTTATTTCTAAAAGATATCGGACAAGTACGGATTAATTTTTGTAGGTGCACCGTTTTTTCCTATTAAATATCCAAAATGATTTTTCCTGCGGGATATTTTTTTTAATGACATTTCTGCTTAGCGCCGTATTTTATTACCACTTTTTAGAAATCGCGAACGATAAACTGCACATTCCATAGAACAACTGATCACCGAACTGCCATGTCATAACGGTTAAAAGCAAAGTGCTATTATTTGCCATCACCAACAGTAAAACCTCTCTAATCCAGAATCTCCTCCAAGTTGCAATTCTTCTTCGGTGACTCATCTTTCTCTATTATTGTTATTGTAATAAAAACATCTCTAATCCGGAACCATTCTAAACCGGACTTTTTTTCCAGTCCGGAAGAAGTCCGAATTGTTTGCTGTATTATTTCTCCTTAAAACTGACAACGTGAAGATTTCACTGATATTGTGTCATTTTTGCAGCATTACGAACGCAGTTTCAGCCGCATCAGGACATGATTAACACGCTGGAGCTGTGTGAGAGAAATGAACGGCTAATCATCATCTCCGCATCCTCAGATTGCAGCGTCTCCTTGTGGGATGTCCACGGCACTAGGATAGGAATCTTCGGACAGGTAAAATAAAGTTGTCTAAACTTGTCTAAGCCTCAGATTGTAACATCTCGAGGGACTTGTCTAAACCTCAGATTATAGCATCTCGAGGGACTTGTCTAAACCTCAGATTGTAGCATCTCGAGGGACTCATCTAAGCCTCAAATTGTAGCATCTCGAGGGACTTGTCTTAACCTCAGATGGTAACATCTCGAGGGACTTATCTAAACCTCAGATTGTAGCATCTGGAGGGACTTATCTAAACCTCAGATTGTAACATCTCGAGGGACTTGTCTTAACCTCAGATTGTAGCATCTCGAGGGACTTGCCTAAATCTCAGATTGTAGCATCTCCAGGGACATGCCTAAACCTCACATTGTAACATCTCCAGGGACTTATCTAAACCTCAGATGGTAGCATCTCCAGTGACTTTTTCCACTGTAGATTAAACCCTAATTGATGTAATATTGTAGGAGGAACACTGGAAGATAGAGCCGTACAACCAGATGGAAGAGTTTGAGGAGATGGAGGAGGGAGAAGAAGTGACAGAGGAGGCTGAGGTCGAGGTAGAGAGCGACCATGAGTCGGAGTGGGCACCGGACCCAATGGCCATCGAACATCCTAGCGAATACAGAGTAGATATCTGGCAGTCTACAGTCTTAGGTTGGTTATCATAGCAAGTACAGAGTAGATACCAGGCAGTCCACAGTCTTAGGTTTGTTATCCTAGCAAGTACAGCGTAGATACCAGGCAGTCCACAGTCTTAGGTTTGTTATAATAGCAAGTACAGAGTAGATACCTGGCAGTCCACAATCTTAGGTGTGTTATGCTAGCAAGTACAAAGTAGATACCTGGCAGTCTACAATCTTAGGTTTGTTATCCTAGCAAGTACAGAGTAGATACCAGGCAGTCCACAGTCTTAGGTTTGTTATCCTAGCAAGTACAGAGTAGATACCTGGCAGTCCACAGTCTTAGGTTTGTTATCCTAGCAAGTACAGAGTAGATACCTGGCAGTCCACAGTCTTAGGTTTGTTATCCTAGCAAGTACAGAGTAGATACCTGGCAGTCCACAGTCTTAGGTTTGTTATCCTAGCAAGTACAGAGTAGATACCTGGCAGTCCACAGTCTTAGGTTTGTTATCCTAGCAAGTACAGAGTAGATACCTGGCATCCACAGTCTTAGGTTTGTTATCCTACAAGTAAGAGTAGATACCTGCAGTCCACAGTCTTAGGTTTGTTATCCTAGCAAGTACAGAGTAGATACCTGGCAGTCCACAGTCTTAGGTTTGTTATCCTAGCAAGTACAGAGTAGATACCTGGCAGTCCACAGTCTTAGGTTTGTTATCCTAGCAAGTACAGCTAGCAAGTACAGAGTAGATACCTGGCAGTCCACAGTCTTAGGTTTGTTATCCTAGCAAGTACAGAGTAGATACCTGGCAGTCCACAGTCTTAGGTTTGTTATCCTAGCAAGTACAGAGTAGATACCTGGCAGTCCACAGTCTTAGGTTTGTTATCCTAGCAAGTACAGAGTAGATACCTGGCAGTCCACAGTCTTAGGTTTGTTATCCTAGTAGCAAGTACAGAGTAGATACCTGGCAGTCCACAGTCTTAGGTTTGTTATCCTAGCAAGTACAGAGTAGATACCAGGCAGTCCACAGTCTTAGGTTTGTTATCCTAGCAAGTACAGAGTAGATACCTGGCAGTCCACAGTCTTAGGTTTGTTATCCTACAGCAAGTACAGAGTAGATACCTGGCAGTCCACAGTCTTAGGTTTGTTATCCTAGCAAGTACAGAGTAGATACCTGGCAGTCCACAGTCTTAGGTTTGTTATCCTAGCAAGTACAGAGTAGATACCTGGCAGTCCACAGTCTTAGGTTTGTTATCATAGCAAGTACAGAGTAGATACCTGGCAGTCCACAGTCTTAGGTTTGTTATCCTAGCAAGTACAGAGTAGATACCTGGCAGTCCACAATCTTAGGTTTGTTATCCTAGCAAGTACAGAGTAGATACCTGGCAGTCCACAGTCTTAGGTTTGTTACCCTAACAAGTACAGAGTAGATACCTGGCAGTCCACAGTCTTAGGTTTGTTATCCTACAAGTACAGAGTAGATACCTGGCAGTCCACAGTCTTAGGTTTGTTATCCTAGCAAGTACAGAGTAGATACCTGGCAGTCCACAGTCTTATGTTTGTTACCCTAACAAGTACAGAGTAGATACCTGGCAGTCCACAGTCTTAGGTTTGTTATCCTAGCAAGTACAGAGTAGATACCTGGCAGTCCACAGTCTTAGGTTTGTTATCCTAGCAAGTACAGAGTAGATACCTGGCAGTCCACAGTCTTAGGTTTGTTATCATAGCAAGTACAGAGTAGATAAGTCCACAATCTTAGGTTTGTTATCCTAGTAGCAAGTACAGAGTAGATACCTGGCAGTCCACAGTCTTAGGTTTGTTATCCTAGCAAGTACAGAGTAGATACCTGGCAGTCCACAGTCTTAGGTTTGTTATCCTAGCAAGTACAGAGTAGATACCTAGCAGTCCACAGTCTTAGGTTTGTTACCCTAGCAAGTACAGAGTAGATACCTAGCAGTCCACAGTCTTAGGTTGGTTATCCTAGCAAGTACAGAGTAGATACCAGGCAGTCCACAGTCTTAGGTTTGTTATCCTAGCAAGTACAGAGTAGATACCTAGCAGTCCACAGTCTTAGGTTGGTTATCCTAGCAAGTACAGAGTAGATACCAGGCAGTCCACAGTCTTATGTTTGTTACCCTAACAAGTACAGAGTAGATACCTGGCAGTATACAGTCTTAGGTTTGTTATCCTAGCAAGTATATAAGTCACATACTTCAATAAGTGTATACTTGATTCCTGTACACTTCATCAGTAATAAAATATGTTTACGTCCGCCTCCGTGGTCGAGTGGTTAAGGTCGCTGACTTGTATACCTCTGTAACCTATCATCACTGATGGTCACGGGTTCGAGCCCCGCTCAGACCGTGTCTCATTTATATGAAAAAGTTGGCAGTTTCTTACCGAGATTGGTGCACCCAAGTACTGGTTAACCGCTGGAGCCTGCCTATGAAAGGTGTTGTTAAGTAAACTGCCCGCCGGCGATATAGCCCAAAATGGTGCTGATGCAGGCGTAAAACCCCAAATATAAATATAACATAAAATATGTTTACACTAACAAACCAAACTGATCGGTCCCACAACAGAATTCATATAAACATAATATATCATATACAAGTAAATTCCAGGAAAGGAGTACCAGGAGACAAGGAGAGGTAAAAGACAGAGGCAGCAACCAGGCACCATACCAGATCTGCCCTATTTACACTGGGAGAGAACTGGGGCACCACCCTCTGGACCATATTCTGTAAGTTAGTTTATACAAATTTATTTTAGCTCGATTGCGAAACAAGTTCTTATAACTTATATTAATCACTCTCGAGACCTCATTCCTGATGGAATCCATCGCCACGATGGAGAGAGAAGAGGCAACGTGGAATTTAAATGCCTTGCCTAAGGGCACAATCGTAACGGCTCCAGCGGGGCTCGAACTCCGGACCTTTCGCACCTGAAGCGAACGCGCATCCACTGAGCTATCACGACTTCCAGTTCCTGTAAGTTATCTGCCCGTATACTCAGAATGATTGTGAGTTGAATTGTCAGCCTATACTGAAGTATTTTGTTAGTTATGACCCTTGTATTCATGAATTTAGTGTGTTCTGTAGAAGGTCCGCCTCCGTGGTCTAGGTTAAGGTCGCTGACTTGTATACCACTGTAACCTATCATCACTGATGGTCACGGGTTCGAGCCCCGCTCAAGCCGTGTCTCATTTATATGAAAAAGTTGGCAGTTTCTTACGGAGGTTGGTGCATCCAAGTACTGGTAAACCGCTGGAGCCTGCCCAGGAAAGGTGTTGTTAAGTAAACTGCCCGCCGGCGATATAGCCCGAAATGGTGATGATGCAGACGTAAAACCCGAAATATAACATAATATAACATATTATAACATAATATAACATATGGTCTGTAGACAATCTGCCCTTGTTTGCTTACATGGATCCTGTTTATTATATTAATTATCTGCTCTTGTTGACAGGGATCCTGTATATTTAAGTTATCTGCCCTTGTTTACAGCTATTCAGTTTATTCTGTTAGTTATCTGCCCTTGTTTACAGCGAACCAGTATATCCTGTAAGTTATCTGCCCTTTTGTACAGGGATCCAGTTTATTCTGTTAGTTATCTGCCCTTGTTTACAGGGAACCAGTATAGTCTGTAAGTTATCTGCCCTTTTGTACAGGGATCCAGTTTATTCTGTTAGTTATCTGCCCTTGTTTACAGGAATCCAGTTTATTCTGTTAGTTATCTGCCCTTGTTTACAGGGTCCAGTTTATTCTGTTAGTTATCTGCCCTTGTTTACAAGGATCCAGTTTATTCTGTTAGTTATCTGCCCTTGTTTACAGGAATCCAGTTTATTCTGTTAGTTATCTGCCCTTGTTTACAGGAATCCAGTTTATTCTGTTAGTTATCTGCCCTTGTTTACAGGAATCCAGTTTATTCTGTTAGTTATCTGCCCTTGTTTACAGGGATCCAGTATATTTCTGTAAGTTATCTGCCCTTGTTTACAGGGATCCAGTATATTTCTGTAAGTTATCTGCCCTTGTTTACATGGATCCAGTATATTTCTGTAAGTTATCTGCCCTTGTTTACAGGGATCCAGTATATTTCTGTAAGTTATCTGCTCTTGTGTACAGGAATCCTGTTTATTCTGTTAGTTATCTGCCCTTTTGTACAGGGGTCCAGTTTATTCTGTTATATGCCCTTGTTTACAGAAATTTAGAATTTGGGACTGTATACGCTGTACGATAAACCTGATTCGTCTTACACAGTTTGTTACTACTTGCATCAAGTTTATACAGGTTACTAGTACATGTATGTAATGGACCGCATACAAAATAGAGACTTTACGGTACTGCAAACTCTGATATTTGTCTTTATTTCTGTCTTCAGGCACTGGATATCCCAGAATTGAATCAATTAGAACAGCCAGTGAAGCCAGATGCAGAGAAATACTTTTTGCCACGACCCTCGAGTGTTGATAAAAGACTACCCAAGCTACCCGCCCTTGCAGATAGTATGTATATATATAGACCGGTAGTTTTGCAACGACCCTCGAGTGTTGATAAAAGACTACCCAAGCTACCCGCCCTTGCAGATAGTATGTATATATATAGACCGGTAGTTTTGCAACGACCCTCGAGTGTTGATAAAAGACTACCCAAGCTACCCGCCCTTGCAGATAGTATGTATATATATAGACCGGTAGTTTTGCAACGACCCTCGAGTGTTGATAAAAGACTACCCAAGCTACCCGCCCTTGCAGATAGTATGTATATATATAGACCGGTAGTTTTGCAACGACCCTCGAGTGTTGATAAAAGACTACCCAAGCTACCCGCCCTTGCAGATAGTATGTATATATATAGACCGGTAGTTTTGCAACGACCCTCGAGTGTTGATAAAAGACTACCCAAGCTACCCGCCCTTGCAGATAGTATGTATATATATAGACCGGTAGTTTTGCAACGACCCTCGTGTTTCTGAGTGTTCCGAGTTCGATGTAGGGACTACAAGGACTAGACAATATTTGTTTTTCTGTTTTATTCGACGCACATTTTCTCTACCAACAAATGGCCGACACGAATCCAAGGGAAATAACTATTGTAGACTGCAAAGAACGACTAAATTTCTAGCGAATACTTTTTCTCCACAACATTCTCCCCTTCTTGATAAACTATATCTTATCAATCTCAAAGTTAAGTCAATCCAAACGTTCATAGCATCATGAAACGAATACTTATCGTACTTTACCAATCCTCATAATCCAACATCACAATCAAAGATTATTTAAACCCTGGTTACATTGTACCTCTAATATCATATGTACAACCTCATACTATACCTAGTATGATTGAACGAACATATGTACAACCTCCTACTATACCTAGTATGATTGAACGAACATATGTACAACCTCATACTATACCTAGTATGATTGAACGAACATATGTACAACCTCATACTATACCTAGTATGATTGAACGAACATATGTACAACCTCCTACTATACCTAGTATGATTGAACGAACATATGTACAACCTCATACTATACCTAGTATGATTGAACGAACATATGTACAACCTCCTACTATACCTAGTATGATTGAACGAACAATGTAACCTCCTACTATACCTAGTATGATTGAACGAACATATGTACAACCTCCTACTATACCTAGTATGATTGAACGAACATATGTACAACCTCCTACTATACCTAGTATGATTGAACGAACATATGTACAACCTCCTACTATACCTAGTATGATTGAACGAACATATGTACAACCTCATACTATACCTAGTATGATTGAACGAACATATGTACAACCTCATACTATACCTAGTATGATTGAACGAACATATGTACAACCTCCTACTATACCTAGTATGATTGAACGAACATATGTACAACCTCCTACTATACCTAGTATGATTGAACGAACATATGTACAACCTCATACTATACCTAGTATGATTGAACGAACATATGTACAACCTCATACTATACCTAGTATGATTGAACGAACATATGTACAACCTCATACTATACCTAGTATGATTGAACGAACACATGTACAACCTCCTACTATACCTAGTATGATTGAACGAACATATGTACAACCTCCTACTATACCTAGTATGATTGAACGAACATATGTACAACCTCCTACTATACCTAGTATGATTGAACGAACATATGTACAACCTCCTACTATACCTAGTATGATTGAACGAACATATGTACAACCTCATACTATACCTAGTATGATTGAACGAACATATGTACAACCTCATACTATACCTAGTATGATTGAACGAACATATGTACAACCTCCTACTATACCTAGTATGATTGAACGAACATATGTACAACCTCATACTATACCTAGTATGATTGAACGAACACATGTACAACCTCATACTATACCTAGTATGATTGAACGAACATATGTACAACCTCATACTATACCTAGTATGATTGAACGAACACATGTACAACCTCATACTATACCTAGTATGATTGAACGAACACATGTACAACCTCATACTATACCTAGTATGATTGAACGAACACATGTACAACCTCATACTATACCTAGTATGATTGAACGAACATATGTACAACCTCCTACTATACCTAGTATGATTGAACGAACATATGTACAACC